>CM038521.1:9238748-9595732 GCA_021498465.1 Hylobates pileatus | reverse complement strand
ATTCCAGACACTGTATGAGGGAGCACTGAAAACCTTTCTGTTCTGTTATCTGATGCATGTAGCCCCCAATCACGTTCCCCACGCTTGCTCGATCTATTACGACCCTTTCACGTGGACCCCTTAGAGTCGTAAGTACTTAAAAGGGCCAGGAATCTCTTTTTCGGGGAGCTTGGCTCTTAAGAGGCAAGGGTGCCGACACTCCGGGACGAATAAAGCCCTTACTTCTTTAACCCAGTGTCTGAGGAATTTTGTCTGCAACTTGTCCTGCTACAATGCCAGCTACCGGGAGGCTGAGGTGCGAGAATCGCTTGAACATGGGAGGCAGAGGTTGCAGTGAGCCGAGATCGGACCATTGCACTCCAGCCTGGGTGATAGATGACAGAGCGAGACACCATCTAGACAAAAAAAAACAGAAGTAAGATAAATAGCTGGACTACCTTGGCACCACCACCCGGCCCTGGTGGTTAAAATAATAATAATAATATTAGCCCCAGACCTAAACTATTTGTGTTATCTGTAAATTCCAGATACTGCATGAGGAAGCACTGAAAAACTTTCTGTTCTGTTATCTGATGCATGTAGCCCTCAGTCACATTCCCCACGCTTGCTCGATCTATCACGACTCTTTCATGTGAACCTCTTAGAGTCGTAAATCCTTAAAAGGCCCAGGAATTCCTTTTTCGGGGAGCTCGGCTCTTAAGACGCAAGGGTGCTGACCCTCCTGGCCAAAGAAAGCCCTTCTTTCTTTAACCCGGTATCTGAGGAATATTTCTGTGGCCTGTCCTGCTACAATGCCAGCTACCGGGAGGCTGAGGTGCGAGAATCGCTTGAACCTGGGAGGCAGAGGTTGCAGTGAGCCGAGATCGCACCATTGCACTCCAGCCTGGATGATAGATGACAGAGCGAGACACTATCTAAAAAAAAAAGAAAAAAATTGCCAAAACATGAAATCTGGAGAACACATTCAAGCAGTAGCACCATACGAATCTGTACATACCTTGCAAACACTGTAAACCTGTCGTATCTCACCTGAGACCAACCCCCAACCACAAAGCCCAGACCTGGAATTTTCCCAGGACCAAACCCATGTATATTCTATAACCCAAAACCTCAAAGCCTAACCCTAACCCTAATCCTAACCCCTACAGTTCAGGTCCCCCCCGTCCCTGTGGCTCCACGTCAAGACAACCTGCCCCTCCGTGGGTTTGCAGGCCCCTTGGTGGGGGTGGGAGCTGGGGACCACACACAGCTCTCTGAGCTTAAACCATTTTCTTTCTTTCTTCCTTCTTTCGTGCATCCCTCCCTCCTTCCCTCCCTTTTTTTTTCAGGGTCTTGCTCTGTCACCCAGGCTGGAGTGCAGTGGCATGATCACAGCTCACTGCAGCCTCAGCCGCTGTAGCTCAAGTGATCTTCCCACCTCAGCCTCCAGAGTAGGTGGGACTACAGGAGTGTGCCACCGCACCCGGCTAATTTCTTAATTTTTATTTTGTAGAGATGAGGGCTCCCGATATTGTCCAGGCTTGGAAGTATTTCTTGAAATTCAAGAGGATCTAGAAGTTCTGGCGTCCTGTCAATATCCCTTTCTAAGACGAAGTGTAAAATCCTCTAATGACCCCAGGATACCTTTTCCAGCTATATTACCATTTCCTTTCAGCCGACTAGAGTGGAACGTAGGCAAAGAACGGAACTATGCCTGCACACAGGCAGCTTTGAACTCACTGAGATCTCCTAGGCACGGAGATCTCATAGGTACTGAGACCTCTTGGGTACTGAGGTCGCCTAGGTACTGAGACCTTCTAGGTACTGAGGTCTCCTAGGTACTGAGACGTTCTAGGTACTGAGGTCTCCTAGGTACTGAGGCCTTCTAGGTACTGAGGTCTCCTAGGTACTGAGGCCTTCCCCTGTCGGAGGTGGGAAACTACTCAGTGGTAAAGCAGAACCAAGACCTTCCTCTGAGGGTGGTGGGCTGAGCTGTCTCTTCCTTTCTAGGGGCCTTGTATTCATGCCATCCATGAGAGACCCCCGTACTCTTCTGAGACATTCCCATTTTGCTGAAGACACTTCGAGTCAGTGTCATCTTTGTGACTGTGCCGTTGCGTGTTCGGGGTGCACTGCAGTATTCTCTTTGCAGCGCATCTAAGGAAGCAGGCGTCGTGCCTAAGAACGTGAGTGCTGCAAAAAGGGTGGTTTGTTCCAATGCAACCTTGACCACTCCTGGCCCTCCCACATGGGTCAAGTTCACTAAACTTCTCTGTGCCTCCATTTCCTCAGCAGAAGAACCGGGACAGTAAATGTACCCGTCTGTATGAGTGTTCAGGGCCGCCATAAAGTGCCAAGACTGGAGGACTTAACTGAAAATTATCTTCCCACAGACCTGGAGGCTGAGGTCCGAGTGCAAGGTGTTGTCAGCAGGGCTGGTTTCTCCTCTCCTCGGCCTGCGGACGCCGTCTGGTGCACACTCATAGGGTGTTTTCACTGTGCTCAAGTATCCCTGGCGTCTCTTCCGTGTGTGTCCACCTTACTTCCTCCCATGAGAACGGCAGGTTGCTGTAGGGCCCACCCTGACAGCCTCGTTCTAACACTATGAGGCCAAATACAGTCACGTTCGGAGGCACTGGGGGTTAGGGCTTCAACATCTACATCCCAGACTGGGAGATGATAAATTCCTGTTGACGTACCCACCCGCTTTCTGGTCACTGGTTATGGCAGCCCCAGGAAACCAGCCCGCAGAAACAGCAGTCCCTCCACTTGGCTCTGATCCAGGATGAAGCCAGTGTAGACCGCCAGCACTTGGGGAATGTGAATGCCTGATACGAAGGAATTCTTTGTACCATATTGTTGCCTTAATGTAACTCTGAAGTTGTGTCAAAATAAACATTAATGGCTGGGCGCGGTGGCTCACGCCTGTAATCCCTGCACTTTGGGAGGCCGAGGCAGGTGGATCATGAGGTCAGGAGATGGAGACCATCCTGGCTAACACAGTGAAACCGCGTCTCCACTAAAAATACAAAAAATTATCCGGGTGTGGTGGTGGGTGCCTGTAGTCCCAGCTACTCTGGAGGCTGAGGCAGGAGAATGGCGTGAACCCGGGAGGCAGAGCTTGCAGCGAGCCGAGATTGCGCCACTGCACTCCAGCCTGGAGTGAAACTCTGTCTCTAATAATAATAATAATAATAATAATAATAATAATAATAAGAAGAAGAAGAAGAAGAAGAAGAAGAAGAAGAAGAAGAAGAAGAAGAAGAAGAAGAAGAAGAAGAAGAAGAAGAAGAAGAAGAAGAAGAAGAAGAAGAAGAAGAAGAAGAAGAAGAAGAAGAAGAAGAAGAAGAAGAAGAAATAATAAAGGGCCTCAGGGTGAAGAATTTGTTTTGTTTTGTTTTCTTGAGACTGAGTTTCACTCTTGATGCCCAGGCCGGAGTGCAATGATGCGATCTCAGCTCACCACAACGTCCGCCTCCCAGGTTCAAGCAATTCTCCTGTCTCAGCCTCCCTAGTAGCTGGGATTACAAGCATGTGCCACCATGCCCAGCTAATTTTGTATTTTTAGTAGAGACGGGGTTTCTCCATGTTGGTCAGGCTAGTCTCGAACTCCCGACATCAGGTGATCCGTCCGCCTCGGCCTCCCAAAGTGCTGGGATGACAGGCGTGAGCCACTGCGCCCGGCCAAGGGAGGGGTGAAGAATTTGGGTACTGCTTGAATGAGGGCCACGTGGGGCCACTTCAGCGACAGTTTCTGTGGTTTACGGCCTGTGGTGTCTTCCCTTCCCTGCAACACTCTCGTGGGTGCCGTATTGAGGAAACATGAAAACAAGATGCCGTCCCTGCGAGACTCCGAGGGAGGGAGCAGGAAGATCCGTGTGGCATCTCGAAGGTACGGCGTGTTCTCCACAACTCTCCCAGGCCACGAGGAAAGATGAGTCAGCCGGCTCTGAATTCTCCAGGGTAGTCAGGGCACAAGTCAAAGGGCTTCCAATCAGACTTAAAGAGATCCCACAGGAAGTCCTGACGTTCACGGCGAGGAGGGCTCTGTGTGGGCCAACATGCCACCCATGGGTGCTCTGGAAAATCGTGTGAAGACGGTCCAATGGGGAGAGTTAGGGAGCCCTGAAAGCGAGTCTAAGGTCAGATTCTGCCAAGTACCTCATTTGCAAACAAGCCCTAAAGATACCCCCAAAAGATATAGGACCTTATCTGGAAATAGGGTACTTGCAGATATAATCAAGTTACGATGAGGTCATCCAGGAGTAGGGCAGGCTATAAATCCAGTGCGTGGTGTCCTTATAGGAGAAGAGAAGGGGAAAGACAGAGAAAATGCACAGAGCGAAGGCCACGTGGAGACGGAGGCAGGGACTGCAGGGAGGCAGCCACAAGCCCAGGGATGCCTGGAGCCCTCGAGGAGCTGGGAGAGGCAGGAAGGATCTTCCCCTACAGCCTCAAGAGGGAGCACAGCCCTCTGACTTCTGCCCCAGCACTGTAAGGATAAATATCTTTTAAGCCCCCTGTTTGCTAGAGCAGCCCCAGAAAACTCACACACACTCTGTTCTGCAGGCTCCTGGGAGTGTAGGTCTCATTGAGGGCAGACAGAGACCAGACCGTGCACCCTTCAGAGTCCGCACTGGGCCTAGGTCTCATTGAGGGCAGACAGAGACCAGACTGTGCACCCTTCAGAGTTCGCACTGGGAATAGGTCTCATTGAGGGCAGACAGAGACCAGACTGTGCACCCTTTAGAGTCTGCACTGGGAATAGGTCTCATTGGGGGAAGACAGAGACCAGACCGTGCACCCTTCAGAGTTCGCACTGGGCCTAGGTCTCATTGAGGGAAGACAGAGACCAGACTGTGCACCCTTCAGAGTCCGCACTGGGCCTAGGTCTCATTGAGGGCAGACAGAGACCAGACGGTGCACACTTTAGAGTCCGCACTGGGAATAGGTCTCATTGGGGGAAGACAGAGACCAGACGGTGCACACTTTAGAGTCCGCACTGGGAATAGGTCTCATTGAGGGCAGACAGAGACCAGACGGTGCACCCTTCAGAGTCCGCACTGGGAATAGGTCTCATTGAGGGCAGACAGAGACCAGACCGTGCACCCTTTAGAGTCCGCACTGGGCCTAGGTCTCATTGAGGGCAGACAGAGACCAGACGGTGCACCCTTCAGAGTCCGCACTGGGAATAGGTCTCATTGAGGGAAGACAGAGACCAGACCGTGCACCCTTCAGAGTCCGCACTGGGCCTAGGTCTCATTGAGGGCAGACAGAGACCAGACGGTGCACCCTTCAGAGTCCGCACTGGGAATAGGTCTCATTGAGGGCAGACAGAGACCAGACCGTGCACCCTTCAGAGTCCGCACTGGGCCTAGGTCTCATTGAGGGCAGACAGAGACCAGACTGTGCACCCTTCAGAGTCCGCACTGGGAATAGGTCTCATTGAGGGCAGACAGAGACCAGACTGTGCACCCTTTAGAGTCTGCACTGGGAATAGGTCTCATTGGGGGAAGACAGAGACCAGACCGTGCACCCTTCAGAGTCCGCACTGGGCCTAGGTCTCATTGAGGGAAGACAGAGACCAGACTGTGCACCCTTCAGAGTCCGCACTGGGCCTAGGTCTCATTGAGGGCAGACAGAGACCAGACGGTGCACACTTTAGAGTCCGCACTGGGAATAGGTCTCATTGGGGGAAGACAGAGACCAGACGGTGCACACTTTAGAGTCCGCACTGGGAATAGGTCTCATTGAGGGCAGACAGAGACCAGACGGTGCACCCTTCAGAGTCCGCACTGGGAATAGGTCTCATTGAGGGCAGACAGAGACCAGACCGTGCACCCTTTAGAGTCCGCACTGGGCCTAGGTCTCATTGAGGGCAGACAGAGACCAGACGGTGCACCCTTCAGAGTCCGCACTGGGAATAGGTCTCATTGAGGGAAGACAGAGACCAGACCGTGCACCCTTCAGAGTCCGCACTGGGCCTAGGTCTCATTGAGGGAAGACAGAGACCAGACGGTGCACCCTTCAGAGTCCGCACTGGGAATAGGTCTCATTGAGGGCAGACAGAGACCAGACCGTGCACCCTTCAGAGTCCGCACTGGGCCTAGGTCTCATTGAGGGCAGACAGAGACCAGACGGTGCACCCTTCAGAGTCCGCACTGGGAATAGGTCTCATTGAGGGCAGACAGAGACCAGACCGTGCACCCTTTAGAGTCCGCACTGGGCCTAGGTCTCATTGAGGGCAGACAGAGACCAGACGGTGCACCCTTCAGAGTCCGCACTGGGAATAGGTCTCATTGAGGGCAGACAGAGACCAGACCGTGCACCCTTCAGAGTCCACACTGGGCCTAGGTCTCATTGAGGGAAGACAGAGACCAGACTGTGCACCCTTTAGAGTCTGCACTGGGAATAGGTCTCATTGAGGGCAGACAGAGACCAGACGGTGCACACTTTAGAGTCCGCACTGGGCCTAGGTCTCATTGAGGGAAGACAGAGACCAGACTGTGCACCCTTCAGAGTCCGCACTGGGAATAGGTCTCATTGGGGGAAGACAGAGACCAGACTGTGCACCCTTTAGAGTCCGCACTGGGACCCCAGACATCCTAAATCAGTGTGTGGTCCGAGGACAGTTGGAGAGCCATGTCTGGACCGTCCCTGTGGCTGTGGCCTGAGTGCCGGCCTGCACCGGGTCTTATGCTTACAGCCTGAGCCTGCAGGCGTGGGAGGGGCTGGCGTATCTCAGACGACCTCCTGATAGTGGGGTAAACCAAAAATAGAATTCTAAGCCCCTCAGCTGACTGAATGGACCCCTTTTTAGCCAAGGAGATCCCAAAGAAACTTGAAAAGCTAGCTCAGGCTGTGACAGGAAGAGGGGGGTCTCTGCATCATAAACAAGGTAAAGAAAAAAGTGCTGTGCTTTTGATGTGCAGATACATAAACATCTCAATGCCTTAAGGAGCAGTATTGCTGCCAGCATGTCCCACCTCCAGCCCTAAGGCGGTTTTCCCCTATCTCAGTAGATGGAACATACAATCGGCTTTACACCCAGACATTCCATTGCCCAGGGACTAGCAGGAGACAGATGCCTTCCTCTTATCTCAACTGCAAAGAGGCGTTCCTTCCTCTTTTACTCATCCTCCTCAGCACAGACCCTTTACGGGTGTCAGGCTGGGGGACGGTCGGGTCTTTCCCTTCCCACAAGGCCATATTTCAGACTATCACATGGGGAGAAACCTTGGACAATACCTGACTTTCCTAGGCAGAGGTCCCTGCGGCCTTCCGCAGTGTTTGTGTCCCTGGGTACTTGAGAGTAGGGAGTGGTGATGACTCTTAACAAGCATGCTGCCTTCAAGCATCTGTTTAACAAAGCACACCCTGCACAGCCCTTAATCCATTTAACCCTGAGTTAACACAGCACATGTTTCAGGAAGCACAGGGTTGGGGGTAAGGTTACAGATTCACAGCATCTCAAGGCAGAAGAATTTTTCTTAGTGCAGAACAAAATGGAGTCTCTTATGTCTACTTCTTTCTACACAGACACAGTAACAATCTGATCTTTCTTTTCCCCACATGGGCATACGACTATGACCTGCAGACGGGCAGCATCCGTGGGCACCCGCATCCCCCTTAATCATGGCCCCAGCCCGCCATCCGCTCACCCCCAAGAGGGCTGATGAGGCAGTGAGTGTCCTGGTGCTTCACTCTGCCCCTCAATGCCTAGGGGAGCTCGGGGTCCTAGCACTGGGGGCTTGATGCTTCAGGGGCTCAGCTCCCTCTCCTATGAGAGTCCTCTGTGGGGTCTGGCAGTGGGGAAGTCCTGTCCCTCGGGCATTTTCCAAACAACCAGCCCCACTCACCAGGCCAGCCATAAGCCAAGGGGCAGCTTTTTCATGCCGTACACACCATGAACGTGCCCTGGGGACAGAATTGTTTTAACACCTCGGCAAGTGCCCAGGACAGCTAAGTTACGGGTTATGAAAAGTGGACCTGTCCATCCACCCTGTGCAGGGAGGGAGCCACGATCCCACGGTGACTACATCAGGGACACAGGGTCACGTCAGGGTCTGACATTCACTCTGTGGTCCGTGTCCCCTCTCCTCGTCACCCAGTGTGATCAGATCAGAGATTCTGGGTCGGGTGGGGACCTGACATCCACTCTTTGTGAGTGTCCCCTCTCCTCATGGTCATGAGTATGTCACATGGCGCGATCACATCACAGATGCTGGGGCCTGAGGTCCACCCTGGATATCGGTGGGGATGAGGCCATCCTGGATGTTGACTGGGACAAGGTCGTCTTTGCATATCGGTGGGGACCAGGTCATCCTGCATGGTGGCTGGCACAAAGTCATCCTGGATGGTGATTAGGACAAGGTCATCTCTGCATGTCGGTGGGGACGAGGTCATCCTGGATGTTGTTTGGGACGAGGTTATCTCTGCTTGTTAGGGGGACAAGGTCATCCCTGGGTGCTTATTGGGACAAGGTCAGTCCTAGATGTTGGTGAGGACAAGGTCATCCCAGATGTTGATGGGGACAAGATTATCCCCGGACGTTGGTGAGAACAAGGTCATCTCTGCATGTTTGGTGAATGTTGATGGGGACAAGGTCATCTCCACATGTGGGTGGGGACAAGGTCATTCTGGGTGTTGATTGGGACGAGGTTATCCCTGGATGTTGGTGAGAACAAGGTCATCTCTGCATGTCGGTGGGAACGAGGTCATCCAGGATGGTGATTAGGACAAGGTCATCTCTGCATGTCGGTGGGACCAGGTGATCCTGGATGTTGACTGGGACAAGGTTATCTCTGCTTGTTGGTGGGGACAAGGTCATCGCTGGGTGCTCATCGGGACAAGATCAGTCCTGGATGTTGATGAGGACAAGATTATCCCTGGACATTGGTGAGAACAAGGTCATCTCTGCATGTTTGGTGAATGTTGATGGGGACAAGGTCATCTCCGCATGTGGGTGGGGACAAGGTCATCCTGGATGTTGACTGGGAAAAGGTTATCCCTGGATGTTGGTGGGGGCCAGGTCATCCTGCGTGTTGGTAAGGACCGCCGCGTCCCGTTTCCCTGGTAAAGACATCTTTTTTCTAGCAGGATGGGCCACTGGAGCAGGGATAACTCTCAGTTCCCAGCTGGTGGACAGCCAAGTCTCCAGTTGTCTGGTGTCTGTCCTCGGGGCCATGTTCTTTCTTCTCATTTCCACCTGAGGAAAGAAAGGCCAAGGTACAAGGCCTTCGACCAGGTGTCACTGGGGTTTCTGGGCAGGAAGTGCTTTGGGTCGGGAGAGAAGTCTTCCATCTTCCACGAAGTCAACAGGTGTAAATCAAGGCTTCGTTCATAATCCTCAGTAGGAACTAGGAGAGAGATTGGATGCTGTTTAAAGGGTGATGTCCTTGGGCCGGCGTTTGAGGAGATGTGTGCCCTGGTCAGCTGTATTTGGGGACGTTAATTTTCAGCCTACAGCTGTTCGCCAAAGGGGGTCGGTACCTCCTCCAGGCTCCACTCACATCCAGGAGGGGGCAAGGGCCGGCCTGAGGTCTGCCTGAGGTCTGCCTGCCACTGGCACTCACCAGGGCTGGGAAGGGGACTCCAGGCATCCCTGGGCTTGTGGCCGTACCAGTCCAGTCTCTGCCTCCATCTCCACGTGGCCTCCTCCTCCGTGTCTGTGTCTCCTCTTCTGTGTCTTAGAAGGACACTGGTGATTGGATGTAGGGCCCACCCTAACCTGCTCTGACCTACTAATTACCTCTGCAAACACCCTATTTCTGAATAAGGTCCCATTCTGAGACCCTACTTGACATGAATGTCGGGGGAGTACAGAGTTCACTAGAGCAAGTGCGGCTGGGCCTGGCTGGGCAGGTGCCACAGAGACACTCATGCTGCCCAGAGGGTGGGCCCGGGTCAGGCTGAACGGCCAGGCAGGCGGCCTGGGGTGCTCAGGCTCAGCCCTCACGATCGCTCACAGGGAAGGTGCTGTGCACAGTGGAGCTGCCTGCGTTCAGGGTCACCTCCTGCTGTTTCGGGGCACCCGGCTACGACGACCTCTACGTGACCTCCGCGGCGGACGGCCTGAGTCCTGAACCATTCGGAGGCTGGAAGGAGGTCACAGAGCTGCAAAGACTCCACGCACTCAGGCTGATTGGTTGTGGACAGCCGGTCTCCCATCTGCCAAAGGGAGTAGCCTCTGGTCCTTTTATTGCTTAAGTGTCCAAAGTTAGGATTTTCCTGTCTTTTTGTTTTCTTCTTTTTTTTTTTTTGGTGAGATGGAGATTTACTCTTGGTGCCCAGGCTGGAGTGCAGTGGCGAGATCTCGGTTCACCACGTCCTCCGCCTCCCGGGTTCAAGCAATTCTCCTGCCTCAGCCTTCCCAGTAGCTGGGACGACAGGCACGTGTCACCACGTCTGGCTAATTTTGTATTCTTAGTAGAGACGGAGTTTCACCGTGTTGCCCAGGCTGGTCTCGAACTCCTGACCTCAGACCCTCCTCCCGCCTCAGACCCTCCTCCCGCCTCAGACCTCGTCTCCGCCTCAGACCCTCTTTTCCGCCTCAGACCTCGTCTCCGCCTCAGACCCTCCTCTCCCGCCTCAGACCCTCGTCTCCCGCCTCAGACCCTCGTCTCCCGCCTCAGACCCTCGTCTCCCGCCTCAGACCCTCGTCTCCCGCCTCAGACCCTCGTCTCCCGCCTCAGACCCTCCTCTCCCGCCTCAGACCCTCCTCTCCCGCCTCAGACCCTCCTCTCCCGCCTCAGACCCTCCTCTCCCGCCTCAGACCCTCCTCTCCCGCCTCAGACCCTCGTCTCCCGCCTCAGACCCTCGTCTCCCGCCTCAGACCCTCGTCTCCCGCCTCAGACCCTCCTCTCCCGCCTCAGACCCTCCTCTCCCGCCTCAGACCCTCCTCTCCCGCCTCAGACCCTCCTCTCCCGCCTCAGACCCTCGTCTCCCGCCTCAGACCCTCCTCTCCCGCCTCAGACCCTCCTCTCCCGCCTCAGACCCTCCTCTCCCGCCTCAGACCCTCGTCTCCCGCCTCAGACCCTCGTCTCCCGCCTCAGACCCTCGTCTCCCGCCTCAGACCCTCAGACCCTCCTCTCCCGCCTCAGACCCTCCTCTCCCGCCTCAGACCCTCCTCTCCCGCCTCAGACCCTCCTCTCCCGCCTCAGACCCTCCTCTCCCGCCTCAGACCCTCGTCTCCCGCCTCAGACCCTCGTCTCCCGCCTCAGACCCTCGTCTCCCGCCTCTGGACCCTCTTCAGCTTGAGGGAGTCATTGTCCCACTGGAAGGTATTCCAGATGCTATTTCCTGGGATCCTTCATGACAAACTCCAGCCCCACCAAGTCCAATCACAGGTGTCCCTGGGGGACAGCTTCCACCACCCACCACCCACACACACACACACACACACACACACACACACACACGCACAGAAAACCTAGAACACAGTCCTTCTTGAGGGAGAGCTCCAACCGCACCACACACCTGCCCACACTCACCCCGGGACACAGGCCTCCTTCAGGGATAGCACCTACCCACCACCTCCTCCAGCTCTGCGTTCCCAAGGCCCGGGCGTGTGGATCTGGGATTCGTGTTTCTCCGAACTTGTGGCTTCTTCTGGCCTGGCCCACCCGGGTCTCCCAGGCAGCCCTTCCGAAGCCCCTGGGTGTCCTCATGAGCCTGAGGGTGGCCGCTGTATACTGGCGACCGTGGTCTCCACATGTGGGGCTGGAACCTCACGAGGGGGTGGCCACCTCTGGAGGCTCTGCTGTGTGGACGTGGGAGGCCGCCGAGCCTTTCTGAACCGCTAACTCTGCACCTGCGAAGGTGGGCACCTGGAGCCTCCTCTGGGGGGCTGCGGGCTGGTGTCTGCCGGTGCCTGGGGGCTCACAAGAGGTAACCCTGCATTCCTTTGCAACGCTGCCGCAGGCTTGCTTGCTTGAAACCAGTCTTGGTGGACAATTTATGCCAGAAAAATTGGCCAACAGCAGAAGACAGCATTTGTATCCTTCAGAGAGCCACACAGCCTGACCCTGAGATGTAACGGACCATGTCCAGAGTTAGGGGGGTCCTAAATGCAATGACACGTGTCCTTCTAGGAGACAGGAGAGGAGACACAGACACAGAGGAGGAGTCCACATGGAGATGGAGGCAGAGACTGGAGTGATGCAGCCACAAGCCCAGGGATGCCTGGAGCCCCCGGGAGCTCGGAGAGGCAGGAAGGACCCTCCCCTAGGGCCTCTGGAGGGAGCACGGCCCTGAGACACCTTCATCTCAGACTCCTGGTCTCCAGGACGGGGAGCGGATGAATCTCTGAGGTAAGTGCACCCTTCTGCCTGGTTTGGGGCCATCTATTGTGGCAGCCCCAGCACACACACATGCTCCCAAACGTCCGGCAGCATCTGCGTCCTGGGAGGTGCAGGTGACACCACCGGCCCCAGGAGCCTGTGGGCTGTTTCTTCTGCCCTCCGACCGGCACCGTTCTCGCCAGCACGGCAGGGGACGGCTGCCTCCTGTCTGACCCTGGGGAGGTCCAGGGAAGCCCCCACGTACCTGCCTTTCTCTCTGGCCAGCCCCGTGGCCACGGGGACACTGACGTCCATATGGATGCTCGGGAAGCTGGGCCTTCCTCAAGGCACCCCCAGCGGCGTCTGGGAGGACAGAGGAGCCGTCAGGACCCTCCGTGAGGGCCGACCCCCGCCACACCCAGCAAGAACGCAGACTGTCAGCGCTGTCCTCAACACGATGTGCCCAACACGGTGGGAAGGAGGCAGAGGCCCCGAACACCACCTGGGATGGCACAGCCGGCCCCGGCCCCACCCACAGAGCTGGGCTCTGCCGCTGGGACCTGACTGTGGCCACTGCCCTCCCAGGGCAATCGAGGGTGGGGGCTGAGCGCGGGGATTCCACAGACCATCCTGCTCTTCCCCGACCCTAACCCTGGCCCCCGGCCAGCCTGGGAGGTGCTGCCTGACCTTGCAATGGGTGTATGGGTATGTATGGGTTGGGAGCCCTTGGGGGAGTCCCAGGGAGGGGGTCTGTAGTTGGGGAGGGGCTGGGAACCCCTAGGGGAAATGGTGGAGGCTCCCACGTCCATGGGGTGGGTTTGGGGGTGTCTGTGTGAACCAGCTCATGGAGATACCCCCATGCTCAGCGCCATCGGCTCAGAGGTGCAGCAGGGAGGCCCCTCCGGTGATGTGAGCCAGCTGGGCACCCAGCTGGGACCCGGCAGGGCTGGGCTTGCCCCTCATGTCAGCAACCTGCCTCATCTCTCCTGAACCTCAGTGTGGTCACCCGTGAGGTGGGAGGGGACCCGCCTGGGAGTCAGCAGAGGGTCTCTGGGACCTGCCTTGCAACGGCTTTGCACACACGTCACCTGCATGCATGGTGCATTCATAAGAGAGCACAGGCCGTCATCACAGGAAGGGACACACAAAGTGTGCTCTGTCCACACAGTGGAATAGTATGCAGCCATGAAAAGGAACGGGGTTCTGACACAGGCTGCAGCATGGATGAACCTTGGGGACACTGTGCTCAGTGAGAGAAGCCAGACACAAGAGGACGGCGGAGCCTTCCGTCTCTAGGAAATGTGCAGAACAGGCGATGCCACAGAAACAGAATCTGAGTTTGTGGTTGTCAGGGGTCTGCAGAGTGACTGCCTAAGGGGTGTAGGGACTCCTTGTGGAGTCAAGAGAATGTGCTGGAGCTAGAGCGTGGGGGTAGCTAGAGAGAGTGGGGGTAGCTAGAGAGAGTGGGGGGTAGCTAGAGAGAGTGGGGGTAGCAAGAGAGAGTGGGGGTAGCTAGAGAGAGTGAGGGTAGCTAGAGAGAGGGTAGCTAGAGAGAGTGGGGGTAGCTAGAGAGAGTGAGGGTGGCTAGAGGTGGGGGTAGCTAGAGGTGAGGGTGGCTGGGCGTGGGGGTAGCTAGACAGAGGTGGGGGTAGCTAGAGAGAGGTGGGGGTGGCTAGAGAGGTGAGGGTGGCTGGGCGTGGGGTGGCTAGAGAGTGGGGGGTAGCTAGAGAGTGGGGGTGGCTAGAGGTGGGGGTGGCTAGAGAGAGGTGGAGGGTGGCTAGAGGTGGGGGTGGCTAGAGGTGGGGGTGGCTAGAGAGTGAGGGTGGCTGGGCGTGGGGTGGCTAGAGAGTGGGGGTAGCTAGAGAGAGTGGGGGTAGCTAGAGAGAGTGGGGGTAGCTAGAGAGAGTTGGGGTAGCTAGAGAGAGCTGGAGGGTAGCTAGAGAGAGTGGGGGTAGCTAGAGAGAGTGGGGGTAGCTAGAGAGAGTGGAAGTAGCTAGAGAGAGTGAGGGTAGCTAGAGAGAGTGAGGGTAGCTAGAGAGAGTGGGGGTAGCTAGAGAGAGTGAGGGTAGCTAGAGAGAGGTGGGGGTAGCTAGAGAGAGGGTAGCTAGAGAGAGTGGGGGGTAGATTGAGGGGGGGTAGCTAGAGAGAGGTGGGGGTAGCTAGAGAGAGGTGGAGGGTGCATCTCACAGCGAGTGTTTGTGGAAGAGACAGCAACTCCGTCTGGGATGCTAATCTGCCTGTTCACTTCTGGTCAACCCCTGTTCTGGGAAGGCCTCTAAGATGATTGCTGCTTTCTCCAGTGAGACCTTAAATCTCGCCCTTGGGTCAAAATAGTCTGGACCATAAACCCTGCCCTGGGGCAGGTGCACGTGGCTGTCCCTGAGGCACCTTCCCTGACCCTGAGGGTCCCCCTCCCTCCCACCAACGTTTTCCTGCATATTCCTCCCTAGGGTGAAGCCGTGGGTCTGCAGGGATGACCGGGATCCACTCTCCTTGCAGACACGGCTTCTGTTCCTACGTCTCTGCTGAGTGTTTCTTTCAGAGAATCTGGATTAGTCAGCTTCTTTCTTCAGCTCTCAGCTTCCTCGGCCTCTGGGGTGTGGTTTGCACAGACCTGGCCCCTGTGGAAACATGCTAAATGCTAGTGACTTGACCCATTAGAATAGTTAATTCTGGCTGGGCACAGTGAAAATGGTTAATTGTGGCCGGGAGTGGTGGCTCACGCCTGTAATCCCAGCACTTTGGGAGGCTGAGGCAGGTGGATCACGAGGTCAGGAGTTTGAGACCATCCTGGCTAACACGGAGAAACCCCGTCTCTACTAAAAATACAAAAAATTAGCCGGGCGTCATGGTGGGAGCTTGTAGTCCCAGCTACTCAGGAGGCTGAGGCAGGAGAATGGTGTGAACTCGGGAGGCAGAGCTTGCAGTGAGCAGAGATCGAGCCACTGCACTCCAGCCTGGGAAATAGAGAGAGACTCTGTCTCAAAAAAAAAAAAAAAATCATGCCTGTAATCCCAGCACTTTGGGAGGCTGAGGCAGGTGGATCACGAGGTCAGGAGTTCAAGACCAGCCTGGCCAAGATGGTGAAACCCCGTCTCTACAAAAAATGCAAAAATTAGCCTAGCATGGTGGCAGTCGCTCATAATCCCAGCTACTCGACAGGCTGAGGCAGAGAATTGCGTGAACCCAGGAGGCGGAGGTTGCAGTGAGCCAAGATCGTGCCACTGCACTCCAGTCTGGGCAACAAGAGCGAAACTCCATCTCAAAATAATAATAATTAATAATAATAATAATAGGGTCTGAGACTGCACCTCATGAAGCCCAGAGATGGGCTTATGGGGTGGGCCCCGCAGTGAGGTGTGTGGGTTCCAAGCAGTTCCCTGGGGGCACAGAGCACCTTGGGAATCAGCAGGGAAAATGGTTCTGGGCAGGCTCCGGCCCTGACATGGACCTGGGGTTCCGGGGACCCCTCTTCGGGGCCAGCCAGGCCCCCTTGTGGCTGTGCCCCTCTGGCGACGTACCCTGGCCTTTGCATGGTGTGTCTGTTCTTCCCACCGCCTGCAGGTGGTGCACGGCGTCTGCCTGGGACGAGGACTCTGGAGGCTTCCGTGGAATCTGAGTGCCTTCCAAGGCTGGCACCTCCTGCCCCTGCTGTCCTTTGATCTTGGGGTTCCCGTCCCAGCCACGGCTGTGACCTCACGCCCCCAGGAGCTGGGTTTTCTTTATCCTCCTTTGTCTTCCTGTCACCGTCCAAGGGGCTCACCTCGCCGGCTGCGTAGACAGAGTGATTTATCACAACCACAGAGCCGCAATCGCAGCCAGCTGCGTGGGGGGCTGGAGTTTTGTTATTCCTCAAATCCGTCTCCCCCAAGACCCTGGGATTAGAGTTTTTCAGGATAATTTGGTGGGTGGGAGGTCAGAAAGTGGGGTGAGTCAGTTCCTGGGTGGGGGCCGGAGACCAGATGAGCGGGTTGATCATCTGGGTGGTGCCAGCTGATCCGTCCAGTGCAGGGTCCGTGACATATCTCAGCACGGATTGTAGGGTTCACAATACTGATGTGATTCCGCAGGAGCAATTTGAGGAGGGTTGGAATGTTGTCGCCTCCAGCGGCCTGAGTCCTAAACCATCATTTCTAATCCAGCGGCTAATCTGCGCGTCCTGTCCCCAGGCAAGAAGGAGGTTTGCACTGGGAAAGGGTTATTATCTTTGTTTCAAAGCTCAACTATAAACTAAGATCCTCCCAAAGACAGTGTGGCCGACACCCAGGAGTGAAGAAGGACAGCCTGCACACAGCTCGGAGACAGCTCGGAGACAGCCTGCACACAGCTCGGAGATAGCTCGGAGACAGTTTGGAAGTTCGAAGCAAGACGGAAGGTGAGGTCAGATACCTTCACTGCCCTAATGTTCTCACTTACAATTTTGTCAGGCCGGGCGCGGTGGCTCATGCCTGTGATCCACCACTCTGGGAGGCTGAGGTGGGTGGATCACAGGGCCAGGAGTTCGAGACCAGCCTGGCCAATGTGGTGAAACCCGGTGTCTACTAATAATACCAAAACTAGCCGAGTGCGGTGGTAGGCGCATGTGGTTCCCAGCTACCCAGGAGACTGACACAGGAGAATGGCTTGATCCTGGGAGGTGAAGGTTGCAGTGAGCCGAGACTGCGCCACTGCACTGCAGCCTGGGCGACAGCTCAAGACTCTGTCTCAAAAAAAAGAAAAATTTTTTTTGCAAAAGTAGCTTCGATCTCAGGGAGTAGAGCCCTTTCCTGTGGGACCCGCCTGGCCCAGCTCCCTGGCTCCCTCCCTGCCCGGCCGCCCTGCAGGATGCCAGGGGTGGGGGGTCTCTGGGGGTACCTCAGAGGAGAAGCAGAGACTCCAGTTCCTGCTAGGGTCAGTTGAGGTTATCTGTAGTTAACTTTTATCTAAAAGGTGATGCAAGCTTATTTCAAAAATGCAAACAGGCCGGTGAAGTGGTTCACGCCTGTAATCCCAGCATTTTGGGAGACTGAGGTGGGGGGATCGCTTGAGCCCCAGATTTAGAGACCAGCCTGGGCGACATAGGGAGGTCCTGTCACTACAAAAAAAAATCATTATAAATAAATAAAAATAGAAATTCAACTGTAAAGATGTTTATAAAGTATAAAAAGAAAAGAATTCCTGTTTTAACCTTGCCTATTCTTCAGAAAAGGTAATCTATTCATACTCAATACTTAATCATTCCATTTGCAATTTAATTAATCATTGAATTTTACATTCAACTTGCATTTTTGTTTTTAGTCATTCAGTGTGAAATAATAAAATGTCAACTTACCCATTTCAAAGTGTGCACTGTGGCGGCATTTAGTACAGTCACAAGCTTGGCAAGATCTTTTTTTTTTTTTTTTTTTTAAGATAGTCTGAGGCCGGGCGCAGTGGCTCACGCCTGTAATCCCAGCACTTTGGGAGGCCTAGGCGGGCGGATCACGAGGTCAGGAGATCGAGACCACGGTGAAACCCCATCTCTACTAAAAATACAAAAAGTTAGCCGGGCGTGGTGGCGGGAGCCTGTAGTCCCAGCTACTCGGAGAGGCTGAGGCAGGAGAATGGCGTGAACTCGGGAGGTGGAGCTTGCAGTGAGCCGAGATTGCGCCACTGCACTCCAGCCTGGGTGAAAAAGCGAGACACCGTCTCAAAAAAAAAAAAAAAAAAAAAAAAAAGATAGTCTGTCTCTGTAGCTCTGTCCCCCAGGCTGGAGTGCAGTGGCGCTATCTCGGCTCACCACAACCTCCACGTCCCGGGTTCAAGCAATTCTCCTGCCTCAGCCTCTGGAGTAGCTGGGATTACAGACGTGCACCACCGTGCCCGGCTAATTTTTGTATTTTTAGTAGAGACGGGGTTTCACCATGTTGGCCAGGCTGGTCTTGAACTCCAGACCTCAGGTGATCCTCCCCCGTTGGCCTCCCTAAGTGCTGGGATTACAGGTGTGAGCCACCACGCCTGGCCCTGCAACCTGTTGTTTTTTTTTTTTTTTTTTTTAGACGGAGTCTTGCTGTGTCTCCCAGGCTGGACTGCAGTGGTGCAATCTCGGCTCACTGCAAGCTCCACCTCCCGGGTTCACGCCATTCTCCTGCCTCAGCCTCCCGAGTAGCTGGGTTGACAGGCACCTGCCACCACGCCCGGATAATTTTTTGTATTTTTTTTTTTTAGTAGAGATGGGGTTTCACCGTGTTAACCAGGATGGTCTCGATCTCCTAACCTCGTGATCCGCCTGCCTCGGCCTCCCAAAGTGCTGGGGTGACAGGCGTGAGTCACCGCGCCCGACCAAGGAGTTTTAGGCAACACAACAAAAGCCTGTCTCAAAAAAGGAAATGAAATATATACATGTATATATGAAGAGGAGTAAGATGGAATATATTTTACAACAATCAGTGTACATGGCCTGTATACCTGAAATAAAAGAATAAACCAGCTGTGGTCAAAAACTGAATCAGGCCGGGCGTGGTGGCTCACGCCTGTGATCCCATCACTTTGGGAGGCCGAGGTAGGTGGATCACTTGAGGTCAGGAGTTCAAGACCAGCCTGGCCAACATGGTGAAAAACGGTGTCTGCTAAAAATACAAAAAATCAGCCGGGCATGGTGGCGGGCGCCTGTAGTCCCAGCTACTCGGGAGGCTGAGGCAGGAGAATGGCGTGAACTCGGGAGGCGGAGCTTGCAGTGAGCCGAGATTGCGCCACTGCACTCCAGCCTGGGCGACAGAGTGAGACTCCGTCTCAAAAAGAAAGAAAGAGAGAAGAAAGAAGGAAGGAAGGAATGGGAGGAGAGGAGAGGACACACAGAAAGCAGAGAAACAGCTGCATTGGGTGCGGGCTGGCGTTTACCTTGCTTGAACCTGGTTTGAACATTTGGCTGCCTTTGGCTGAGACTCAGTGATTGGCACAAGAGCGGGTTCTGGTCTGTTCACACCTCCTGTTACGTCACAGTTCACCATGTACAGAGAAACCTTTAGGCCTAACTTAAAATATGTCGAGAGGCAACTTCAGGAACCATCAGTATTGTAGACAGAAGTTTCTCTTTTTTCCTTTTTTGGTAGACACAGGATCTCACTGTGTCGTGGCGTGCAGTGGTGTGATCGTAGCTCATGCAGCGTCGACCTCCTAGGCTGCAGTGACCCTCCCTCCTCAGCCTCCTGCGTAGCTGGGACTACAGGAGGAGGCACGAGGTCCGTGTAGCTGGTCCAGCTAATTTGTATATTTTCTGTAGAGACAGGGTCTCGCTCTGTTGCCCAGGCTGGTCTGGAACCCCCGGGCTCAAGCGATCTGCCTGCCTCGGCCTCCCCGAAAGTGCTGGTTTTTCAATCTCTGTTGACGTGATGAGTGGAAAATGGTCGTCTATTTTAACGTTGAATACTGGTGCGTGGTAGCGTATATTTGTATGTGTTTTGACAATTCTATACAAAGTCGAGTGACTCTCCTGCTGCGTGTGTGATCAGAGGACATTTTGGGACCTTTCGGGCTGTGTTACAATTTTGAGCGTGGGGACTTGGAGTATGAATGATTAGCATGGGACCAGATGGACAGGTGCGCCTGGCATCAGGGGTGAGAGGGCCGCCTCCCTGATTCTGCTCCTCATCCCCGACTTCCTTCTCCAGCTCAGCTGTCGCACGGGCACCCTTGGGCCACAGGAAACGATCTTTCTTTCTTTCTTTCTTTCCTTCCTTCTTTCCTTTTCCTTCTTTCTTTCTTTCTCTCCTTCCTTCTTTCCTTTCTTTCTTTTCTTTTCCTTCCTTCCCTCCCTCTTTCTTTCTATTTTTCTTTCTTTCCCTCCCTTCCTTCCTTCCTTCCTTCCTTCCTTCCTTCCTTCCTTCCTCTTTTCTTTTCTTTTCTTTTCTTTTCTTTTCTTTTCTTTTCTTTTCTTTTCTTTTCTTTTCTTTTCGGAGACAGAGTCTAACGCTGTTGCCCAGGCTGGAGTGCAGTGGCACCATCTCGACTCACTGCAACCTCCGCCTCCCGGGTTCAAGAGATTCTCCTGTCTCAGCCTCCTGAGTAGCTGGGATTACAGGCACTCGCCACCACACCCAGCTAATTTTTGTATTTTTAGTAGAGACGGGATTTCACTGTGTTGGCCAGGCTGGTCTCGAACTCCTGACCTTGTGATCCACCTGCCTTGGCCTCCCGAAGTGCTGGGATTACAGGCGTGAGCCACCGCGCCCGGCTGGAAATGGGCACTCTTTCAAGCCAGTTTTCTTTTTTCTTTTTTTGAGACAGGGCGTTGCTCTGTCACCCAGGCCGCAGTCCAGTGGTGAGATCATGGCTCATTTCAGCCTCAAACTCCTGGGCTCAATCGATCCTCCCTCCTCAGCCTCCTGAGTAGCAGGGACTACAGGAGGAGAGATGAGGGCTGGAAACTTTGACAAATGCTGGCACTCGGGGTGGGAGGAGAGCCCAGACTTGGAGGGGCAGCCTCTTGCTGGGGAGGGCACCAAGTGCAGAGAGCTTGGGTCTGGCCAAAATCAAGGAGAACAAACCTGGGAAAAGATGGGGCTTGGTGAACCCTGGTGCCCCACTCGGGGAGGGGCCGGGTAAATGACGACGGAGCACGGTGTGGCTCCAGCCGTCCACAGAGAAGGTGCAGGGAGGGTTTCCACGGCCTCTGCTACTTCTTTTGGCCTCAGGGGGCCTGGAAGGGATGCGGCCATTTTCCATGCATGGGTGCCATGAAGGGGAGGGAAGCTCCCAGGTGCCTGTGTGGCTGGCTCTCCCTCCCCCTGTAGGTTACCGGGGATGCGTATTCAGCCACGCTGCTAAGCAGATTCCTGTTCCTTCTTTTTTTTTGAGATGGTGTCTCGCTCTGTCGCCAGGCTGGAGTGCAGTGGTGTGATCTCAGCTCACTGCAACCTCCGCCTCCCTGGTTCAAGCAATTCTCCTGCCTCAGCCTCCAGAGTAGCTGGGACTACAGGCACGCATCACCAGCCTGGCTAGTTTTTCTATTTTTTGTTTTGTTTTGAGATGGAGTCTCACTCTTGTTGCCCAGGCTGGGGTGCAGTGGCGCGATCTCAGCTCACTGCAACCTCTGCCACCCGGGTTCAAGCGATTCTCCTGCTTTAGCCTTCCGAGTAGCTGGGATTACAGGCACCCTCCACCACGCCTGGCTAATTTTTGTATTTTTAGTAGAGACGGGATTTCACCACGTTGGCCAGGCTGGTCTTGAACTCCTGACCTCAGGGATCCACCTGCCTCAGCCTCCTAAACTGCTGGGATGACAGGCGTGAGTCACCGCACCCGGCCAGCCTTATCATTCTTTAGTCGATACTTATAATGCAAAATCATGCCTTGCTTCCCGAACCCCCAAACCAGCAGATACAAGAGCTACAGACGTGGAGAATACTTTTTCCAGAGGTGTGATTTAGGAAGCCTATACGTGTTGCTCATAAAAATCAGTATCTCTGGCCGGGTGTGGTGGCTCATGACTGTAATCCCAGCACTTTGGGAGGCCAAGGTGGGTGGATTGCCTGAGGTCAGGAGTTTGAGGCCGGTCTGGCCAACATGGTGAAACCCTGTCTCTACTAAAAATACACAAATTAGCTGGGTGTGGTGGCGGGAGCCTGTAATCCCAGCTACTCAGGAGGCTGAGACAGGAGAATCGCTTGAACCTGGGAGGCAGAGGTTGCAGTGAGCCGAGATTATCTCAGCCTTCCCAGTAGATGGATTACAGGCGCATGACACCAGGCCCAGCTATTTTTTTTTTTTTTTTTTTTAGTAGAGACGGGATTTCACCATGTTGGCCAGTCTGGTCTCGAGCTCCAGAGCTGAGCTCAGGCACTCCACCTGCCTGGGCCTCCCAGAGTGTTAGGGTTACAGGCGTGAGCCACCATGCCCGGCCTGATGATGGTTTTAAAGAAGGCAGCTCAGCCGGGCGCGGTGGCTCACGCCTGTCATCCCAGCACTTTGGGAGGCCGAGGTGGGCCGATCACGAGGTGAGGAGATCGAGACCATCCTGGCTAACACGGTGAAACCCCGTCTCTACTAAAAATACAAAAAATTAGCCGGGCGTGTTGGCGGGCGCCTGTAGTCCCAGCTACTTGGGAGGCTGAGGCAGGAGAATGGCGTGAACCCGGGAGACGGAGCTTGCAGTGAGCCGAGATCGCACCACTGCACTCCAGCCTGGGCGACAGAGCGAGACTCCGTCTCAAAAAATAAATAAATAAATAAATAAAAAAAAAAGAAGGCAGCTCAGAACAGAGCAGCTTCGGGAATCGCACCTGCAGAATGAGATCACGTGGCCTCCGGTCTCGGCTCATGCAGGTGTGCTCTGAGCCCGTCATGGCCCGGCCTGAGGCCCCGTGGGCCGCGCGGCCGCCCCATTCTGTGGAAACCCGGGTCCGCGGCTCCCAGCTTCGTGCCTCTGTTCCCGGCGATGACCGGCAGGGAGCCCCAGTTCGTCACGGTGCGGCCTCTCAGAAACCCTCCGTGCTGGCTCTCAACCACACGAGGCAACTACGAGCCGGAAACGGGGTGGGATATAATACCTTGGACTCTATAAAGGTGCTGACCACCCAGTGTGGGTGGGGCCTGCAGGACCCAGGACCCATAAATAATCAACTCTTTATCTCCGCCTGGTGTCTCTCCTAGCCGTTGGAGGGGTGCTCCCCATGCTAAATATTTGAAACTCAAACGCGGGGTCATGGGATTTTCTGGTGGAGAAGAGGGTTTTCCATTCTAGGAAGCACCTGGATCAAGCGCTTCCGCGCCCGGCCTCGGGAGGGGTTCGCAAACACCGCTTGCCGGACACAAGGGCACGGTCAACAGGGAAGTCACAGCAATTTACAGGGGCTGACACTTGGCCCACTTCACTCAAGCACCCTTCACAACCCTCGGCTTGCAGAAAAGAGGCAGCGCCGAGGCACGGACGACACGTCCCTCGGCACACGTGATGTCCCCCTGGTGTCCAGCCCACACCTGGCCGCCCAGGACACAGAGGGAGGAGGAAGGGCCGGGCCCCATGACCACGGGTCCACATCACACCAGGACACAGAGGGAGGAAGGGCCGGGCCCCATGACCACGGATCCACATCACACCAGGACACAGAGGGAGGAAGGGCCGGGCCCCATGACCACGGATCCACATCACACCAGGACACAGAGGGAGGAAGGGCCGGGCCCCATGACCACGGGTCCACATCACACCAGGACACAGAGGAAGGGCTGGGCCCCATGACCACGGGTCCACATCACACCAGGACACAGAGGGAGGAGGAAGGGCCGGGCCCCATGACCACGGGTCCACATCACACCAGGACACAGAGGAAGGGCGGGGCCCCATGACCACGGATCCACATCACACCAGGACACAGGGAGGAAGGGCCGGGCCCCATGACCACGGATCCACATCACACCAGGACACAGAGGAAGGGCCGGGCCCCAAGACCACGGATCCACATCACACCAGGACACAGAGGGAGGAAGGGCCGGGCCCCATGACCACGGGTCCACATCACACCAGGACACAGAGGGAGGAGGAAGGGCCGGGCCCCATGACCACGGGTCCACATCACACCAGGACACAGGGAGGAAGGGCCGGGCCCCATGACCACGGGTCCACATCACACCAGGACACAGAGGAAGGGCCGGGCCCCATGACCACGGGTCCACATCACACCAGGACACAGAGGAAGGGCTGGGCCCCATGACCACGGGTCCACATCACACCAGGACACAGAGGAAGGGCGGGCCCCATGACCACGGGTCCACATCAAACCAGGACACAGTGGAAGGGCCGGGCCCCATGACCACTGGTCCACATAACACCCTCACACAGGGAGGAAGGGCCGGGCCCCATGACCACGGGTCCACATCACACCAGGACACAGAGGAAGGGCCGGGCCCCATGACCACGGGTCCACATCACACCAGGACACAGAGGAAGGGCCGGGCCCCATGACCACGGATCCACATCACACCAGGACACAGAGGAAGGGCCGGGCCCCATGACCACGGGTCCACATCACACCAGGACACAGAGGGAGGAGGAAGGGCCGGGCCCCATGACCACGGGTCCACATCACACCAGGACACAGGGAGGAAGGGCCGGGCCCCATGACCACGGGTCCACATCACACCAGGACACAGAGGAAGGGCTGGGCCCCATGACCACGGGTCCACATCACACCAGGACACAGAGGGAGGAAGGGCCGGGCCCCATGACCACGGGTCCACATCACACCAGGACACAGAGGAAGGGCCGGGCCCCGTGACTGTGGGAGGAGGCCTGGAAGCCGCTTCCTGCTCCCGTGTCACAGCAGGGCACAGGTCATTTTATAGACTCTCCCAGGGCTGTGGAAGGAGGCGGGAAACGGGAGGCTGGTGTCCCCGCAGGGCCTCAGTGAAGGGGGGAGGGAGGAGGGAAGAGGAGGAAGGGAGGAAACAGACAGGCCGAGAGGAAGCCGCAGGGGGCTTTGGGCAGAGAGGGGGAGTCTCGATGAAGAGAGGAAGGAGGAGGGAGAGGATGGAGAAGGAGCAGGGAGGAGGGCAGAGTGTGGGGAGCCGACGGGGCATGAGTTAGGGTGGAAAGAGGCAGACAGGCCTGGCCAGGACAGCAGCCGCCCTCAAGGTACCCCACAGCTGGGGTGAGGGAGGAAACAGGGAGCCGGGACACAAATGGGGTGCAGGGAGAGACGCCCCAGCCGTGGCTACGCGGGAGAATTCCACCCGGGAACGTGGGATCCCAAAGCAGTCCTTTGAGCCGTCCACTGCGGTCCCCAAATGTTCCGTGCACTCTGTGAAGCCCACACTGGCCCTGTCCTGGCATCCAGCCCGGGGTGGGAGACAGCGGGGTGCGTGCGTGGGGAACACCTGCGGAGGGGACGGGGAACACCTGCGGAGGGGACCGGAAGCAGCCGGGAGCAGGCAGGAACGGGGCCCTGGACAGACCCCTGAGCTGGGCTCCTGGTTAGCCCCAAGTCGGCTCAGGGGGAGAGACTGCAGGTGTGGGCTGCGCCGGGAGGACGCGCTTCCACCGACGGAGGCGGCACGGGCTGCCCAGGGTCTGGACGAGGGCCACACGGGGCGAGGGTGGACCTGTGGTCTTGGGGCCCGGCCCTTCCTCCCTCTGTGTCCTGGGCGGCCAGGTGTGGGCTGGACACCAGGGGGACATCGCGTGTGCCGAGGGACGTGTCGTCCGTGCCTCGGCGCTGCCTCTTTTCTGCGAGTCGAGGGTTGTGAAGGGTGCTTGAGTGAAGTGGGCCAAGTGTGAGCCCCTGTAAATTGCTGTGACTTCCCTGTCCCCGGTGGGTTTGCTGGCCAAAGCGCTCAGAGCCTGCAGGCTTCAGACTGCTGGTCCCATGCCTTGTCCCCAGGGCTGAGATGAAAGCACCTGTTCACCCCGTCCTGGGGGCTCCGGGAGACGTACCGCAGCAGCGGCCAGTGGCCCGAGTGGGGCCCGTCAGTCAGAGACCTCAACGTCCTCTGCCAGGGCCCCTCTGACCACAGGGTCCCTGTGTGAGTTCAGGGCGGTGTTTGCAGCCCAACCGGTCCTGCTCCTGCGGCGGGGACAGATCCGTGGCGGGGACGGGCCGTCCCTCCTCCTGCAGAAGTGTCCACGCCAGCCAATCGCAGCGGCCTGGGTGTGTTTTAGGAAGAGTGTCCCGCGGAGACCGGCGGGCGGGAGCTGCCAGGAGCTCTGAGACTTCAGCGGCTGGAAGGTGAGTGTGCCTACCCCGTTCTCCTGACGCCAAGTTCCCTGCGGGGGACGTGGCGGGTGGTGTCTGGGCCTGTTGGGGGCTGGGAATCAGGAACTCGCGCTTCTGTCATTAAAGCTCCTCCTTCTCCTCCTCCCAGGACCCTTAGCTGAGGGCACGGGCAGGGGGTTCGGGGGAGGGTCGCCTGGGATCTGTGGCCTGGACTTCGGCAGCTGCAGGCGGCCTGCACCCCTTACAGGCTGGGAATTCTCTGCTGGGTCAGAGCTGCGGAGCCAGTGTGGAAACAGCCCAGGACGGTGATGAAATGAGCCTGGGGACCACGACTTGCTTGGCCGGTTGGACGTCCTCACCCTGCCGCCGGGGCCTGCGTGGGGACGGGTCGTGGGGACGGGTGGGGACAGCTGGGACGGGGGGGGGATGTTGGGACGGTGGGAATGCTGCGATCTGAACACTCCTGTCCTTCCGCTGATTCACCCAGCAGCTATTCACCCAGTGCGTTGGAGGTGCGGGTCACGGCCACTCACGCCTCTGGGACGTGAGCCTCCCAAGGACTCAGCGGGTGGGAGGGTGTAGGTGTCTCACCTGGCCGGTCACCGGGCGTCTTGGCCCGTCCGTCATCTCCACTGTCCCGCCGCGACTGTGAAGGCCAGGGTGGACAGGACCTCCCCCAGGAAGGGTCAGTGCTCTGTGGACGGTCTCCAGACCCCACTCCGCTGTGCCGTCCGGAAGAGACGGCAGAGGTGGCTGGGAGTGGGGGCCGCCCCGGGGGTCCTTCCTGCTCCATTTTGTCATGTGTGGGGAGGGGTCGGGGGGACGTGGGGACAGGAGGGGACACCCCTCAGTGGTCAGGGGACCTGGGATGTGATGGAGTCTCTGACGGGAGGGGAGGGACTGTGACGGGGGAAGGGACTGTGATGGGAGGGAGGGAGGATGACAGTAGCCAGAATTGATGGACTCCATCATGACACAGAGGATGTGACTGTACAGCTTTGGGTCCAGCCTGTCCTAGGAGAACCGAAAAGTATCTGAGACAGGTCTCAGGACATTTAGAAAGCATGTTTTGCTGGCCGGGCACGGTGGCTCCTGCCTGTAATCCCAGCACTTTGGGAGGCCAAGGCCGGCAGATCACCTGAGGTCAGGAGATTGAGACCAGCCTGACCAACAAGGTGAAACCCTGTCTTTACTAAAAATACAGAAATTAGCCACGTGTGGTGGCAGGCACCTGTAGTCCCAGCTACTTGGGAGGCTGAGGCAGGAGAATTGCTTGAACTCAGGAGACGGAGGTTGCAGTGAGCCGAGATCGCACCGCTGCACTCCAGCCTGGGCCACGGAGTGAGACTCCGTCTCAAAAAAAAAAAAAAAAGTGTGTTTTGCTAAGGTTGAGGATGTGCCTGTGACCCAGCCTCAGGAGGTCCTGACAACTGTGCCCTAGGTGGTCGGAGGACATCTTGGTATTATGCATTTTTAAGGAGACGTCAGACATGAATCCATACATGTAAGAAGAACTTGGTTCTGTCAAGCGCGTTGGTGCGAAGAGACCACTGAACAGGCTTTGTGTTCACTTGGGTGCAGGTGGGCTGAGTCCGAAGAGAGAGTCAGTGAAGGGAGATGGGGAAGTGGTGGCTTTATAGGAGTCGGGTAGGTAACGGAAAATTACAGCAAAAGGTGGTTATCTATTGTTAGCAGAGGAGGAGATCGCAAGGTGCATGGTGGACAGATCATAAGACTCATTGTCCAGGCCGGGCGCGGTGGCTCACGCCTGTGATCTCAGCACTTTGGGAGGCCGAGGCGGGCGGATCAGGACATCAGAAGATCGAGACCATCCTGGCCAACACGGTGAAACCCCGTCTCTATTAAAAATAAAAAAATTAGGCCGGGCGCGGTGGCTCACGCTTGTAATCCCAGCACTTTGGGAGGCCGAGGCGGGCCGATCACGAGGTCAGGAGATCGAGACCACGGTGAAACCCCGTCTCTACTAAAAATACAAAAAATTAGCCGGGCGCGGTGGCGGGCGCCTGTAGTCCCAGCTACTTGGAGAGGCTGAGGCAGGAGAATGGCGTGAACCCGGGAGGCGGAGCTTGCAGTGAGCCGAGATTGCGCCACTGCACTCCAGCCTGGGCGACAGAGCGAGACTCCGTCTCACAAAAAAAACAAAAAACAAAAAAAGACTCATTGTCCAGAAGACGAATGGCACAAAGTTGATTGATCAGCTAAGGCAGGGCAGGGAGAAGTCACGATAGTAAAATGTTGTAATTTTAGTTAATCAGTTAAGGCAGGAACTGGCTGTTTTACTTCTCTGTGGTTTCTCCTTGGCTGCTCCAGAGTTCGCAGCTCCTGCAGACCGCCTGGACGCATATGTGCAGGTCACGGGGGTGATAATGGCTCAGCTTCGGCTCAGAGGCCTGACAGGTTCAATCTGTGAGGGTGGGACGAGATGGGCTTCCAGGTCATAAGTAGATTTTAAGATTTTCTGACTGGTAATTGGTCGAAAGAGTTATTATTAGCCGGGCACGGTGGCTCACGCCTGTCATCCCAGCACTTTGGGAGGCCAAGGCGGGCGGATCACCTCAAGTCAGGAGTTCGAGACCTGCCTGGGCAACGTGGTGAGACCCCGTTGCTACCAAAAATACAAAAAATTAGCTGGGAATGGTGGCAGGTGCCTGTAATCCCAGCTGTGCTGGAGGCTGAGGCAGGAGAATCGCTTGAATCCAGGAGGCGGAGGCTGCAGTAAGCTGAGATCGTGCCACTGCACACCAGTCTGGGCAACAGAGCAAGACCTTGTCTCTAAAAAAAAAAAAAAAAAAAAGAGTTATTAGTAAAAGAAATATCTGCATTAAGATAAGATGTGGAGACGAAGGTTTTTTGTTTTTGAACGGGAGTCTTGCTCTGTCCCCCAGGCTGGAATGCAGTGGCGCGATCTCGGCTCACGGCAACGTCCGCCTCCCGGGTTCAAGCGATTCTCCTGTCTCAGCCTCCCAGTAGCTGGGACTACAGGCGCGCGCCAGCATGGTTAAATAATTTTTGTATTTTTACTAGTGACGGGGTTTCGCCATGTTGGCCAGGCTGGTTTCGAACTCCTGACCTCAGGTGATCCGCCCGCCTTGGCCTCCCAAAGTGCTGAAGTGCTGAGCCAGCGGGCCCCGCCCAGACCTGCATTTTAACCTCCCCTCCCACCCCGCGGCCCCGGGACCCTGGGCATCCGGAGGCTCACAGAGGCCCTGCTGGGATGTTCCAGGCGGATCACTGCACAGCCGTGCAGGCGGAGAGGAAGCCGTGCAGGGGAAGGGGAGGCCGTGCAGGGGGAGGGGGGGCCGTGCAGGCGGAGGGGGCCCGTGCAGGCGGACGGGGGGCCGTGCAGGGGGAGGGGAGGCCGTGCAGGGGGAGGGGAGGCCGTGCAGGGGGAGGGGGCCGTGCAGGGGAGGGGGCCGTGCAGGAGGAGGGGGTCCGTCCAGGCGGACAGGGGCCGTGCAGGCGGAGGGGTCCGTGCAGGGCGAGGGGGCCGTGCAGGGGAGGGGGCCGTGCAGGAGGAGGGGGTCCGTCCAGGGGAGGGAGGCCGTGCAGGGGAGGGGGCCGTGCAGGGGAGGGGGCCGTGCAGGCGGAGGGGGTCCGTGCAGGGGAGGGGGTGCCGTGCAGGGGGAGGGGAGGCCGTGCAGGGGGAGGGGGGTCCGTCCAGGGGGAGGGGAGGCCGTGCAGGGGGAGGGGGGGCCGTGCAGGAGGAGGGGGGTCCGTCCAGGGGGAGGGGAGGCCGTGCAGGGGGAGGGGGGTCCGTCCAGGCGGACGGGGGGCCGTGCAGGGGGAGGGGAGGCCGTGCAGGGCGAGGGGAGGCCGTGCAGGGGGAGGGGGGGCCGTGCAGGGGGAGGGGGTCCGTCAGGGGAGGGAGGCCGTGCAGGGGAGGGGGCCGTGCAGGGGAGGGGGCCGTGCAGGGGAGGGGGTCCATCCAGGCGGACGGGGGGCCGTGCAGGGGGAGGGGAGGCCGTGCAGGGCGAGGGGAGGCCGTGCAGGGGGAGGGGGGGCCGTGCAGGGGGAGGGGAAGCTGTCCTGGCCCCTTTCCAGCTGGCTGCAGAGAAGGGGCCAGCTCCCTCCTGGGGACCGGGAGCCGCGGTACAGGTGTGGTCGCTTCTCTTGGAGAAAGAGGCTGAGCCGACATCCCCGGGGCTGATAAAGAATGGGCTCCTCCTCCTGGGCGCAGCAGGCTCCGGGGACCCTCTCTCCCTCCCTCCTTCCCTCCTTCCCTCCCGGTCCCGGCAGCAGGGAAGACCTGAGCTCATCTAGCTGGTGTTGGCCTAGGGTCTGGGAGGAAGGGCTTTTGGGAAGATGTAAATAAGAACAAAATCTGCAGCCACCTGGGAAGCCCTCCCAGCAGCCACCTGGGAACCTGGCCTCAGTGTGGAAGAGAAGGAAGCAGGGTTATTACAGAACCTGGTGAAGCCAACGCGGGCAGCTGCCAGGAGCTGCACACCGAGAGGATCTCGTCCTTTCTTGCGGCCCAGGGAGACCAGGCCCTTTCATTCTAGGCTGAAGATCAACAATTGGAATTCCGAACTCCCCCGGCGTGTGGGACTGGAGGTGGGTTTGCAGTTTGCAGTCACCTGAAGTTTGGCCCCTCTTCTCCTGGGGCTTTTTCCCTTCCTCTGTGTCCAATTTCTTTTTTCTTTTTTTTTTTTTGGGACAGAGCCTCACTCTGTCACCCAGGCTGGAGTGCGGTGGTGTGATCTTGGTTCACTACAGACCCCGCCTCCCGGGTTCAAGCGATTCCCCTGCCTTAGCCTCCTGAGTAGCTGGAATTACAGGCGTGCGCCACCACGGCCGGCTACTTTTTGTATTTTTAGTAGAAATGGGGTTTGACCATGTTGGTCAGTCTGGTCTCGAACCCCTGACCTCTGGTGATCCACCCGCCTCAGCCTCCCAAAGTGATGGGATTACAGGCGTGAGCCACCATGCCCGGCCCCTCCAGGTCTCATTTCTAAGAGGAGGCCTCAGGTCCACCAGGAAACGTTCCTCAGATGTGAAACTGTCAACAGGCTGATTTCTGGGCTCAAGATCAACAATTCTAATTGATTTGATGAAATCAATTAGATCTAATGATTTTAATCTAATCAATTTTAATCTAAATGATTAAAAAGCTTACATACATTGCCGGGCGTGGTGGTGCACGCCTGTAATCCCAGCTGCTCTGGAGGTTGAGGCAGGAAAATTGCTTGAACCTGGGAGGCGGAGGTTACAGTGAGCCGAGATCGCATCATTGCACTCCAGCCTGGGCAACCAGAGCGAAACTGTGTCAAAAAAAAAAAAAAAAATCGTACATACCGCTGGGCGCAGTGGCTCACGTCAGTAATCCCAGCACTTTGGGAGGCCGAGGCGGGCGGATCATCTGAGGTCAGGAGTTCAAGACTAGCCTGGCCAACATTGTGAAACCCCGTGTGTACTCAAAAATGCAAAAATTAGCCAGGTGTGGTGTGGTGCGCCTGTAATCCCAGCTACTCTGGAGGCTGAGGCAGGAGAATTGCTTGAACCTGGGAGGCAGAGGTTACAGTGAGTCGAGATCACGCCACTGCACTCCAGCCTGGGCAACTAGAGCGAAACTGTGTCAAAAAAAAAAAACAAAACAAAACAAAACAGTTTTATACAGTTCAGAGGCAGAGAAATAATTTACAAGTTGTCTAAAATGCACTTACGAAAAGGGTCTCTTATTTTCAACAGTATATTATATATATACACTGTTATATATATATACTGTTATGTGTATATGTTATGTATATGTTAGATATGTATATATTTGTATATATGTTATATACATTATATATGTGTATATTATATATGTATATGTTATATATATGTATATATTCTGTTATATATATGTGTGTGTATATATATATTTTATAGATATATTTATATATATTATAGATATATTTATATATATAATATATATTTTTATGTATTATATATATTCATATATATTTTTAAATATATATTATATATAATATATATAAATATTTTATATATGTTATATATAATATATATAAATATTTTATATATATTATATATTATATATATATTTTATATACATATATTTTATATATATATTTTATATATATATTTTATATATATATATTTTTTGAGGTAGAGTCTTGCTCTGTCGCCCAGGCTGGAGTGCAGTGGTGATACAGCTCTGATGAGTGGAGGAACACCAGGTTCTTCCTCTCGAGTCTAATTAAATAAGGCGACACGGACACACGAGCAGTGGTTTTGGAGCGCAGAGTTTAATAGGAAAGAAGGGAGGGCCGGGCCGTGGCTCACGCCTGTAATCCCAGCACCGCGGAGGTTGCGGTGAGCCGAGATCGCGCCATTTCACTGCAGCCTGGGCAACAAGAGCAAAACTTCGTCTCAAAAAAAAAGCAAGGCAAGAAGGGAGAAAGCAGAAGGAAGTGGCTCCGCGGGACAGAGAAGGGGAGAAGGGGGCTCCAAACCCCAGGTGGGAGACCAGCCAGTGGTATGCGGTGCCTGGAGGAGGCGTGACTGATTTGCATAGCGCTCAGGGGATTGGTCTGACCAGGCCTGTCATTCACGCAGCCCGCGAAAAATCTGGCCCGCCCACCCCGTCTCCGTAATATGCAAATGCTGGGCGCCATGATGTTCTACACGCCTGCGGGCAGTGGGGGCGGCCATGATGTCAGGCACCGATGGGGGCGGCCATGATGTCAGGCACAGGTGGGGGCGGCCATGATGTCAGGCACAGATCGCGGGGGCCGTGATGTCAGGCACAGGTAGGGACGAGGGCAAGAGGGCAACGGTGGGAATCGCCATGTTGGCTGGACCCAGCTAAGGGCTCGCATTTGCATATTAAAGGTTGCCAAGCCGGGTCTAAGAGCCAGGGCTTTCACGCTAGACAAGAAACATTTTTTGGAGCTGCGAAAAAACCTTTCAAGGACCCCTTTTCGTCTCTCTCTCTCTTTTTTTTTTTTTTGAGATGGAGTTTCACTCTTGTTGCCCAGGCTGGAGTGCAGTGGCGGGATCTCGGCTCACCGCAACCTCCGCCTCCCGGGTGCAAGCGATTCTCCTGCTTCAGCCTCCCGAGTAGCTGGGATTACAGGCATGTGGCACCACGCCCAGCTAATTTTTTGTATTTTTAGTAGAGACGGCGTTTCTCCATTTGGTCAGGCTGGTTTCGAACTCCCAACCTCAGGTGATCCACCCGCCTCGGCCTCCAAAAGTGCTGGGAATACAGGCGTGAGCCACCGCGCCCGGCCCCCTTTTCCTCTCTATCTGCCTAAAATCATGGGTTTATAACTCTTACCACAGGGTCGCAATCTCGGCCCACTGCAACCTCTGCCTCCCAGGTTCAAGTGATTCTCCTGCCTCAGCCTTCTGAGTAGCTGGGATTACAGGCATGCGCCACCATGCCCGGTTGATTTTTGTATTTTTAGCAGAGACATGGCCAGGCTGGTCTCGAACTCCTGACCTCAGGTGATCCGCCCATCTCGGCCTCCCAAAGTGCTAGAATTACAGGACTGAGTTACCACGCCCGGCTGGCCCTACGGTATTTAATATGCAGCCCAGAATGGGGCTTTCTTCCCACCTAATGTGCAAAATTCTCAAGCCCCCCTTTTCAAGGTCACCTGCATTACAGATGGAATTTTTTCTGTTCTGTCTCAGCGCGTAGAAGGCCCAGGAGTTAATTTACTCATTTAAGGATTAAAGTTATGAAGCCAGCTGGGCACGGAAGCTCACACCTAGAATCCCAGCACTTTGAAAGGCTGAGATGGGAGGATTACTTGAGTCAGGAGTTCCAGACCAGACTGGGCAACATAGCAAGACCCTATCTATCTATCTATCGATCGATCGATCGATCGATCGATCGATCTATCTTTATTTATTTATTTTTTGAGACGGAGTCTTGCTCTGTTGCCCAGGCTGGAGTGCAGTGGCGCAATCTTGGCTCACTGCAACCTCCGCCTCCCAGGCTCAAGCGATTCTCCTGCCTCAGCCTCCTTGAGTAGCTGGGACTACAGGACGTGAAACTACTGCCTGGCTATTTTTTTTTTATTTTTAGTAGAGACGGGGTTCCACCATGTTGGCCAAGCTGGTTTTGAACTCCTGACCTCAACTGATCCACGCGACTCAGCCTCCCAAAGGGCTGGGATTATAGGCGTGAGCCTCCCGGCACGACCTATTTATTTATTTCTTGAGACAGTTTCGCTCTGTCACCGAGGATGGATCGCAATGACGCAGTCTTGGCTCACTGCAACCTCTGCCTCCTGGGTGCAAGCACTTCTCCTGCTTCAGCCTCCCGAGGAGCGGGGCTGACAGGCATGTGGCACCACGCCCAGCTAATTTTTGTATTTTTAGTAGAGACGGCGTTTCTCCATTTGGTCAGGCTGGTTTGAACTCCCAACCTCAGGTGATCCACCGCCTCAGCCTCCCGAGTAGCTGGGACTACAGGCGCCCGCCACCACGCCCGGCTAATTTTTGTATTTTTAGCAGAGACATGGCCAGGCTGGTCTCGAACTCCTGACCTCAGGTGATCCACCCGCCTCGGCCTCCCAAAGTGCTGGAATAACAGGCGTGAGCCTCCCGGCACGACCTATTTATTTATTTATTTATTTATTTATTTATTTATTTATTTATTTATTTATTTATTTATTTATTTATTTATTTATTTGAGACAGTGTCTCGCTCTGTTGCCCAGGCTGGAGTGCAGTGGTGCGATCTCGGCTCACTGCAACCTCTGCCTCCCAAGCTCAAGTGATTCTGCTGCGTCAGCGTCCTGAGTAGCTGGGATTACAGGCATGACCCACCGCGCCCGGCCTTTTTTTTTTTTGAGATAGGGTTCCCTCTGTCGCCCAGGCTGGAGTGCAGTGGCGCAATCTCGGCTCACTGCAAGCTCCGCCTCCCGGGTGCAAGCGATTCTCCTGCCTTAGCCTCCCAAAGTGCTGGAATAACAGGCGTGAGCCACCGCGCCCGGCCTTTTTTTTTTTTGAGATAGGGTTCCCTCTGTCACCCAGGCTGGAGTGCAGTGGCGCGATCTCGGCTCACTGCAAGCTCCGCCTCCCGGGTTCACGCCATTCTCCTGCCTCAGCCTCTCCGAGTAGCTGGGACTACAGGCGCCCGCCACCACGCCCGGCTAATTTTTGTATTTTTAGCAGAGACATGGCCAGGCTGGTCTTGAACTCCTGACCTCAAATGATCCACGCGACTCGGCCTCCCAAAGGGCTGGGATTATAGGCGTGAGCCTCCCGGCACGACCTATTTATTTATTTGAGACGGAGTCTCGCTCTGTCGCCCAGGCTGGAGTGCAGTGGCGCAATCTCGGCTCACTGCAAGCTCCGCCTCCCGGGTGCAAGCGATTCTCCTGCCTCAGCCTCCCAAAGTGCTAGAATTACAGGACTGAGTTACCACGCCCGGCTAATTTTTGTATTTTTAGCAGAGACATGGCCAGGCTGGTCTTGAACTCCTGACCTCAAATGATCCACGCGACTCAGCCTCCCAAAGGGCTGGGATTATAGGCGTGAGCCTCCCGGCACGACCTATTTATTTATTTATTTATTTATTTATTTATTTATTTATTTATTTATTTATTTATTTATTTATTTATTTATTTATTTATTTATTTATTTATTTATTTATTTATTTATTTATTTATTTATTTATTTATTTATTTATTTATTTATTTATTTATTTATTTATTTATTTATTTATTTATTTATTTATTTATTTATTTATTTATTTATTTATTTATTTATTTATTTATTTATTTATTTATTTATTTATTTATTTATTTATTTATTTATTTATTTATTTATTTATTTATTTATTTATTTATTTATTTATTTATTTATTTATTTATTTATTTATTTATTTATTTATTTATTTATTTATTTATTTATTTATTTATTTATTTATTTATTTATTTATTTATTTATTTATTTATTTATTTATTTATTTATTTATTTGAGACAGTGTCTTGCTCTGTCACCCAGGCTGGAGTGCAGTGGTGATACAGCTCTGATGAGTGGAGGAACACCAGGTTCTTCCTCTCGAGTCTAATTAAATAAGGCGACACGGACACACGAGCAGTGGTTTTGGAGCGCAGAGTTTAATAGGAAAGAAGGGAGGGCCGGGCCGTGGCTCCCGCTCGTAATCCCAGCACTTTGGGAGGCCGAGGCGGGCGGATCACGAGGGCAGGAGATCGAGACCACAGTGAAACCCCGTCTCTACTAAAAATACAAAAAATTAGCCGGGCGTGGTGGCGGGCGCCTGTAGTCCCAGCTACTCGGAGAGGCTGAGGCAGGAGAATGGCGTGAACCCGGGAGGCGGAGCTTGCAGTGAGCCGAGGTCGTGCCACTGAACTGCAGCCTGGGCAACAAGAGCAAAACTTCGTCTTAAAAAAAAAGCAAGGCAAGAAGGGAGAAAGCAGAAGGAAGTGGCTCCGCGGGACAGAGAAGGGGAGAAGGGGGCTCCAAACCCCAGGTGGGAGACCAGCCAGTGGTATGCGGTGCCTGGAGGAGGCGTGACTGATTTGCATAGCGCTCAGGGGATTGGTCTGACCAGGCCTGTCATTCACGCAGCCCGCGAAAAATCTGGCCCGCCCACCCCGTCTCCGTAATATGCAAATGCTGGGCGCCATGATGTTCTACACGCCTGCGGGCAGTGGGGGCGGCCATGATGTCAGGCACAGGTGGGGGCGGCCATGATGTCAGGCACAGGTGGGGGCGGCCATGATGTCAGGCACAGATCGCGGGGGCCGTGATGTCAGGCACAGGTAGGGACGAGGGCAAGAGGGCAACGGTGGGAATCGCCATGTTGGCTGGACCCAGCTAAGGGCTCGCATTTGCATATTAAAGGTTGCCAAGCCGGGTCTAAGAGCCAGGGCTTTCACGCTAGACAAGAAACATTTTTTGGAGCTGCGAAAAAACCTTTCAAGGACCCCTTTTCGTCTCTCTCTCTCTTTTTTTTTTTTTTTTTTTGAGACAGAGTCTTACTCTTGTCACCCAGGCTGGCGTGCAATGGCACAATCTCGACTCAATGCAAACTCCACTTCCTGGGTTCAAGCTATTCCCTTGCCTTAGCCTCTTGAGTAGCTGGGATTACAGGCGTGTGCCTCCATGCCCAGCTAATTTTCATATTTTTAGTAGAGATGGGGTTTCACCATGTTGGCCAGGATGGTCTCGAACTCCTGACCTCTGGTGATCCACCCCCTGCCCCTTGGCCTCCCAAAGTGCTGGGATTATAGGCGTGAGCCCCTGCGCCTGCCGATTTTTTATGAGTTTTAGCTTCAGATCTCCTATTTTTCTTTTTTGTTCTTTTTTTTTGAGATGGAGTTTCACTCTTGTTGCCCAGGCTGGAGTGCAGTGGCGCAATCTCGGCTCACTGCAAGCTCCGCCTCCCGGGTTCACGCCATTCTCCTGCCTCAGCCTCTCCGAGTAGCTGGGACTACAGGCGCCCGCCACCACGCCCGGCTAATTTTTTTGTATTTTTAGTAGAGACGGGGTTTCACCGGGGTCTCGATCTCCTGACCTCGTGATCCGCCCGCCTCGGCCTCCCAAAGTGCTGGGATTACAAGCGTGAGCCACCGCGCCCGGCCTTTTTTTTTTTTTTTTTTGAGATGGAGTTTCACTCTTGTTGCCCAGGCTGGAGTGCAGTGGCGGGATCTCGGCTCACCGCAACCTCCGCCTCCCGGGTGCAAGCGACTTTCCTGCTTCAGCCTCCCGAGTAGCTGGGATTACAGGCATGTGGCACCATGCCCAGCTAATGTTTTGTATTTTTAGTAGAGACGGCGTTTCTCCATTTGGTCAGGCTGGTTTCGAACTCCCAACCTCAGGTGATCCTCCTGTCTTGGCCTCCCAAAGTGCTGAGATTATAGGCATGAGCCACCGCGCCCGGCCCCCTTTTCCTCTCTATCTGCCTAAAATCATGGGTTTATAACTCTTACCACAGGGTCGCGATCTCGGCCCACTGCAACCTCTGCCTCCCAGGTTCAAGTGATTCTCCTGCCTCAGCCTTCTGAGTAGCTGGGATTACAGGCATGCGCCACCATGCCCGGTTGATTTTTGTATTTTTAGCAGAGACATGGCCAGGCTGGTCTCGAACTCCTGACCTCAGGTGATCCGCCCATCTCGGCCTCCCAAAGTGCTAGAATTACAGGACTGAGTTACCACGCCCGGCTGGCCCTACGGTATTTAATATGCAGCCCAGAATGGGGCTTTCTTCCCACCTAATTTGCAAAATTCTCAAGCCCCCCTTTTCAAGGTCACCTGCATTACAGATGGAATTTTTTCTGTTCTGTCTCAGCGCGCAGAAGGCCCAGGAGTTAATTTACTCATTTAAGGATTAAAGTTATGAAGCCAGCTGGGCACGGAAGCTCACACCTAGAATCCCAGCACTTTGAAAGGCTGAGGTGGGAGGATTACTTGAGTCAGGAGTTCCAGACCAGACTGGGCAACATAGCAAGACCCTATCTATCTATCTATCGATCGATCGATCGATCGATCGATCTATCTTTATTTATTTATTTATTTGAGACAGTGTCTCGCTCTGTTGCCCAGGCTGGAGTGCAGTGGTGCGATCTCGGCTCACTGCAACCTCCGCCTCCCAGGCTCAAGGCGATTCTCCTGCCTCAGCCTCCCGAGTAGCTGGGACTACAGGCCGTGACACTACTGCCTGGCTAATTTTTTTGTATTTTTAGTAGAGACGGGGTTCCACCATGTTGGCCAAGCTGGTTTTGAACTCCTGACCTCAAATGATCCACGCGACTCAGCCTCCCAAAGGGCTGGGATTATAGGCGTGAGCCTCCCGGCACGACCTATTTATTTATTTCTTGAGACAGTTTCGCTCTGTCACCGAGGATGGATCGCAATGACGCAGTCTTGGCTCACTGCAACCTCTGCCTCCCAGGTTCAAGTGATTCTCCTGCCTCAGCCTCTTGAGTAGCTGGGATTACAGGCATGCGCCACCATGCCCGTTGATTTTTGTATTTTTAGCAGAGACATGGCCAGGCTGGTCTCGAACTCCTGACCTCAGGTGATCCGCCCATCTCGGCCTCCCAAAGTGCTAGAATTACAGGACTGAGTTACCACGCCCGGCTGGCCCTACGGTATTTAATATGCAGCCCAGAATGGGGCTTTCTTCCCACCTAATTTGCAAAATTCTCAAGCCCCCCTTTTCAAGGTCACCTGCATTACAGATGGAATTTTTTCTGTTCTGTCTCAGCGCGTAGAAGGCCCAGGAGTTAATTTACTCATTTAAGGATTAAAGTTATGAAGCCAGCTGGGCACGGAAGCTCACACCTAGAATCCCAGCACTTTGAAAGGCTGAGGTGGGAGGATTACTTGAGTCAGGAGTTCCAGACCAGACTGGGCAACATAGCAAGACCCTATCTATCTATCTATCTATCTATCTATCGATCGATCGATCTATCTTTATTTATTTATTTATTTGAGACAGTGTCTCGCTCTGTTGCCCAGGCTGGAGTGCAGTGGTGCGATCTCGGCTCACTGCAACCTCCGCCTCCCAGGCTCAAGGCGATTCTCCTGCCTCAGCCTCCCGAGTAGCTGGGACTACAGGCCGTGACACTACTGCCTGGCTAATTTTTTTGTATTTTTAGTAGAGACGGGGTTCCACCATGTTGGCCAAGCTGGTTTTGAACTCCTGACCTCAAATGATCCACGCGACTCAGCCTCCCAAAGGGCTGGGATTATAGGCGTGAGCCTCCCGGCACGACCTATTTATTTATTTCTTGAGACAGTTTCGCTCTGTCACCGAGGATGGATCGCAATGACGCAGTCTTGGCTCACTGCAACCTCTGCCTCCCAAGCTCAAGTGATTCTGCTGCGTCAGCGTCCTGAGTAGCTGGGACTACAGGCGCCCGCCACCAAGCCCGGCTAATTTTTGTATTTTTAGTAGAGATGGGGTTTCGCCGTGTTGGCCAGGCTGGTCTTGAACTCCTGACCTCAGGTGATCTGCCCGCCTTTGCCTCCCAAAGTGCTGGGATTACAGGTGTGAGCCACGGCGCCCGGTCTGCCACGGATCTGCCTGATTCTTTCCCCTCAAGAAGTTGATCTTGTCGCTTCTCATAATACGGCTGATGCTTAATGTCCTCAGTGAGCCCATCCATAGTGAGGGTTCAGTTTAGGGTCCTGTGTGTGCTGTCCACGTTCCTTTCTGGTACCATCACAGTCCTGGGGATGAACCTCGGATTTTTTTTTTTTTTTTTTTTTTTTTTTTTTTTTTTTTTTTGAGACGGAGTCTCGCTCTGTCGCCCAGCTGGAGTGCAGTGGCGCAATCTCGGCTCACTGCAAGCTCCGCCTCCCGGGTTCACGCCATTCTCCTGCCTCAGCCTCTCCGAGTAGCTGGGACTACAGGCGCCCGCCACCACGCCCAGCTAATTTTTTTTGTATTTTTAGTAGAGACGGGGTTTCACCGTGGTCTCGATCTCCTGACCTCATGATCCGCCCGCCTCGGCCTCCCAAAGTGCTGGGATTACAGGCATGACCCACCGCGCCCGGCCTTTTTTTTTTTTTTTTTTTTTGAGATAGGGTTCCCCTCTGTCACCCAGGCTGGCGTGCAATGGCGCAATCTCGGCTCACCGCAACCTCCGCCTCCCGGGTTCAAGCGATTCTCCTGCCTCAGCCTCTTGAGTAGCTGGGATTACAGGCGTCTGCCACCACGCAGTCTAGTTTTTGTATTTTTAGTAGAGATGGGGTTTCACTATACTGGCCAGGCTGGTCTTGAACTCCTGACCTCAGGTGATCCACCCACCTTGGCCTCCCAAAGTGCTGGAATAACAGGCGTGAGCCCCTGCGCCTGCCGATTTTTTATGAGTTTTAGCTTCAGATCTCCTATTTTTCTTTTTTTGTTCTTTTTTTTTGAGATGGAATCGTGCTCTGTCACCCAGGCTGGAGTGTAGCGGTGCGATCTCGGCTCACTGCAATCTCTGCGTCCCGGGTTCAAGTGATTCTCCTGCCTCAGCCTGTGGAGTAGCTGGGATTACAGGCGTCCGCCACCACACCCAGCTATTTTTGTATTTTCAGTACAGACAGTGTTTCACCATCTTGGCCAGGCTGGTCTTGAACTCCTGACTTTGTGATCCACCCGCCTCGGCCTCCCAAAGTGCTGGGATTACAGGCGTGAGCCACTGCGCCCGGCCGAGGTTTTCTGTCTGAAAACACATCTCAGAGCACATTGATAAGTTTGATCCTTTCCCAAGTGAAAAGCTTTGGTGAAGGATTTTGAGAAACTTCGGCCAGGCGCGGTGGCTCACGCCTGTCATCCCAGCACTTTGGGAGGCCGAGGCGGGCGGATCACGAGGTCAGGAGATCGAGACCATCCTGGCTAACACGGTGAAACCACGTCTCTACTAAAAATACAAAAAATTATCTGGGCGTGGTGGCGGGCGCCTGTAGTCCCAGCTGCTGGGGAGGCTGAGGCAGGAGAATGGCGTGAACCCTGGAGGCGGAGCTTGCAGTGAGCCGAGATCGTGCCACTGCACTCCAGCCTGGGCGACAGAGCAAGATTCCATCTCAAAAAAAAAAGAAAAAGCAGTAAGAGAATAAATGATTACTCTGCACGTTTTTGCGTTGGACGCTGAGACAGCAATAGCCGTGATCATTTAATGATTCTTTGTTCCTGTGTTTATTCGTTTGTTTTGTTTTGTTTGTTTCTTTTTTTTTTTTTGAGACACGGTCTCTGTTGCCTGGGCTGCCGTGCAGTGGTGCGATCTTGGCTCACTGCAACCTCTGCCTCCTGGGTTCAAGCGATTCTCCTGCCTCAGCCTCCCGAGTAGCTGGGATTACAGGCACCTGCAACCACGCCAGGGTAATTTCTTTTTTGGATTTTTTATTAGGGACAAAGTTTCACCATGTTGGTCAGGCTGGTCTCGAACTCCCGACCTCAGGTGATCCACCCGCCTGGGCCTCCCAAAGTGCTGGGATTACAGGTATGAGGCACCACGCCCAGTCCCTTAAAAACAACAACAACGACAACTCTTTTCCCCCTTTTATAAGCCTGGGAACCTTCCTCAGAAAGACTTCCTCCACCAGAGCCCAATAGTGCGGCAGTTGCAGGCAGAGCTCCCGTGGGGGCCAGGCTGGGAGGCAGTGCCTTACGTGGCTCTGCCATACCCAGGATGGAAGCCCTTAGAATCACCTGTGGCCCCTTTGCACTGCCCTAGGCTGAGGGGGTTGCAGTGGGCGGCTCCCCTGAAGGCAAGAGACGTGGTGCCGTCACCCCAGAAAAGGGGCTTTGTGAACTCCTTGCGTGTGGGGGGTGGTGTGTCAGGTAGCTCTGGGCCTCTCTCTCTCAGTTCCACATGCACGAGAAACAAAGAGAATTCTTCCACTACACTCTTAGGTTCTGCCCCTGGGGGCCTGCAAATTAAACTGACAACAGACAGAGGAATGGGAGAAAAGGGTTTATTTCATCGGAATGTGGGGGCCTCACCGAAATGACATGGAAATCCCAGGAGGTGGTCAGACAGAGAAGCTTACATACTATTTTATCAAAGGACGATGAACTTACGGGGACGTGCTTAGACAAAGGGGTTTGAGCTTCCCAGGAGGTACCTGCGGGAGGCGCACACGTGGGGGACCTCACTGAAGATAAGGGTTCCTGTCGCCAGTGTGTCATGTGGATTCCTCTCGGGGAGCCTCTGAGCTGATAAGGGTGCAGCGTCATCTTCAGGGGTTGAGAGGGAGGCGGACACAGTTACAGGCTTGTGTCCCGCTTTTAAGGAAATTGGGGAGGGCAGAGGGTGTTTCTCGTGGCTGCTGCTTTGGATCAAAACAGTCCTTGCTCCAAAGCGGCCTGTTCCAGGGAGACATGCTCTGGTCTCCTTCCTGCATCTCAGGACCTCCCTGTCCTCTCCTTCCCTCTCCCCTTTCTTTTTCTTTTTTGAGAGGGAGTCTTGCTCTGTCGCCCAGGCTGGAGTGCAGTGGTGTGATCTCAGCTCACTGCAAGCTTCACCTCCTGGGTTCACGCCATTCTCCTGCCTCAGCCTCCCGAGTAGCTGGGACTACAGGCGCCCGCCACCACGCCCGGCTAATTTTTGTATTTTTAGTGGAGACGGGGTTTCACCACGTTGGCCAGGCTGGTCTCAAACTCCTGACCTCAGGTGATCCACCCGCCTCGGCCTCCCAGAGTGCTGGGATGACAGGCCTGAGCTCCTGCCCCCAGCCTCTCCTGGACTTTTTTTTTTTGAGACGGAGTTTCGCTCTTGTTGCCCAGGCTGGAGTGCAATGGTGTGGTCTCGATCTCCTGACCTCGTGATCCGCCCGCCTCGGCCTCCCAAAGTGCTGGGATTACAGGCTTGAGCCACCGCGCCCGGCCAGTATTTACACATTTTCTTAAGAAGGGGACGGCCGCAGTGAGGCAAAGGATGACGCGCTTGTGAGATTGAGTGAGTGCCTGGTAAGGCTGCATTTTATGTAAGATAAGTTGAACGTCCATTCATGGCTGTCATGATGCGAATTCAGCTTCCAGGGTTTCTCTGCAGTTCCCACAGCCGAGAGTGGGTCTGTTTGGTCCACTGGGGGCCTGGAAGTTTATTAATATTTCTCAGTGGTGGTGTGCACTCATGTCGTGTGTCTGTTGTAAGAACAAGCAGGCCGGGCACGGTGGCTCACGCCTGTCATCCCAGCACTTTGGGAGGCCGAGGCGGGGGGGATAACCTGAGGTCTGGAGTTCGAGACCAGCCTGGCCGACATGGTGAAACCCCGTCTCTACTAAAAATACAAAATTACCTGGGCATGGTGGCGGGTGCCTGTATTCCCAGCTACTTGGGAGGCTGAGGCAGGAGAATCGCTTGAATCCAGGGGGTGGAGTTTGCAGTGAGCCGAGGTCGTGCCACTGAACTCCAGCCTGGGCAACAGGAAAGCAACTCCGTCTCCAAAAAAAAAAAAAAAAAAAAGAACAAGCAGTAAGAGAATAAATGATTACTCTGCACGTTTTTGCGTTGGACGCTGAGACAGCAATAGCCGTGATCATTTAATGATTCTTTCTTCCTTTCTTTCTTCTTTTGTTTTCTTTTCTTTCTTTCTTTTCTTTTTTTGAGACACGGTCTCTGTTGCCTGGGCTGCAGTGGTGCGATGTCAGCTCACTTCAACCTCTGTCTCTGGGGTACAAGTTATTCTGCTGCCTCAGCCTCCCGAGTAGCTGGGATTACAGGCACCTGCAACCACGCCAGGGTAATTTCTTTTTTGGATTTTTTATTAGGGACAAAGTTTCACCATGTTGGTCAGGCTGGTCTCGAACTCCCGACCTCAGGTGATCCACCCGCCTCGGCCTCCCACAGTGCTGGGATGACAGGCCTGAGCTCCTGCCCCCAGCCTCTCCTGGACTTTTTTTTTTTGAGACGGAGTTTCGCTCTTGTTGCCCAGGCTGGAGTGCAATGGTGTGGTCTCGATCTCCTGACCTCGTGATCCGCCCGCCTCGGCCTCCCAAAGTGCTGGGATTACAGGCTTGAGCCACCGCGCCCGGCCAGTATTTACACCTTTTCTTAAGAAGGGGACGGCCGCAGTGAGGCAAAGGATGACGTGCTTGTGAGACTGAGTGAGTGCCTGGTAAGGCTGCATTTTATGTAAGATAAGTTGAACGTCCATTCATGGCTGTCATGATGCGAATTCAGCTTCCAGGGTTTCTCTGCAGTTCCCACAGCTGAGAGTGGGTCTGTTTGGTCCACTGGGGGCCTGGAAGTTTATTAATATTTCTCAGTGGTGGTGTGCACTCATGTCGTGTGTCTGTTGTAAGAACAAGCAGGCCGGGCACAGTGGCTCACGCCTGTCATCCCAGCACTTTGGGAGGCCGAGGCGGGGGGGATAACCTGAGGTCTGGAGTTCGAGACCAGCCTGGCCGACATGGTGAAACCCCGTCTCTACTAAAAATACAAAATTACCTGGGCATGGTGGCGGGTGCCTGTATTCCCAGCTACTTGGGAGGCTGAGGCAGGAGAATCGCTTGAATCCAGGGGGTGGAGTTTGCAGTGAGCCGAGGTCGTGCCACTGAACTCCAGCCTGGGCAACAGGAAAGCAACTCCGTCTCCAAAAAAAAAAAAAAAAAAAAAGAACAAGCAGTAAGAGAATAAATGATTACTCTGCACGTTTTTGCGTTGGACGCTGAGACAGCAATAGCCGTGATCATTTAATGATTCTTTCTTCCTTTCTTTCTTCTTTTGTTTTCTTTTCTTTCTTTCTTTTCTTTTTTTGAGACACGGTCTCTGTTGCCTGGGCTGCCGTGCAGTGGTGCGATGTCAGCTCACTTCAACCTCTGTCTCTGGGGTACAAGTTATTCTGCTGCCTCAGCCTCCCGAGTAGCTGGGATTACAGGCACCTGCAACCACGCCAGGGTAATTTCTTTTTTGGATTTTTTATTAGGGACAAAGTTTCACCATGTTGGTCAGGCTGGTCTCGAACTCCCGACCTCAGGTGATCCACCCGCCTGGGCCTCCCAAAGTGCTGGGATTACAGGTATGAGGCACCACGCCCAGTCCCTTAAAAACAACAACAACGACAACTCTTTTCCCCCTTTTATAAGCCTGGGAACCTTCCTCAGAAAGACTTCCTCCACCAGAGCCCAATAGTGCGGCAGTTGCAGGCAGAGCTCCCGTGGGGGCCAGGCTGGGAGGCAGTGCCTTACGTGGCTCTGCCATACCCAGGATGGAAGCCCTTAGAATCACCTGTGGCCCCTTTGCACTGCCCTAGGCTGAGGGGGTTGCAGTGGGCGGCTCCCCTGAAGGCAAGAGACGTGGTGCCGTCACCCCAGAAAAGGGGCTTTGTGAACTCCTTGCGTGTGGGGGGTGGTGTGTCAGGTAGCTCTGGGCCTCTCTCTCTCAGTTCCACATGCACGAGAAACAAAGAGAATTCTTCCACTACACTCTTAGGTTCTGCCCCTGGGGGCCTGCAAATTAAACTGACAACAGACAGAGGAATGGGAGAAAAGGGTTTATTTCATCGGAATGTGGGGGCCTCACCGAAATGACATGGAAATCCCAGGAGGTGGTCAGACAGAGAAGCTTACATACTATTTTATCAAAGGACGATGAACTTACGGGGACGTGCTTAGACAAAGGGGTTTGAGCTTCCCAGGAGGTACCTGCGGGAGGCGCACACGTGGGGGACCTCACTGAAGATAAGGGTTCCTGTCGCCAGTGTGTCATGTGGATTCCTCTCGGGGAGCCTCTGAGCTGATAAGGGTGCAGCGTCATCTTCAGGGGTTGAGAGGGAGGCGGACACAGTTACAGGCTTGTGTCCCGCTTTTAAGGAAATTGGGGAGGGCAGAGGGTGTTTCTCGTGGCTGCTGCTTTGGATCAAAACAGTCCTTGCTCCAAAGCGGCCTGTTCCAGGGAGACATGCTCTGGTCTCCTTCCTGCATCTCAGGACCTCCCTGTCCTCTCCTTCCCTCTCCCCTTTCTTTTTTTTTTTTTTTTTTTTTTTTTTTTTTTGAGACAGAGTCTTAGTCTGTTGCCCAGGCTGGAGTGCAGTGGTGTGATCTTGGCTCACTGCAACCTCCACCTCCTGGGTTCAAGCGATTCTCCTGCCTCAGCCTCCCGAGTAGCTGGGATTAAAGGCGCCCACCACCACGCCCGGCTAAGTTTTGTGTTTTTAGTAGAGATGGGGTTTTGCCAAGTTGGCCAGGCTGGTCTCGAACTCCTGACCTGAAGTCACCATAAAAAACCTCTTTTCCTCTTCTCCTTCCTCAGGTTGCCCAGGGCTCACCTCTGATGGGCGGGCAGGTGAGCGCTTCCAACAGCTTCTCGAGGCTGTGCTGCAGAAATGCCAACGAGGACTGGATGTCGGCACTGTGTCCCCGGCTCTGGGATGTGCCCCTCCACCACCTCTCCATCCCAGGTGAGGGCAGAGTGCAGCGGGAGCTGTCGCGTCTGCATTCCCCAGTGGGGATGCCGGCTGTAGGACCAATCCTGGGTGTAGGAAAATCCTAGAAAGCCCACTGATGTGGACACACACATATGCACAGTACACACGTGTGTGCATACACATATGTACATAGTCATGGACATGCACACATGCACACACAGGCATGCACACATGGGCACACGTATACACAGGCATATATGCACACGTGCACACAGGTACACGAACACATGTATACACACATTCACATATGCGTGCACATATGCACACATATGTACAGTCATGGACATGCACACACAGGCATGCACACGTGCACACGTATACACAGGCATATATGCACATGTGAGCACATGCACACATGCACACAGGTACACACGTATACACACATGCACATATGCACACATGCACATATGCACACATATGTACAGTCATGGACATGCACACACAGGCATGCACACGTGCACACGTATACACAGGCATATATGCACACATTCACACACAGCCATGCACATATGCGCACATGTATACACAGGCATATATGCACACATGCACACATGCACACAGGTACACACGTATACACACATGCACATATGCACACATGCACATATGCACACATATGTACAGTCATGGACATGCACACACAGGCATGCACACATGCACACGTGCACACGTATACACAGGCATATATGCACACATGCACACAGGTACACACGTATACATACATGCACACACATATGCACAGTACACACGTGTGTGCATACACATATGTACATAGTCATGGACATGCACACATGCACACACAGGCATGCACACGTGCACACGTATACACAGGCATATATGCACACATGAGCACAGGTCCACACGTCTACATACATGCACACACATATGCACATGCACACATGCACACACATGCACATGCATGCACATATATGTACATAGTCATGGACATGCACACACATTCACACACAGGCATGCACATATGCGCACATGTATACACAGGCATATATGCACACATGCACACAGGTACACACGTCTACACACATGCACACACATATGCACATGCACACATGCACACACATGCACATGCATGCACATATATGTACATAGTCATGGACATGCACACACAGGCATGCACACACGTGCACACGTATACACAGGCATATATGCACACATGCACATGCACACGTGCACACGTATACACACATGCACACATGCACATGCATGCACATATATGTACATAGTCATGGACATGCACACATGCACACATGCACACAGGTACACACGTATACACACATGCACATGCATGCACATATATGTACATAGTCATGGACATGCACACACATTCACACACAGGCATGCACATATGCGCACATGTATACACAGGCATATATGCACACATGCACACATGCACACAGGTACACACGTATACACACATGCACATATGCACACATGCACATATGCACACATATGTACATAGTCATGGACATGCACACATGCACACACAGGCATGCACACATGCGCACACGTATACACAGGCATATATGCACACATGCACACAGGTACACACGTATACACACATGCACACACATATGTACATAGTCATGGACATGCACACATGCACACACAGGCATGCACACACGTGCACACGTATACACAGGCATATATGCACACATGCACATGCACACGTGCACACGTATACACACATGCACACATGCACATGCATGCACATATATGTACATAGTCATGGACATGCACACACATTCACACACAGGCATGCACATATGCGCACATGTATACACAGGCATATATGCACACATGCACACAGGTACACACGTATACACACATGCACATGCACACGTGCACACGTATACACACATGCACACATGCACATGCATGCACATATATGTACATAGTCATGGACATGCACACACAGGCATGCACACGTGCACACGTATACACAGGCATATATGCACACATGCACACAGGTACACACGTATACACACATGCACACACATATGCACATGCACACATGCACACATGCACATGCATGCACATATATGTACATAGTCATGGACATGCACACACATTCACACACAGGCATGCACATATGCGCACATGTATACACAGGCATATATGCACACATGCACACAGGTACACACGTATACACACAAAGAGAATTCTTCCACTACACTCTTAGGTTCTGCCCTGGGGCCTGCAAATTAAACTGACAACAGACAGAGGAATGGGAGAAAAGGGTTTATTTCATCGGAATGTGGGGGCCTCACCGAAATGACATGGAAATCCCAGGAGGTGGTCAGACAGAGAAGCTTACATACTATTTTATCAAAGGACGATGAACTTACGGGGACGTGCTTAGACAAAGGGGTTTGAGCTTCCCAGGAGGTACCTGCGGGAGGCGCACACGTGGGGGACCTCACTGAAGATAAGGGTTCCTGTCGCCAGTGTGTCATGTGGATTCCTCTCGGGGAGCCTCTGAGCTGATAAGGGTGCAGCGTCATCTTCAGGGGTTGAGAGGGAGGCGGACACAGTTACAGGCTTGTGTCCCGCTTTTAAGGAAATTGGGGAGGGCAGAGGGTGTTTGTCGTGGCTGCTGCTTTGGATCAAAACAGTCCTTGCTCCAAAGCGGCCTGTTCCAGGGAGACATGCTCTGGTCTCCTTCCTGCATCTCAGGACCTCCCTGTCCTCTCCTTCCCTCTCCCCTTTCTTTCTTTTTCTTTTTTTTTTTTTTTTTTGAGACAGAGTCTTAGTCTGTTGCCCAGGCTGGAGTGCAGTGGTGTGATCTTGGCTCACTGCAACCTCCACCTCCTGGGTTCAAGCGATTCTCCTGCCTCAGCCTCCCGAGTAGCTGGGATTAAAGGCGCCCACCACCACGCCCGGCTAATTTTTGTGTTTTTAGTAGAGATGGGGTTTTGCCAAGTTGGCCAGGCTGGTCTCGAACTCCTGACCTGAAGTCACCATAAAAAACCTCTTTTCCTCTTCTCCTTCCTCAGGTTGCCCAGGGCTCACCTCTGATGGGCGGGCAGGTGAGCGCTTCCAACAGCTTCTCGAGGCTGTGCTGCAGAAATGCCAACGAGGACTGGATGTCGGCACTGTGTCCCCGGCTCTGGGATGTGCCCCTCCACCACCTCTCCATCCCAGGTGAGGGCAGAGTGCAGCGGGAGCTGTCGCGTCTGCATTCCCCAGTGGGGATGCCGGCTGTAGGACCAATCCTGGGTGTAGGAAAATCCTAGAAAGCCCACTGATGTGGACACACACATATGCACAGTACACACGTGTGTGCATACACATATGTACATAGTCATGGACATGCACACATGCACACACAGGCATGCACACATGGGCACACGTATACACAGGCATATATGCACACGTGCACACAGGTACACGAACACATGTATACACACATTCACATATGCGTGCACATATGCACACATATGTACAGTCATGGACATGCACACATAGGCGTGCACACATGTGCACCCGTATACACAGGCATATATGCACATGTGAGCACATGCACACAGGTACATGCACACACGTATACACACATGCACATATGCACGCACATGCACACGTACACATGTACATAGGCATATGGACATGCACACACAGGCATGCACACGTGCACACGTATACACAGGCATATATGCACACATGCACACAGGTACACACGTATACATACATGCACATGCATGCACATATATGTACATAGCCATGGACATGCACACATGCGCACATGTATACACAGGCATATATGCACACGTGACCATAGGTACACACACGTATACACACATGCACACACATGCACACGTACACATATGTACATAGGCATATGGACATGCACACACAGGCATGCACACGTGCACACGTATACACAGGCATATATGCACACATGCACACAGGTACACACGTATACACACATGCACATGCATGCACATATATGTACATAGCCATGGACATGCACACATGCGCACATGTATACACAGGCATATATGCACACGTGACCATAGGTACACACACGTATACACACATGCACACATGCACATATGCACACATATGTACATAGGCATATGGACATGCACACACACATGCACATGTATACACAGGCATATATGCACACATGCACACATGCACACATGCACATGTATACACACATGCACATGCACATGCACACATGCACATATGCACACATATGTACATAGTCATGGACATGCACACACGTATACACAGGCATATATGCACACATGCACACAGGTACACACGTATACACACATGCACATGCATGCACATATATGTACATAGTCATGGACATGCACACACATTCACACACAGGCATGCACATATGCGCACATGTATACACAGGCATATATGCACACATGCACACAGGTACACACGTATACACACATGCACATGCATGCACATATATGTACATAGCCATGGACATGCACACATGCGCACATGTATACACAGGCATATATGCACACGTGACCATAGGTACACACACGTATACACACATGCACACACATGCACACGTACACATATGTACATAGGCATATGGACATGCACACACAGGCATGCACACGTGCACACGTATACACAGGCATATATGCACACAGGTACACACGTATACATACATGCACATGCATGCACATATATGTACATAGCCATGGACATGCACACATGCGCACATGTATACACAGGCATATATGCACACGTGCACATAGGTACACACATGCACATATGCACACACATGCACACACATGTACATAGGCATATGGACATGCACACACACATGCACACACGTATACACAGGCATATATGCACACATGCACACAGGTACACACGTATACATACATGCACATGCATGCACATATATGTACATAGCCATGGACATGCACACATGCGCACATGTATACACAGGCATATATGCACACGTGCACATAGGTACACACACGTATACACACATGCACATATGCACACACATGCACACGTACACATGTACATAGGCATATGGACATGCACACACAGGCATGCACACGTGCACACGTATACACAGGCATATATGCACACATGCACACAGGTACACACGTATACACACATGCACATGCATGCACATATATGTACATAGCCATGGACATGCACACATGCGCACATGTATACACAGGCATATATGCACACGTGACCATAGGTACACACACGTATACACACATGCACACACATGCACACGTACACATATGTACATAGGCATATGGACATGCACACACAGGCATGCACACGTGCACACGTATACACAGGCATATATGCACACATGCACACAGGTACACACGTATACATACATGCACATGCATGCACATATATGTACATAGCCATGGACATGCACACATGCGCACATGTATACACAGGCATATATGCACACGTGACCATAGGTACACACACGTATACACACATGCACACACATGCACACGTACACATATGTACATAGGCATATGGACATGCACACACAGGCATGCACATATGCGCACATGTATACACAGGCATATATGCACACATGCACACAGGTACACACGTATACACACATGCACATGCATGCACATATATGTACATAGCCATGGACATGCACACATGCGCACATGTATACACAGGCATATATGCACACGTGACCATAGGTACACACACGTATACACACATGCACACACATGCACCCCCACACATGTACATAGGCATATGGACATGCACACACAGGCATGCACACGTGCACACGTATACACAGGCATATATGCACACATGCACACAGGTACACACGTATACACACATGCACATGCATGCACATATATGTACATAGTCATGGACATGCACACACATTCACACATGTATACACAGGCATATATGCACACGTGCACATAGGTACACACACGTATACACACATGCACACATGCACACATGTACATAGGCATATGGACATGCACACATGCATACATGTATACACAGGCATATATGCACACACACACATGTACATAGGCATATGGACATGCACACATGCACACACACAGGCATGCACATATGCGCACATGTATACACAGGCATATATGCACACATGCACACAGGTACACACGTATACACACATGCACACACATGCACACATGTATACACAGGCATATATGCACACATGCACACACAGGCATGCACACGTGCACACGTATACACAGGCATATATGCACACATGCACACAGGTACACACGTATACATACATGCACATGCATGCACATATATGTACATAGCCATGGACATGCACACATGCGCACATGTATACACAGGCATATATGCACACGTGCACATAGGTACACACACGTATACACACATGCACATATGCACACACATGCACACGTACACATGTACATAGGCATATGGACATGCACACACAGGCATGCACACGTGCACACGTATACACAGGCATATATGCACACATGCACACAGGTACACACGTATACATACATGCACATGCATGCACATATATGTACATAGCCATGGACATGCACACATGCGCACATGTATACACAGGCGTATATGCACACGTGACCATAGGTACACACACATACACACACGCACATATGCACACATACGCACGTGCATACTGTGTTACTCTGTTCTCACGCTGCTAATAAAGACATATCCGAGACTGGGTAATTTATAAAAGAAAGAGGTTTAATGGACTCACAGTTCCACCTGGCTGGGGAGGCCTCACAATCACGGCAGAAGGTGAATGCAGAGCAAAGTCACGTGTTACATGGCGGCAGGAAGGAGAACGTGTGCCAGAGAACTGCCCTTTGTAAAACCATCAGCTCTCATGAGACCTATTCACGATCACGAGAACAGCATGGGAAAGACCCGCCCTGTGATTCAGTGACCTCCCTCTGGGTCCCTCCCGTGACACATGAGAATTCTGGGAGCTACAATTCAAGATGAGATTTGGGTGGGGACACAGCCAAACCATATCACATACACAGATGCACATAGGCACACATGCAGGCACACACACAAACACATACATATACGCACATGCACACACACACAAATGCACACATGCACATCCCCACACATATGCACATGGAAGCATATGTGCACACACGCACATAGGTGTACACACATGCAGGCACATGTGGGTACATGTATACATGGACGTAGGCTCACATACACACATGGATGCACACACACGTGCATGCACATGTGCGGGTGTGTACACATATGCACATGCAACACAAGTGTACACATGTACATACACATACACACATGTATACACATTTGCACCTGTGTGCACACATACACATGCAGGTATACACATGTATACACATGCACATACATGCACACAGACACACACGCACACATGTACACATATTTGCACCTATGCATGCAGAGACACGTGTATGCACATGCATGTATACACATATGCACACATGTACATATATGTACATAGCCATGGACATGCACACATGCACACACATGCACATATGCACACATGCACACGTGCACACATACACACACGCACACATGTATACACATATGCACACATGCACACGTGCACACATACACACATGGATGCACACACACGTGCACACATACATGCCCATGCACACAGGAGCACATGCAGACACGTGTGCACAGGCACACAGATACACACATGCACACACATATACACACATGTCCATGCACACAGGAATACAGGTACACACATGTTTAAACACAGGCACACACATGCACACATGCATATAGTCATGCAGACACACATACACATGTACACAGATATGTATTGTCAACCTAAGGAAAGAAACTTAGACAAAATTAATATAAGTAGGGGGTTTCTTTGAGGCACATTTGAGGACTGCAGCCCCGGAAACCCTCCAACTTGCCTTAGGAAGTGGCTGTGGAAAACAACGTCGAGATGGGGGCTTCTTTTTTTTTTTTTTTTTGAGACGGAGTCTCGCTCTGTCGCCCAGGCTGGAGTGCAGTGGCGCGATCTCGGCTCACTGCAAGCTCCGCCTCCCGGGTTCACGCCATTCTCCTGCCTCAGCCTCCCGAGTAGCTGGGACTACAGGCGCCCGCCACCACGCCCGGCTAATTTTTTGTATTTTTAGTAGAGACGGGGTTTCACCGTGGTCTCGATCTCCTGACCTCGTGATCCGCCCGCCTCGGCCTCCCAAAGTGCTGGGATCACAAGCGTGAGCCACCGCGCCCGGCCGAGATGGGAGCTTCTAAAGAAAAACGAACACATCAGGAGAGGGGGTGATGATCAAAGCTGTTTTTCAGGAATTCCTGTGGGTTACAGAAGTGGCAGTGAGCACTGATCGTGTTCTTCCTTGAGATGTAGGGAATATGAGTCACGGTGCCCCAGTGCGACAGCCCGAGGTTAATTTTTTTTTGTTTTTGAGACAGAGTTTCGCTCCTGTCGCCCAGGCTGGAGTGCAATGGCCCCATCTCGGCTCATTACAACCTCCGCCTCCCGGGTTCAAGCGATACTCCTGCCTCAGCCTCTCGAGTAGCTGGGATCACAGGCATGTGCCACCACGCCTGACTAATTTTTGTATTTTTAGCAGAGATGGGGTTTCACCATGTTGGTCAGGCTGGTCTCGAACTCCTGACCTCAGGCAATATGCCCGCCTCGGCCTCCCAAAGTGCTGGCATTGCAGACATGAGCTACTGCACCCGACGTCTTCGGTTAATTTGTAGAGACGCGGGGCATCCATCAGTCTAGAGTTGACCTTGCAAGTAGCTTCCAGGGGTGATAACTGTAGCAGGACCAGCCAGAGACAAAACTCCTCAGACACCGGATTACAGAAGGAAGAGGTTTATTCGGCCGGAGCGTTGGCAGACTTGCGTCTTAAGAGCTGAGCTCCCTGAAAAAGAAATTCTTGGCCTTTTTAAAGGCTTACGACTCTAAGGGGTCCATGTGAAAGGGTCATGATAGATGGAGCAAGCATGGGGAACGTGACTGGGGGCTACATGCATCAGCTCACAGAACAGAAAGTTTTGTAATGCTTTTTCATACAATGTCTGGCATTTACAGATGACACAAGTGGTTTAGGTCTGGGGTTGATATTAGTATTATTTTAACTCCTAGGGCCGGGTGGTGCCAAGGTTGTCTGGCTATTTATCTTACCTCTGTTTCTTTCCAACTTTTTGCTTTCTCCTGTCTTATAAACTAGGCAAGGTGGGGGTCGGAGGGCAGCAGGAGAAGTACTGGTCTCCTTCCTTAATACCTTAGCTCAAGATTGGGGGAGCAGGTGACTGTGGCTTCGTTCCAGTGCCTCTCTGGGTCTGGAGATTTAAAGGGGGTTCACGTTCCTCGGGGGATTTAAAGGGGGAAGTCCAGGCGTGGTGGCTCACACCTGTAATCCCAGCACTTTGGGAAGCCAAGGCAGGAGGATCACTTGAGTTTAGGAGTTTGAGAGCAGCCTGGGCAACATAATGAGGCCCCATCTCTGCAAATATATATATATATACACACACACACACACACACATGTACACAGATATGTATTGTCAACCTAAGGAAAGAAACTTAGCCAAAATTAATATAAGTAGGGGGGTTCTTTGAGGCACATTTGAGGACTGCAGCCCCGGAAACCCTCCAACTTGCCTTAGGAAGTGGCTGTGGAAAACAACGTCGAGATGGGAGCTTCTTTTTTTTTTATTTTTTGAGACAGAGTCTCGCTCCTCTTGCCCAGGCTGGAGTGTCGTGGTGCGATCTTGGCTCACTGTGACCTCCACTGCCTGGGTTCAAGCGATTCTCCTGCCTCAGCCTCCTAAGTACCTGGGTCTACAGGCACCTGCCCCAACACCTGGCTAATTTTCTGTATTTTTAGTAGAGACAGGGTTTCACCATGTTAGTCAGGTTGGTCTCAATCTCCTGATCTCATGATCCACCCGCCCTGGCCTCCCAAAGTGCTGGGATTACAGGCGTGAGCCACCGCGCCCGCCGAGATGGGAGCTTTTTTTTTTTTTTGAGACGGAGTCTCGCTCTGTTGCTGGAGTGCAATGGCATGATCTTGGCTTACTGCAACCTCCGCCTCCTGGGTTTAAGCGATTCTCCTGCCTCAGCCTCCCGAGTAGCTGGGATTACAGGCATGTGCCACCACGCCCGGCTAATTTTTGTATTTGTAGTAGAATGGGGTTTCACCATGTTGGCCAGGCTGGTCTTGAACTCCTGACCTCAGGTGATCCGCCCGCCGTGGTATCCCAAAGTGCTGGGATTATAGGCGCGAGCCACCGCGCCCGCCGAGATGGGAGCTTCTAAAGAAAAACGAACACATCAGGAGAGGGGTGATGATCAAAGCTGTTTTCAGGAATTCCTGTGGGTTACAGAAGTGGCAGTGAGCACTGATCGTGTTCTTCCTTGAGATGTAGGAATATGAGTCACGGTGCCCCAGTGCGACAGCCCGAGGTTAATTTTTTTTGTTTTTGAGACAGAGTTTCGCTCCTGTCGCCCAGGCTGGAGTGCAATGGCCCCATCTCGGCTCATTACAACCTCCGCCTCCCGGGTTCAAGCGATACTCCTGCCTCAGCCTCCCGAGTAGCTGGGACTACAGGCGCCCGCCACCACGCCCGGCTAATTTTTTGTATTTTTAGCAGAGATGGGGTTTCACCATGTTGGTCAGGCTGGTCTCGAACTCCTGACCTCAGGCAATATGCCCGCCTCGGCCTCCCAAAGTGCTGGGATCCTGGCGTGAGCCACCGCGCCCGGCCGAGATGGGAGCTTCTAAAGAAAAACGAACACATCAGGAGAGGGGTGATGATCAAAGCTGTTTTCAGGAATTCCTGTGGGTTACAGAAGTGGCAGTGAGCACTGATCGTGTTCTTCCTTGAGATGTAGGGAATATGAGTCACGGTGCCCCAGTGCGACAGCCCGAGGTTAATTTTTTTTGTTTTTGAGACAGAGTTTCGCTCCTGTCGCCCAGGCTGGAGTGCAATGGCCCCATCTCGGCTCACTGCAAGCTCCGCCTCCCGGGTTCACGCCATTCTCCTGCCTCAGCCTCGAGTAGCTGGGATCACAGGCATGTGCCACCACGCCCGGCTAATTTTTTTGTATTTTTAGTAGAGACGGGGTTTCACCGTGGTCTTGATCTCCTGACCTCGTGATCCGCCCGTCTCGGCCTCCCAAAGTGCTGGGATCCTGGCGTGAGCCACCGCGCCCGCCGAGATGGGAGCTTCTAAAGAAAAACGAACACATCAGGAGAGGGGTGATGATCAAAGCTGTTTTCAGGAATTCCTGTGGGTTACAGAAGTGGCAGTGAGCACTGATCGTGTTCTTCCTTGAGATGTAGGAATATGAGTCACGGTGCCCCAGTGCGACAGCCCGAGGTTAATTTTTTTTGTTTTTGAGACAGAGTTTCGCTCCTGTCGCCCAGGCTGGAGTGCAGTGGCGCGATCTCGGCTCACTGCAAGCTCCGCCTCCCGGGTTCACGCCATTCTCCTGCCTCAGCCTCCCGAGTAGCTGGGACTACAGGCGCCCGCCACCACGCCCGGCTAATTTTTTGTATTTTTAGCAGAGATGGGGTTTCACCATGTTGGTCAGGCTGGTCTCGAACTCCTGACCTCAGGCAATATGCCCGCCTCGGCCTCCCAAAGTGCTGGGATCACAAGCGTGAGCCACCGCGCCCGCCGAGATGGGAGCTTTTTTTTTTTTTTTTTTTTTTTTTTTTGAGACGGAGTCTCGCTCTGTCGCCCAGGCTGGAGTGCAATGGCCCCATCTCGGCTCATTACAACCTCCGCCTCCCGGGTTCACGCCATTCTCCTGCCTCAGCCTCTCCGAGTAGCTGGGACTACAGGCGCCCGCCACCACGCCCGGCTAATGTCTGGCATTTACAGATGACACAAGTGGTTTAGGTCTGGGGTTGATATTAGTATTATTTTAACTCCTAGGCTGGGTGGTGCCAAGGTTGTCTGGCTATTTATCTTACCTCTGTTTCTTTCCAACTTTTTGCTTTCTCCTGTCTTATAAACTAGGCAAGGTGGGGGTCGGAGGGCAGCAGGAGAAGTACTGGTCTCCTTCCTTAATACCTTAGCTCAAGATTGGGGGAGCAGGTGACTGTGGCTTCGTTCCAGTGCCTCTCTGGGTCTGGAGATTTAAAGGGGGTTCACGTTCCTCGGGGGATTTAAAGGGGGAAGTCCAGGTGTGGTGGCTCACACCTGTAATCCCAGCACTTTGGGAAGCCAAGGCAGGAGGATCACTTGAGTTTAGGAGTTTGAGAGCAGCCTGGGCAACATAATGAGGCCCCATCTCTGCAAATATATATATATATACACACACACACACACACACACATTTATATATAAATATACATATGTATATTTGTATATATGTATATTTATATATGTATATATATGTATATTCATATATGTATATTTATATGTGTATATTTATATATAAATATACATATGTATATTTATATATATGTATATTTATATATGTATATATATGTACATTCGTATATGTATATTTATATGTGTATATTTATATGTATGTTTATATATACATATATTTATATATAAATATATATATGTATATTTGTATATATGTATATTTATATATATATATATATATATATTCATATATGTATATTTATATATATGTATATTTATATATATGTATATTTATATATAAATATACATATGTATATTTGTATATATATATATATATATATATATATATATATATATATATATATATATATATATATATATATATATATATATATATATATACACACACACACACATGTACACAGATATGTATTGTCAACCTAAGGAAAGAAACTTAGACAAAATTAATATAAGTAGGGGGTTTCTTTGAGGCACATTTGAGGACTGCAGCCCCGGAAACCCTCCAACTTGCCTTAGGAAGTGGCTGTGGAAAACAACGTCGAGATGGGGCTTTTTTTTTTTTTTTTTGTGACGGAGTCTCGCTCTGTCGCCCAGGCTGGAGTGCAGTGGTGCCATCTCGGCTCATTACAACCTCCGCCTCCCGGGTTCAAGCGATACTCCTGCCTCGGCCTCTCGAGTAGCTGGGATCACAGGCATGTGCCACCACGCCTGACTAATTTTTGTATTTTTAGCAGAGATGGGGTTTCACCATGTTGGTCAGGCTGGTCTCAACTCCTGACCTCAGGCAATATGCCCGCCTCGGCCTCCCAAAGTGCTGGGATCACAAGCGTGAGCCACCGCGCCCGGCCGAGATGGGAGCTTTTTTTTTTTTTTGCGACGGTGTCTGGCTCTGTCGCCCAGGCTGGAGTGCAGTGGCGCGATCTCGGCTCATTACAACCTCCGCCTCCCGGGTTCAAGCGATACTCCTGCCTCAGCCTCTCGAGTAGCTGGGATCACAGGCATGTGCCACCACGCCCAGCTAATTTTTTGTATTTTTAGTAGAGACAGGGTTTCACCGTGGTCTCGATCTCCTGACCTCGTGATCCGCCCGCCTCGGCCTCCCAAAGTGCTGGGATCACAAGCGTGAGCCACCGCGCCCGGCCGAGATGGGAGCTTCTAAAGAAAAACGAACACATCAGGAGAGGGGGTGATGATCAAAGCTGTTTTTCAGGAATTCCTGTGGGTTACAGAAGTGGCAGTGAGCACTGATCGTGTTCTTCCTTGAGATGTAGGGAATATGAGTCACGGTGCCCCAGTGCGACAGCCCGAGGTTAATTTTTTTTTGTTTTTGAGACAGAGTTTCGCTCCTGTCGCCCAGGCTGGAGTGCAATGGCCCCATCTCGGCTCATTACAACCTCCGCCTCCCGGGTTCACGCCATTCTCCTGCCTCAGCCTCCCTAGTAGCTGGGATTACAGGCGTGTGCCACCACGCCTGACTAATTTTTGTATTTTTAGTAGAGATGGGGTTTCACCATGTTGGCCAGGCTGGTCTTGAACTCCTGGCCTCAGGCAATATGCCCGCCTCGGCCTCCCAAAGTGCTGGGATCCTGGCGTGATCCACCGCGCCCGTCCGAGATGGGAGCTTCTAAAGAAAAACGAACACATCAGGAGAGGGGGTGATGATCACAGCTGTTTTTCAGGAATTCCTGTGGGTTACAGAAGTGGCAGTGAGCACTGATCGTGTTCTTCCTTGAGATGTAGGGAATATGAGTCACGGTGCCCCAGTGCGACAGCCCGAGGTTAATTTTTTTTGTTTTTGAGACAGAGTTTCGCTCCTGTCGCCCAGGCTGGAGTGCAATGGCCCCATCTCGGCTCATTACAACCTCCGCCTCCCGGGTTCACGCCATTCTCCTGCCTCAGCCTCGAGTAGCTGGGATCACAGGCATGTGCCACCACGCCTGACTAATTTTTGTATTTTTAGCAGAGATGGGGTTTCACCATGTTGGTCAGGCTGGTCTCGAACTCCTGACCTCAGGCAATATGCCCGCCTCGGCCTCCCAAAGTGCTGGGATCCTGGCGTGAGCCACCGCGCCCGGCCGAGATGGGAGCTTCTAAAGAAAAACGAACACATCAGGAGAGGGGTGATGATCAAAGCTGTTTTTCAGGAATTCCTGTGGGTTACAGAAGTGGCAGTGAGCACTGATCGTGTTCTTCCTTGAGATGTAGGGAATATGAGTCACGGTGCCCCAGTGCGACAGCCCGAGGTTAATTTTTTTTGTTTTTGAGACAGAGTTTCGCTCCTGTCGCCCAGGCTGGAGTGCAGTGGCGCGATCTCGGCTCACTGCAAGCTCCGCCTCCCGGGTTCACGCCATTCTCCTGCCTCAGCCTCCCGAGTAGCTGGGACTACAGGCGCCCGCCACCACGCCCGGCTAATTTTTTTGTATTTTTAGTAGAGACGGGGTTTCACCGTGGTCTCGATCTCCTGACCTCGTGATCCGCCCGCCTCGGCCTCCCAAAGTGCTGGGATCACAAGCGTGAGCCACCGCGCCCGGCCTTATTTTTTTTTTTTGAAACAGAGTCTTGCTCAGTCACCCAGGCTGGAATGCAGTGGCATGATCTCAGCTCACTGCAACCTCGACCTCTCAGGTTCAAGCGATTCTCCTGCCTCAGTCTCCTGAGTAGCTGGGATTACAGGCGCCCGCCACCACGCCCGGCTAATTTTTTGTATTTTTAGTAGAGACGGGGTTTCACCGTGGTCTCGATCTCCTGACCTCGTGATCCGCCCGCCTCGGCCTCCCAAAGTGCTGGGATCCTGGCGTGAGCCACCGCGCCCGGCCGAGATGGGAGCTTCTAAAGAAAAACGAACACATCAGGAGAGGGGGTGATGATCAAAGCTGTTTTTCAGGAATTCCTGTGGGTTACAGAAGTGGCAGTGAGCACTGATCGTGTTCTTCCTTGAGATGTAGGGAATATGAGTCACGGTGCCCCAGTGCGACAGCCCGAGGTTAATTTTTTTTTGTTTTTGAGACAGAGTTTCGCTCCTGTCGCCCAGGCTGGAGTGCAATGGCCCCATCTCGGCTCATTACAACCTCCGCCTCCCGGGTTCAAGCGATACTCCTGCCTCAGCCTCTCGAGTAGCTGGGATCACAGGCATGTGCCACCACGCCCGGCTAATTTTTTGTATTTTTAGTAGAGACGGGGTTTCACCGTGGTCTCGATCTCCTGACCTCGTGATCCACCCGCCTCAGCCTCCCAAAGTGCTGGGATCACAAGCGTGAGCCACCGCGCCCGGCCGAGATGGGAGCTTCTTTTTTTTTTTTGAGACCGAGTCTCTCTCTGTCACCCAGGCTGTAGTGCAGTGGCAACATCTCGACTCACTCTAAAATCCGCCTCCCGGGTTCAAGCGATACTCCTGCCTCAGCCTCTCGAGTAGCTGGGATCACAGGCATGTGCCACCACGCCTGACTAATTTTTGTATTTTTAGCAGAGATGGGGTTTCACCATGTTGGTCAGGCTGGTCTCGAACTCCTGACCTCAGGCAATATGCCCGCCTCGGCCTCCCAAAGTGCTGGCATTGCAGACATGAGCTACTGCACCCGACGTCTTCGGTTAATTTGTAGAGACGCGGGGCATCCATCAGTCTAGAGTTGACCTTGCAAGTAGCTTCCAGGGGTGATAACTGTAGCAGGACCAGCCACAGACAAAACTCCTCAGACACCGGATTACAGAAGGAAGAGGTTTATTCGGCCGGAGCGTTGGCAGACTTGCGTCTTAAGAGCTGAGCTCCCTGAAAAATAAATTCTTGGCCTTTTTAAAGGCTTACGACTCTAAGGGGTCCACGTGAAAGGGTCATGATAGATGGAGCAAGCATGAGGAACGTGACTGGGGGCTACATGCATCAGCTAACAGAACAGAAAGTTTTGTAATGCTTTTTCATACAATGTCTGGCATTTACAGATGACACAAGTGGTTTAGGTCTGGGGTTGATATTAGTATTATTTTAACTCCTAGGCTGGGTGGTGCCAAGGTTGTCTGGCTATTTATCTTACCTCTGTTTCTTTCCAACTTTTTGCTTTCTCCTGTCTTATAAACTAGGCAAGGTGGGGGTCGGAGGGCAGCAGGAGAAGTACTGGTCTCCTTCCTTAATACCTTAGCTCAAGATTCGGGGAGCAGGTGACTGTGGCTTCGTTCCAGTGCCTCTCTGGGTCTGGAGATTTAAAGGGGGTTCACGTTCCTCGGGGGATTTAAAGGGGGAAGTCCAGGTGTGGTGGCTCACACCTGTAATCCCAGCACTTTGGGAAGCCAAGGCAGGAGGATCACTTGAGTTTAGGAGTTTGAGAGCAGCCTGGGCAACATAATGAGGCCCCATCTCTGCAAATATATATATATATATATATATATATATATATATATATACACACACACACACACACATTTATATATAAATATACATATGTATATTTATATATATGTATATATATACATATATTTATATATAAATATACATATGTATATTTATATATGTATATATATATATATACACACACACACACATGTACACAGATATGTATTGTCAACCTAAGGAAAGAAACTTAGACAAAATTAATATAAGTAGGGGTTTCTTTGAGGCACATTTGAGGACTGCAGCCCGAAACCCTCCAACTTGCCTTAGGAAGTGGCTGTGGAAAACAACGTCGAGATGGGGCTTCTTTTTTTTTTTTTTGAGATGGAGTCTCGCTCTATGGCCCAGGCTGGAGTGCAGTGGCACGATCTTGGCTTCCTGCAACCTCTGCCTCCCAGGTTCAAGCAACTCTCCTGCCTCAGCCTTTTGAGTAGCTGGGATTACAGGCATGTGCCACCACGCCTGACTAATTTTTGTATTTTTAGCAGAGACAGGGTTTCACCATGTTGGTCAGGCTGGTCTCAACTCCTGACCTCAGGCAATATGCCCGCCTCGGCCTCCCAAAGTGCTGGGATTACAGGCGTGAGCCACTACGCCCAGCCCAGCGTTTTATTAAATGGCGTAAAGCTAATGCCGTGAGCATTGCGGGCCGCCACTGAGAGCTGCAGATGGAGAGGGTCTTGCCCTGTTGCATCCCAGCAGACACAACCCCTTTCTTTTTCTTTTTTTTTATGAGACGGAGTCTCGCTCTATGGCCCAGGCTGGAGTGCAATGGCCCCATCTCGGCTCATTACAACCTCCGCCTCCCGGGTTCAAGCGATTCTCCTGCCTCAGCCTCCTAAGTACCTGGGTCTACAGGCACCTGCCCCAACACCTGGCTAATTTTCTGTATTTTTAGCAGAGACAGGGTTTCACCATGTTAGTCAGGTTGGTCTCAATCTCCTGATCTCATGATCCACCCGCCCTGGCCTCCCAAAGTGCTGGGATTACAGGCGTGAGCCACTACGCCCAGCCCAGCGTTTTATTAAATGGCGTAAAGCTAATGCCGTGAGCATTGCGGGCCGCCACTGAGAGCTGCAGATGGAGAGGGTCTTGCCCTGTTGCATCCCAGCAGACACAACCCCTTTCTTTTTCTTTTTTTCTTTTTTTTTATGAGACGGAGTCTCGCTCTATGGCCCAGGCTGGAGTGCAGTGGCACGATCTTGGCTCACTGCAACCTCCGCCTCCCAGGTTCAAGTGATTCTTCTGCCTCAGCCTCTCCGAGTAGCTGGGATCACAGGCATGTGCCACCACGCCTGACTAATTTTTGTATTTTTAGCAGAGATGGGGTTTCACCATGTTGGTCAGGCTGGTCTCAACTCCTGACCTCAGGCAATATGCCCGCCTCGGCCTCCCAAAGTGCTGGGATTACAGGCGTGAGCCACCGCGCCCGGCCCAGCGTTTTATTAAATGGCATAAAGCTAATGCCGTGAGCATTGCGGGCCGCCACTGAGAACTGCAGATGGAGAGGGTCTTGCCCTGTTGCATCCCAGCAGACACAACCCCTTTCTTTTTCTTTTTTTCTTTTTTTTATGAGACGGAGTCTCGCTCTATGGCCCAGGCTGGAGTGCAGTGGCACGATCTTGGCTCACTGCAACCTCCGCCTCCCGGGTTCACGCCATTCTCCTGCCTCAGCCTCTCCGAGTAGCTGGGACTACAGGCGCCCGCCACCACGCCCGGCTAATTTTTTGTATTTTTAGCAGAGACAGGGTTTCACCATGTTAGTCAGGTTGGTCTCGATCTCCTGACCTCATGATCCACCCGCCCTGGCCTCCCAAAGTGCTGGGATTACAGGCGTGAGCCACCGCGCCCGGCCCAGCGTTTTATTAAATGGCATAAAGCTAATGCCGTGAGCATTGCGGGCTGCCACTGAGAGCTGCAGATGGAGAGGGTCTTGCCCTGTTGCATCCCAGCAGACACAACCCCTTTCTTTTTCTTTTTTTCTTTTTTTTATGAGATGGAGTCTCGCTCTATGGCCCGGGCTGGAGTGCAGTGGCGCGATCTCAGCTCACTGCAACCTCCGCCTCCCTGGTTCACGCCATTCTCCTGCCTCAGCCTCTCCGAGTAGCTGGGATCACAGGCATGTGCCACCACGCCTGACTAATTTTTGTATTTTTAGCAGAGATGGGGTTTCACCATGTTGGTCAGGCTGGTCTCAACTCCTGACCTCAGGCAATATGCCCGCCTCGGCCTCCCAAAGTGCTGGGATTACAGGCGTGAGCCACCGCGCCCGGCCCAGCGTTTTATTAAATGGCATAAAGCTAATGCCGTGAGCATTGCGGGCCGCCACTGAGAACTGCAGATGGAGAGGGTCTTGCCCTGTTGCATCCCAGCAGACACAACCCCTTTCTTTTTCTTTTTTTTTATGAGACGGAGTCTCGCTCTATGGCCCAGGCTGGAGTGCAATGGCCCCATCTCGGCTCATTACAACCTCCGCCTCCCGGGTTCACGCCATTCTCCTGCCTCAGCCTCTCGAGTAGCTGGGATCACAGGCATGTGCCACCACGCCTGACTAATTTTTGTATTTTTAGCAGAGATGGGGTTTCACCATGTTGGTCAGGCTGGTCTCAACTCCTGACCTCAGGCAATATGCCCGCCTCGGCCTCCCAAAGTGCTGGGATTACAGGCGTGAGCCACCGCGCCCAGCCCAGCGTTTTATTAAATGGCATAAAGCTAATGCCGTGAGCATTGCGGGCCGCCACTGAGAACTGCAGATGGAGAGGGTCTTGCCCTGTTGCATCCCAGCAGACACAACCCCTTTCTTTTTCTTTTTTTTTATGAGATGGAGTCTCGCTCTATGGCCCAGGCTGGAGTGCAGTGGCACGATCTTGGCTCACTGTGACCTCCACTGCCTGGGTTCAAGCGATTCTCCTGCCTCAGCCTCTCGAGTAGCTGGGATTACAGGTACGTACCACCATGCCTGGCTAATTTTTATATTTTTAGCAGAGACAGGGTTTCACCATGTTGGTCTGTCTGGTGTCGATCTCCTGAGCTCTGGCTATATGCCCGCCTCGGCCTCCCAAAGTGCTGGCATTGCAGACATGAGCTACTGCACCCGACGTCTTCGGTTAATTTGTAGAGACGCGGGGCATCCATCAGTCTAGAGTTGACCTTGCAAGTAGCTTCCAGGGGTGATAACTGTAGCAGGACCAGCCACAGACAAAACTCCTCAGACACCGGATTACAGAAGGAAGAGGTTTATTCGGCCGGAGCGTTGGCAGACTTGCGTCTTAAGAGCTGAGCTCCCTGAAAAATAAATTCTTGGCCTTTTTAAAGGCTTACGACTCTAAGGGGTCCACGTGAAAGGGTCATGATAGATGGAGCAAGCATGAGGAACGTGACTGGGGGCTACATGCATCAGCTCACAGAACAGAAAGTTTTGTAATGCTTTTTCATACAATGTCTGGCATTTACAGATGACACAAGTGGTTTAGGTCTGGGGTTGATATTAGTATTATTTTAACTCCTAGGGCCGGGTGGTGCCAAGGTTGTCTGGCTATTTATCTTACCTCTCTTTCTTTCCAACTTTTTGCTTTCTCCTGTCTTATAAACTAGGCAAGGTGGGGGTCGGAGGGCAGCAGGAGAAGTACTGGTCTCCTTCCTTAATACCTTAGCTCAAGATTGGGGGAGCAGGTGACTGTGGCTTCGTTCCAGTGCCTCTCTGGGTCTGGAGATTTAAAGGGGGGTCACGTTCCTCGGGGGATTTAAAGGGGGAAGTCCAGGCGTGGTGGCTCACGCTTGTAATCCCAGCACTTTGGGAGGCGGGCGGATCACAAGGTCAGGGATCGAGACCATCCTGGCTAACGTGGTGAAACCCCGCCTCTACTAAAAAATACAAAACAATATTAGCCGGGTGCGTGGCGGGCACCTGTAGTCCCAGCTACTCAGAGAGGCTGAGGCAGGAGAATGGCGTGAACCCGGGAGGCGGAGCTTGCAGCCAGCCGAGATCGCACCACTGCACTCCAGCCTGGGTGACAGAGCGAGACTCCATCTCAAAAATAAAAGAAAAAAAGTACTTGATTGCCGCTGTGTATATATATATATATATATATATATATATATATATATATATATATATATATATATATATATATATATATATATATATATATATATATATATATATATATATATATATATATATATATATATATATATATATATATATATATATATATATATATATATATATATATATATATATATATATATATATATATATATATATATATATATATATATATATATATATATATATATATATATATATATATATATATATATATATATATATATATATATATATATATATATATATATATATATATATATATATATATATATATATATATATATATATATATATATATATATATATATATATATATATATATATATATATATATATATATATATATATTATATATATAAATTTGTGTGGAATATATATATATAACACACACACACACACACACCATACACACACACAACCATACACACACACACACCACACACACACACCATACACACACACAACCATACACACACACACACCATACACACACACACATCATACACACACACACACACACACACACACACACACACACACACACACACACACACACACACACACACACACACACACACACACACACACACACACACACACACACACACACACACACACACACACACACACACACACACACACACACACACACACACACACACACACACACACACACACACACACACACACACACACACACACACACACACACACACACACACACACACACACACACACACACACACACACACACACACACACACACACACACACACACACACACACACACACACACACACACACACACACACACACACACACACACACACACACACACACACACACACACACACACACACACACACACACACACACACACACACACACACACACACACACACACACACACACACACACACACACACACACACACACACACACACACACACACACACACACACACACACACACACACACACACACACACACACACACACACACACACACACACACACACACACACACACACACACACACACACACACACACACACACACACACACACACACACACACACACACACACACACACACACACACACACACACACACACACACACACACACACACACACACACACACACACACACACACACACACACACACACACACACACACACACACACACACACACACACACACACACACACACACACACACACACACACACACACACACACACACACACACACACACACACACACACACACACACACACACACACACACACACACACACACACACACACACACACACACACACACACACACACACACACACACACACACACACACACACACACACACACACACACACACACACACACACACACACACACACACACACACACATTTATATATAAATATACATATGTATATTTGTATATATGTATATTTATATATGTATATATATGTATATTCATATATGTATATTTATATGTGTATATTTATATGTATGTTTATATATACATATATTTATATATAAATATACATATGTATATTTATATGTGTATATTTATATGTGTATATTTATATGTATGTTTATATATACGTATATTTATATATAAATATACATATGTATATTTATATGTGTATATTTATATGTGTATATTTATATGTGTATATTTATATGTGTATATTTATATGTGTATATTTATATGTGTATATTTATATGTGTATATTTATATGTATATTTATATATATGTATATTTATATATATGTATATTCATATATGTATATTTATATATGTATATATATGTATATTCATATATGTATATTTATATGTGTATATTTATATGTATGTTTATATATACGTATATTTATATATAAATATATATAAATAAGTAAATGTATAATATAAAAATACTTATATATTTATAAACACATACATGAATATATGTTTTATATATTTATATAAATACATATTTATGCAAATTATATAAATTTATATAAATGCATGTTTATGCAAATAAATATGTATGTAAATATATATACTACATATTTATATGTTTATATGTAAATATATATGTCTTATATATATCTTATATATATCTTAAATATAGATGTATTTATATCTATATTTAACAAATAACTACGTGTCATGGGCAGGAAATGCAAACGCCAGCCGTCAGTCAGACCACAAAGGTCTGTGTTTCTTGCGGCTGCCATAACAAGTGACCACACGTCAGGAGGTGACAAAGAACAGAGATTTACTCTCTCCCAGTTCTAGATACAGAAATCTGAAGTCAAGATATAGGCAGGACCACACGTCCTCCTGAGGTTCTAGGGGAGGGTCCTTCCCGCCTCTCCCAGCTCCTGGGGGCTCCAGGCGTCCCTGGGCTTGTGGCTGCATCACCCCAGTCTCTGCCTCCGTCTCCAGGAGCCCTTCTCTGCGTCTGCGTCTCCTCGCTCTGTCTCTTAGATGGACACCTGTCACTGGATTTGGGGGCCCGCCCTCCTCCAGGATGATCTCATTTCCACCTAATGATATCTGCAGAGACCCTGTTTCAACACGGGTCCTGTTCCCAGGTTCCAGTGGACGTGAGTTTCGGGGGTCAGCGTCCACCCTTCCCGCCACGCCTGTGCTGTAGGCGGGCGACGGAGCGACTCACAGCAGGTGGCGGGGATGGGCCTGACGGTGACACATCCACGTGTGCTTTTGCCCGCAGGGAGCCACGATACGATGACGTACTGTCTGAACAAGAAATCCCCCATTTCACATGAGGAGTCCCGGCTGCTGCAGCTGCTGAACAAGGCCTTCCCCTGCATCACACGCCCCGTCGTGCTGAAATGGTCCGTCACCCAGGTACGGTCTGCGCCCCGTGGTGCCGACGTGGCCAGTCACACAGGTGGGGTCTGTGCCCCGTGATACTGACGTGGCCAGTCACACAGGTGGGGGTCTGCGCCCCGTCGTGCTGAAATGGTCCGTCACCCAGGTACGGTCTGCGCCCCGTGGTGCCGACGTGGCCAGTCACACAGGTGGGGTCTGTGCCCCGTGATACTGACGTGGCCAGTCACACAGGTGGGGGTCTGCGCCCCGTGATACTGACGTGGCCAGTCACACAGGTGGGGGTCTGCGCCCCGTGATACTGACGTGGCCAGTCACACAGGTGGGGGTCTGTGCCCGTGATACTGGCGTGGCCAGTCACACAGGTGGGGGTCTGTGCCCGTGATACTGACGTGGCCAGTCACACAGGTGGGGTCTGTGCCCCGTGATACTGACGTGGCCAGTCACACAGGTGGGGGTCTGCGCCCCGTGATACTGACGTGGCCAGTCACACAGGTGGGGGTCTGTGCCCCGTGGTACTGAAATGGTCCGTCACCCAGGTACGGTCTGCGCCCCGTGGTGCCGACGTGGCCAGTCACACAGGTGGGGGTCTGCGCCCCGTGATACTGACGTGGCCAGTCACACAGGTGGGGGTCTGTGCCCCGTGGTACTGAAATGGTCCGTCACCCAGGTGGGGTCCACGCCCCGTGGTGCTGACGTGGCCCGTCAACCAGGTAGGGTCTGAGTGGTGCCCTGTGGGCTCAGGAGGCAGACGGCGACTGCAGCTTTGCAGCACAACACAGTTCCTATCCCAGCAGCGGAGACAGGATTAAAACAAAACCTGCTGCCCACCCGGACCCCCCTCCCCAAAAGCAGAAGAGAGGGGAACAGTGTTTTTTATTTATTTTATTTTTATTTTTTATTTTTTGAGACAGAGTCTCGCTCCCCTTGCCCAGGCTGGAGTGCCGTGGCGCGATCTCGGCTCACTGTGACCTCCACTGCCTGGGTTCAAGCGATTCTCCTGCCTCAGCCTCCCGAGTAGCTGGCATTACGGGCACGTGACACCATGCCTGGCTAGGTTTCTTTAAATTAAAAAATTTTTTTGTAAAGGTGGGTTTTGCTATGTTGCTCAGGCTCATCTGCAACTCCTGACATCAGGTGACCTCCCATCTTGGCCTCCCAAAGTGCTGGGATTACAGGCGTGAGCCACCGCGCCCGGCCCAGCGTTTTATTAAATGGCATAAAGCTAATGCCGTGAGCATTGCGGGCCGCCACTGAGAACTGCAGATGGAGAGGGTCTTGCCCTGTTGCATCCCAGCAGACACAACCCCTTTCTTTTTCTTTTTTTCTTTTTTTTTATGAGACGGAGTCTCGCTCTATGGCCCAGGCTGGAGTGCAGTGGCACGATCTTGGCTCACTGCAACCTCCGCCTCCCGGGTTCACGCCATTCTCCTGCCTCAGCCTCTCCGAGTAGCTGGGACTACAGGTGCCCACCACCACACCTGGCTAATTTTTTGTATTTTTAGTAGAGACGGGGTTTCACCGTGTTAGCCGGGACGGTCTCGATCTCCTGACCTTGTGATCTGCCCGCCTCGGCCTCCCAAAGTGCTGGGATGACAGGCGTGAGCCACTGCGCCCGGCCGAGACAACCCCTTTCACGCCTGCTCTCAAGACAGACAGGGACTCATTTCTCGTGTCTTTAGGGCTGGAGGTGGGTCTGCAGTTTGCATTCAGGCACCTGCTAGTTCCTGGGAAACAGGGAGACAGGGCCCTTTCTCCGTAATAATCACATTCATTCATTCCTTTAGAGACAGAGACTCGCTCTCTCACTCAGGCTGGATCCTCCTTCCTCAGCCTCCCGGGCAGCTGGGACTACAGGTGTACACCACCACACCAGGCTGATTTTTAAAATTTTTAGTAGAGGCCAGGCGCGGTGGCTCACGCCTGTCATCCCAGCACTTTGGGAGGCCGAGGCGGGCGGATCACAAGGTCAGGGGATCGAGACCATCCTGGCTAACGTGGTGAAACCCCGTCTCTACTAAAAAATACAAAACAATATTAGCCGGGTGCGGTGGCGGGCACCTGTAGTCCCAGCTACTCAGAGAGGCTGAGGCAGGAGAATGGCGTGAACCCGGGAGGCGGAGCTTGCAGCCAGCCGAGATCGCACCACTGCACTCCAGCCTGGGTGACAGAGCGAGACTCCATCTCAAAAAATAAAAGAAAAAAAAGTACTTGGATTGCCGCTGTGAGCCACCACACCTGGCTCTTCCATTTTCAGATTAGCTTTTGATTTTTCTACTGTCATTCTGGGTAGAGAGCATAGTACCATTTGCTCTTCCTTTATTTGTTAATTTTTTCTTTCTCCACCATTTTGTTGGGAGCGTAGTACCATGTCGTTTTCCTTGAGTTTTCAGTGTTAATGTTAATTTCGGCTTAAAAAAATTAAAGCATTACTCCTTTTAGTGTTTTTTTTGAGACAGGGCCTTGTTCTGTCATCCAGGCTGGAGTGCAGTGGTGCAATCGGACCCCGCTGCAGCCTCCACCTTCCAGGTTCAAGCGATCCTCCTGCCTCAGCCTCCCGAGTAGCTGGCATTACGGGCACGTGACACCATGCCTGGCTAGGTTTCTTTAAATTAAAAAAATTTTTTTTTTGTAAAGGTGGGGTTTTGCTATGTTGCTCAGGCTCATCTGCAACTCCTGACATCAGGTGACCCTCCCATCTTGGCTTCCTGAAGTGCTGGGATTACAGACGTGAGCCATGGCACCTGGCCAATTTTGGCTTTCTATTTTATTTACTTATTTATTTATTTAGAGATGGAGTCTGGCTCTGTCGCCCAGGCTGCAGTGCAGTGGTGCGATCTCAGCTCACTTCAACCTCTGTCTCTGGGGTACAAGTTATTCTCCTGCCTCAGCCTCCCGAGTAGCTGGGACTGCAGGCGCCCGCCACCACACTCGGCTAATTTTTTGTATTTTTAGTAGAGACGGGGTTTCACCATGTTGGCCAGGCTGGTCTCGATCTCCTGACCTCATGATCTGCCCGCCCCAACTGCAACCCCTTCTGGTGACAGCCGGGAAGAGGGTGACTGGGGATCTGCAGGGACGTGGGTGAGGCCTGTGTCAGAGCTGGGGCAGGTGCATTTCCCCAGGACAGAGTCTTGCAGGCTCTGTTGAAAGAGGCCAGGTCTGGCCAGGCGCGGTGGCTCACGCCTGTCATCCCAGCACTTTGAGAGGCCAAGGTGGGCGGATCACGAGGTCAGGAGATTGAGACCGTCCTGGCTAACCCGGTGAAACCCCGTCTCTACTAAAAATACAAAAAATTAGCCGGGCGTGGTGGCGGGCACCTGTAGTCCCAGCTACTTGGAGAGGCTGAGACAGGAGAATGGCGTGAACCCTGGGAGGCGGAGCTTGCAGTGAGCCGAGATCACACCACTACCCTCCAGCCTGGGCGGCAGAGCGAGACTCCATCTCACAAAAAATAGAGATGGGGTTTCTCCATGTTGGTCAGGCTGGTCTTGAACTCCTGACCTCAGGTGATCCACCCGCCTGGCCTCCCAAAGTGCTGGGATTACAGGCTTGAGCCACTGCACCCGGACTTTTTTTTTTTTTGAGACAGGGCCTTGTTCTGTCATCCAGGCTGGAGTGCAGTGGCGCGATCTCGGCTCACTGTGACCTCCACTGCCTGGGTTCAAGCCATTCTCCTGCTTCAGCCTCCCACCACGCCCGGCTGATTTTTGTATTTTTAGCAGAGACGAGATTTCACCATATTGGCCAGGCTGGTCTCGATCTCTTGACCTGGGGTGATCCACCCGCCTCGGCGTCCCAAAGTGCTGGAATTACACGCGTGAGCCACTGCACCCGGACTTTTTTTTTTTTTGAGACGGAGTCTCGCTCTGTCGCTCAGGCTGGAGTACAGGGATGCGATCATCTCGGCGCACTGCAACTTCCGCCTCCTGGGGTCAAGCGATTCTCCTGCCTCAGCCTCCCGAGTAGCTGGGATTTACAGGCATGAGCCACCACACCTGGCTAATTTTTTGTATTTTTAGTAGAGACAGGGTTCCACCATGTTAACCAGGATGGTCTCGATCTCCTGACCTCATGATCCACCCGCCTTGTACTCCCAAGGTGCTGGGATTACAGGCATGAGCCACCACACCTGGCTAATTTTTGTATTTTTAGTTGAGACGGGGTTTCACCATGTTGGCCAGGTTGGTCTTGAACTCCCAACCTCAGGTGATCCACCCGCCTGGCCTCCCAAAGTGCTGGGATGACAGGCGCCCGCCACCACGCCCGGCTAATTTTGTATTTTTAGTAGAGATGGGGTTTCTCCATGTTGGTCACGCTGGTCTCGAACTCCCAACCTCAGGTGATCTACCCGCCTCGCCCTCCCAAAGTGCTGGGATGACAGGCGTGAGCCACTGCACCCGGACTTTTTTTTTTTTGAGACAGAGTCTCGCTCTATGGCCCAGGCTGGAGTGCAGTGGCGCGATCTCGGCTCACTGCAAACTCTGGCTTCTGGGTTCATGCCATTCTCCTGCCTCAGCCTCCCGAGTAGCTGGGATTACAGGCTTGAGCCACTGCACCCGGACTTTTTTTTTTTTTGAGACGGAGTCTCGCTCTGTCGCCCAGGCTGGAGTGCAGTGGTGCGATCTTGGCTCACTGTGACCTCCACTGCCTGGGTTCAAGCCATTCTCCTGCCTCAGCCTCCCGAGTAGCTGGGATTACAGGCTTGAGCCACTGCACCCGGACTTTTTTTTTTTTGAGACTGAGTCTCACTCTATCGCCCAGGCTGGAGTGCAGTGGTACAATCTCGGCTCACTGCAACCTCCACCACCTGGGTTCAAGCAATTCTCCTGCCTCAGCCTCCCCAGTATGTGGGACTACAGGTGCCCACCACCACACCTGGCTAATTTTTGTATTTTTAGTAGAGATGGGGTTTCATCAAGTTGGCCAGGCTGGTCTCGATCTCCTGACCTCGTGATCCGCCCGCCTCGGCCTCCCAAAGTGTTGGGATGACAGGCGTGAGCCACTGCACCCGGACTTTTTTTTTTTTTTTTGATAAGGAGTATTGCTCTATCTACCAGGCTGGAGTGCAGTGGCGCGATCTCGGCTCACTGCAACCTCCACCACCTGGGTTCAAGCAATTCTCCTGCCTCAGCCTCCCCAGTATGTGGGACTACAGGTGCCCACCACCACACCTGGCTAATTTTTGTATTTTTAGTAGAGATGGGATTTCTCCATGTTGGCCAGGCTGGTCTCGAACTCCTGGCCTAAAGTGATTCACCTGCCTCAGCCTCCCAAAGTGCTGGGATGACAGGCGTGAGCCACTGCACCCGGCCTTTTTTTTTTTTTTTGAGACGGAGTCTCGCTCTATGGCCCAGGCTGGAGTGCAGTGTCTAGATCTTCTCTCACTGCAAGCTCCACCTCCCGGGCTCAAGCAATTCTAGTGCCTCTGCCTCCCGAGTAGCTGGGATTACAGGCTTGAGCCACTGCACCCGGACTTTTTTTTTTTTTTTTTTTTGAGACGGAGTCTTGCTCTATCTCCCAGGCTGGAGTGCAATGGTGTGATCTCGGCTCACTGCAACCTCCGCCTCTTGGGTTCAAGGGATTCACCTGCCTCAGCCTCCCGAGTAGCTGGGATTACAAGCATGCACCACCACACCCGGCTAATTTTTGTATTTTTAGTAGAGACGGGTTTCACCATGTTGGCCAGGCTGGTCTCGATCTCCTGACCTCATGATCTGCCCGCCCCAACTGCAACCCCTTCTGGTGACAGCCGGGAAGAGGGTGACTGGGGATCTGCAGGGACGTGGGTGAGGCCTGTGTCAGAGCTGGGGCAGGTGCATTTCCCCAGGACAGAGTCTTGCAGGCTCTGTTGAAAGAGGCCAGGTCTGGCCAGGCGCGGTGGCTCACGCCTGTCATCCCAGCACTTTGAGAGGCCAAGGTGGGCGGATCACGAGGTCAGGAGATTGAGACCGTCCTGGCTAACACGGTGAAACCCCGTCTCTACTAAAAATACAAAAATTAGCCAGGCGTGGTGGCAGATGCGCAGGATGCAGTGGCTCACGCCTGTAATCCCAGCACTTTGGGAGGCTGAGGTGGGCAGATCACGAGGTCGGGAGATCGAGACCACACTGAAACCCCGTCTCTACTAAAAATACAAAAAAATAGCCGGGCGTGGTGGCGGGCGCCTGTAGTCCCAGCTACTCGGAGAGGCTGAGGCAGGAGAATGGCGTGAACCCGGGAGGCGGAGGTTGCAGTGAGCCGAGATCACACCATTGCCCTCCAGCCTGGGCGGCAGAGCGAGACTCCATCTCACAAAAAAAAAAAAAAAAAAGAGAGTCCAGGTCCCCGGAGATCAGGTTTTCCAAATGCAGGTCCCCGTGGCCGCAGAGCTCCCAGCACGTACAAACAGCTGTTGTTACGACATCCACGTCCCAGTGGACGGCAGGACGTGTGGGTGGGCCAACCTCGCAGCCCGTCCCTAAGCCCCCCAGATGCAGCACTCAGCCAGGCAGACACGACAGCAGCCTCTGTCCACAGGCGCTGGACGTCACGGAGCAGCTGGACGCCGGGGTGCGGTACCTGGACCTGCGGGTCGCCCACATGCTGGAGGGTTCGGAGAAAAACCTGCACTTTGTCCATATGGTGTACACAACGGCTCTGGTGGAGGTGCGGCCGGGCTGGGGTGGGACACAAGGGGGAGAGAGGGAGGTGGCCGGGCGCTGGTGCAGGTGCGGCCGGGCTGAGATGAGACGCGAGGGGGAGAGAGGGAGGTGGCTGGGCGCTGGTGCAGGTGCGGCCAGGCTGAGATGGGACGCAAGGGGGAGAGAGGGAGGTGGCCGGGCGCTGGTGCAGGTGCGGCCGGGCTGAGATGGGACGAGAGGGGGAGAGAGGGAGGTGGCCGGGCGCTGGTGCAGGTGCAGCCGGGCTGAGGTGGGACGCAAGGGGGAGAGAGGGAGGTGGCCGGGCGCTGGTGCAGGTGCGGCCGGGCTGAGATGGGACGAGAGGGGGAGAGCAGGAGGTGGCTGGGCGCTGGTGCAGGTGCGGCCGGGCTGAGATGGGACGAGAGGGGGAGAGCAGGAGGTGGCTGGGCGCTGGTGCAGGTGCGGCCGGGCTGAGATGGGACGAGAGGGGGAGAGAGGGAGGTGGCCGGGCGCTGGTGCAGGTGCGGCCGGGCTGAGATGAGACGCGAGGGGGAGAGAGGGAGGTGGCTGGGCGCTGGTGCAGGTGCGGCCAGGCTGAGATGGGACGCAAGGGGGAGAGAGGGAGGTGGCCGGGCGCTGGTGCAGGTGCAGCTGGGCTGAGGTGGGACGCAAGGGGGAGAGCCAGAGGTGGCCAAGCTCCCGTGGGCATGAAACGGCCACATGCAGATCTGGACAAGAGACGCCGGCCTTTAATGGGATGGTGACGTCACCTGTACACCGAGACGGGAGACGCTGACCCTGGCAATCCGTTACGGGGATTTCTTTTTTTTTTGTTTTTTTTTGGAGATGGAGTCTCGCTCTGTCCCCAGGCTGGAGTGCAATGGTGTGATCTCGGCTCACTGCAACCTCCGCCTCTTGGGTTCAAGGGATTCTCCTGCCTCAGCCTCCCGAGTAGCTGGGATTACAAGCATGCACCACCACACCCGGCTAATTTTTGTATTTTTAGTAAAGACGGGGTTTCACCATGTTGGCCAGGCTGGTCTCGAACTCCTGACCTCAGGTGATCCACCCGCCTCGGCCTCCCAAAGTGCTGGGATGACAGGCGTGAGCCACCGCACCCGGCCTTTCCTGTGTTGTTGGAGTCGTGCAGGACTCAGCCCCGCGCCCCCCTCCCCAGGACACGCTCACGGAAATCTCGGAGTGGCTGGAGCGGCACCCGCGCGAGGTGGTCATCCTCGCCTGCAGAAACTTCGAGGGGCTGAGCGAGGACCTGCACGAGTACCTGGTCGCCTGTATCAAGAACATCTTCGGGGACATGCTGTGTCCTCGTGGGGTGAGGAGGGGAAGGGCGTCCCCACGTCTCTCCCGGGTGTGGGTGCTGCCGTGATTCCTCTAGCAGGTGAAGCTGTCAAACGGGGCTCGCTGCTGTCCCGCAGTGTGGGGGGCCCTGGCTGACCTGACGGAGTAGCTCCTGGTGAGATCTGCTTCCCGTGACGGGTTCAGAAATGTGTGCAGCGTCGTCGGGCGCGGTGGTTCACGCCTGTCATCTCAGCACTCTGGGAGGCCGAGGCGGGCGGATCACGAGGTCAAGAGATCGAGACCAGCCTGGCCAACATGGTGAAACCCCGTCTCTACTAAAAATACAAAAATTAGGCTGGGTGTGATGGTTCACGCCTGTAATCCCAGCACTCTTGGAGCCAAGGTGGGCAGATCACGAGGTCAACAGATCGAGACCAGCCTGGCCAACATGGTGAAACCCCGTCTCTACTAAAAATACAAAAATTAGCCAGGCGTGGTGGCAGATGCGCAGGATGCAGTGGCTCACGCTTGTAATCCCAGCACTTTGGGAGGCCGAGGCGGGCGGATCATGAGGTCAGGAGATCGAGACCACGGTGAAACCCCGTCTCTACTAAAAATACAAAAATTAGCCGGGCGTGGTGGCGGGCGCCTGTAGTCCCAGCTACTCGGAGAGGCTGAGGCAGGAGAATGGCGTGAACCCGGGAGGCGGAGCTTGCAGTGAGCCGAGATCGCGACACTGCACTCCAGCCTGGGCGACAGAGCGAGATCTGTCTCAAAAAATAAAAAATAAAAATAAATAAATATATAAAAATAGAGACAGGGTCACCCTATGCAGTCCAGGCTCGAATTCCTGGCCTCAAGCGATCCTCCCACCGTGTGCTCCCAAAGTACCGGGATTACAGGCGTGAGCCGCTGCCCCTGGCCATACTTATTTATTTATTTGACAGGAGTCTCTTACTGTTGCCCAGGCTGGAGGGCAGTGGCTCAATCTTGGCTCACTGCAACCTCCACCTCCCGGGTTCGAGCAATTCTCCTGACAGCCTCCCAAGTAGCTGGGATTACAAGTGTGCACCACCATGCCCGGCTAATTTTTGTATTTTTAGTAAAGACGGGGTTTCACCATGTTGGCCAGGCTGGTCTCAAACTCCCGACCTCAGCTGATCTGCCCGCCTCGGCCTCCCAAAGTGCTGGGATTATAGGCGTGAGCCACCGCACCCGGCCTTTCCTGTGTTGTTGGAGTCGTGCAGGACTCAGCCCCGCGCCCCCCTCCCCAGGACACGCTCACGGAAATCTCGGAGTGGCTGGAGCGGCACCCGCGCGAGGTGGTCATCCTCGCCTGCAGAAACTTCGAGGGGCTGAGCGAGGACCTGCACGAGTACCTGGTCGCCTGTATCAAGAACATCTTCGGGGACATGCTGTGTCCTCGTGGGGTGAGGAGGGGAAGGGCATCCCCACGTCTCTCCCGGGTGTGGGTGCTGCCGTGATTCCTGTAGCAGGTGAAGCCGTCGAATGGGGCTCGCTGCTGTCCCGCAGTGTGGGGGGCCCTGGCTGACCTGACGGAGTAGCTCCTGGTGAGATCTGCTTCCCGTGACGGGTTTAGAAATGGGCACGGTGGCTCACGCTTGTCATCCCAGCACTCTGGGAGGCCGAGGCGGGCGGATCACGAGGTCAGGAGTTCGAGACCAGCCTGGCCAACACGGTGAAACCCCGTCTCTACCAAAAATACAAAAATTAGGCTGGGTGTGATGGTTCACGCCTGTAATCCCAGCACTCTTGGAGCCAAGGTGGGCAGATCACGAGGTCAACAGATCGAGACCAGCCTGGCCAACATGGTGAAACCCCGTCTCTACTAAAAATACAAAAATTAGCCAGGCGTGGTGGCAGATGCGCAGGATGCAGTGGCTCACGCTTGTAATCCCAGCACTTTGGGAGGCCGAGGCGGGCGGATCATGAGGTCAGGAGATCGAGACCACAGTGAAACCCCGTCTCTACTAAAAATACAAAAAATTAGCCGGGTGTGGTGGCGGGCGCCTGTAGTCCCAGCTACTCGGAGAGGCTGAGGCAGGAGAATGGCGTGAACCCGGGAGGCGGAGCTTGCAGTGAGCCGAGATCGCGACACTGCACTCCAGCCTGGGCGACAGAGCGAGATCTGTCTCAAAAAATAAAAAATAAAAATAAATAAATATATAAAAATAGAGACAGGGTCACCCTATGCAGTCCAGGCTCGAATTCCTGGCCTCAAGCGATCCTCCCACCGTGTGCTCCCAAAGTACCGGGATTACAGGCGTGAGCCGCTGCCCCTGGCCATACTTATTTATTTATTTGACAGGGAGTCTCTCTCTGTCACCCAGGCTGGAGTGCAGTGGCACGATCTTGGCTCACTGCAACCTCTGCCTCCCAGGTTCAAGCGATTCTCCCGCCTCAGCCTCCTGAGTAGCCGGAACGACAGGTGCCCACCGCCACACCTGGCTAATTTTTGTATTTTTAGTAGAGACGGGGTTTCACCATGTTGCCGGGCTGGTCTCAAACTCCTGACCTCAGGTGATCCACCTGCCTCGGCCTCCCAAAGTGCTGGGATGACAGGCGTGAGCCACCGCGCCCGGCCAGAATTTCATTTTTGGTTTATACTCGTGTGTTGAGCTTGTGTCCCGACTTCCCCGCCCTCCTCTCTCCCGGGTGCCCCCCGTGTCCTCGGCTCTCCTCTCTCCCCTGCATCCCTGAACTCTGGTCCTTTGCAGGAGGTGCCGACGCTGCGGCAGTTGTGGTCCCGGGGCCAGCAGGTCATCGTCTCCTATGAGGACGAGGACTCCTTGGGCCGGCACCACGAACTGTGGCCAGGAATCCCCTACTGGTGGGGAAACACGGTGAAGTCCGAGGCCCTCATCCGATACCTGGAGACCATGAAGACCTGCGGCCGCCCAGGTACCGGGTCGCCCCTCGTGGGGGTGGGTCCCACACAGCCTCCCGTGACGCCCTGCGGCAGGCCGGATCCACGTGGACTTGCCTTCACTTTTACGTGAAAACAATTTAAAAGGAATGCATGAGCCGGGCGTGCTTAACCCTGCACCTGTCATCCCAGCCCTTTGGGAGGCCGAGGCGGGCAGATCACGTGAGGTCGGGAGTTTGAGACCAGCCTGACCAACACAGTGAGACCCCATCTTTGCTAGAAATAAAATGTTAGCGGCCGGGCGCAGTGGTTCACGCCTGTCATCCCAGCACTTTGGGAGACCGAGGCGGGTGGATCACCTGAGGTCGGGAGTTCGAGACCAGCCTGGCCAATGTGATGAAACCCAGTCTCTACTTAAGAAGCACCCAGGGAGAAGGCAGTCCATCTACATTGGCCAGGGGAGGGATCAACAAGGTGTGGCCCATCCATGCGGTGGAATATTACGCAGCCATGAAAAAGAATGAGGCTCTGACGCAGGACGAGGCGGGCGTGAACCTTAAGACATCACGCTCAGTGAGAGAAGCCAGACACAAAAGGACACGTAGTGTGTGAATCCGTTTACAGGAAATGCCCAGAACAGGCCAGTCCAGAGACAGAAAGAGGATTTGTGGTTGCCGGGGGGCTAGGGAGGGGAAATGAGGACTGACTGCTTCATGGAAACAGGGTCTCCTTTTAGGGTGACGAGAATGTTCCAGAACTAGGGAGAGGTCGGAGTTGCACGACGTGAATCCACTTTAGTGTTTTCAGTTAATTCTTTGATAGAGAAGGGGTGTCACTGTGTTGGCCGGGCTGGTCTCAAACTCCTGGTGTCAGGCAGGTGCAGTGGCTCACACCTGTGATCACAGCACTTTGGGAGGCCAAGGTGGGTGGATCACTTGAGGTCAGGAGTTGGAGACCAGCCTGGCCAACACGGCAAAACCCCTTCTCTACTAAAAACACAAAAAATTAGTGGGCACAGGCTGGGCGCGGTGGCTCACGTCTGTAATCCCAGCACTTTGGGGGGCCGAGGCAGGTGGGTTACTTGAGATCAGCAGTTTTAGACCAGTGTGGTGAAACCCCATCTCTAGTAAAAATGCAAAAAAAAAAAAAAATTTAGCTGGGCGTTGTTGCAGGCACCTGTAATCCCAGCTCCTTGGGAGGCTGAGGCAGGAGAATCACTTGAACCCGGGGTGGGGGGCGGAGGCTGCAGTGAGCCGAGATCGTGCCATTGCACTCCAGCCCGGGTGACAGAGCGAGACTCTGTCTTGGGGGGGAAAAAAAAAAAAAAGTATTTTTATTGTATGTGAATTTCACCATAATTTTTGTAAAAAAGCCACTGAGGGGCTGTGAGGTGCAGCCTGAGGGAGGGAGGGAGGAAGGTCCTCCCCGCGGGGACGGTGGCAGGTGGGGCCGTGTCGGTCCTGCAACCTGGTGCTGGGTTCTCTCAAGGTGATTTTCACGGCTGCGAGGGCTGCATCCCACAGGGGCAGCGTAAAACCCAGTCACAGGCCGGGCAAAGGAGCGGGTTTTTTCAACTCGGTCTCTTGCCTTCACACGTGAACGAGGTTAGATACTTCAGAAATGTCTTTTTTTTTTTTTTTTTTGAGATGGAGTCTCACTCTTGTCGCCCAGGCTGGAGTGCAATGGTGAGATCTCGGCTCACTGCAACCTCCGCCTCCCGGGTTCAAGCTGTTCTCCTGCCTCAGCCTCCTGAGTAGCTTGGATTACAGGCACGCACCACCACGCCCGGCTAATTTTTTTTGTATTTTTAGTAGAGACAGGGTTTTACCGTGTTGGTCAGGCTGGTCTTGAACTCCTGACCTCGTGATTCGCCCGTCTCAGTCTCCCAAAGTGCTGGGATGACAGGCGTGAGCCACGGTGCCAGGCAGAAAACTTTTTGTTTGTGTGTTTGGTTTTTGAGACAAGAGTTTCGCTCTTACTGTCCAGGCTGGAGTGCAGTGGTGCGATCTTGGCTCACTGCAACCTCTGCCTCCTGGGTTCAAGCCATTCTCCTGCTTCAGCCTCCCACCACGCCCGGCTAATTTTTTTTATTTTTAGTAGAGACGGGGTTTTTCCACGTTGGTCAGGCTGGTCTCGAACTCCCTACCTCAGGCAGTCGGCCCACCTCGGCCTTCCAAAGTGCTGGGATTACAGGCTTGAGCCACTGCACCCGGACTTTTTTTTTTTTTTTTGAGACGGAGTCTTGCTCTATCTCCCAGGCTGGAGTGCAGTGGCGCGATCTCGGCTCCCTGCAACCTCCACCTCCTGGGTTCAAGCATTTCTCCTGCCTCAGCCTCCCGAGTAGCTGGGATAACAGGCACCTGCCACCACGCTGAGTTAATTTTTTGATGTGTTTTTACTAGAGAAAGGGTTTCAGCGTGTTGGTCAGGCTGGTCTTGAACTCCTGACCTCGTGATTCGCCCGTCTCAGTCTCCCAAAGTGCTGGGATGACAGGCGTGAGCCACCGTGCCCAGCCTAGAAATAAATGTTAAAAACCACTGAGAGAAGTTGGCCTTAAACGTCTGCTGACTTTGCCGTCTCTGGCCGTGGAATCAGTCCAGCTGGTCAACACAGGGGCACTGGCAGCTACCTCTGGGGGAGCTTCTTCAAACACGGCTTGCAGACCGCATCCCTCTGCCCCCACAGAGATTCTGGTTCAGCAGATCTAGGTGGAGCCTCCAAATTTGCATTTCTAACTATTGCAGGGACCCCGCTTTGAGAATCGCTGGTCAGTATCAACTCTCTCTATAAGCCTCGTAACAGATGGCACAGACTTAGTGCCTAAGATGACAGCATTCTTCCCTGTTTATCACATGGGGGATAAGAATGTGGACATCTCTGGGGCCATTATTCTGTCTGACACATGGGATTAGGGTGTGGGCGTCTTTGGGGCCGTTATTCTGTCTCCCACACGGTGTTACGATGTACCCACCACGTGTTTTTTTTTTGGGGGGTGTTGGAGTTTCGCTCTTGTCACCCAGGCTGGAGTGCAGTGGAGCGATCTCAGCTCACCGCAGCCTCCGCCTCCCAGGTTCAAGTGATTCTCCTGCCTCAGCCTCCGGAGTATCTGGGATGACAGGCGCCCGCCACCACGCCCGGCTAATTTTGCATTTTTAGTAGAGATGGGGTTTCTCCATGTTGGTCAGGCTGGTCTCGAACTCCCAACCTCAGGTGATCCACCCACCTCGGCCTCCGGAAGTGCTGGGATTACAGGCGTGAGCCACCACAGCCGGCGCCACCCACCACGCGTTATAACCAAAGTTCACCTGATTTCCTAGTTGGACATGTTGCTTTTTCAACTCTCAATCCCTGAGATGCGAACCTCTAACAACGTGACCAGGAGGGACACACAGGCGGGTGAGGCCCGTGACCGTGTAACCTCTCCCCCCACCCTCACCATTGCAGGAGGGCTGTTCGTGGCCGGCATCAACCTCACGGAGAACCTGCAGTACGTTCTGGCGCACCCGTCCGAGTCCCTGGAGAAGATGACGCTGCCCAACCTTCCTCGGCTGAGCGCGTGGGTCCAAGAGCAGTGCCCGGGGCCCGGTTCACGGTGCACCAACATCATCGCGGGCGACTTCATCGGCGCAGACGGCTTCGTCAGCGACATCATCGCGCTGAACCAGAAGCTGCTGTGGTGCTGACGGGACCTTCTGAAGTTCAGGACGCAGCGGCTGCGGTTTCACCCCCGACTTTCCAAGTATTGTGACTTTGTTTGGGCCAAATATTGGTGATCATAGGACGGACGATAATATCTTTTCCTTTCTTTTTCTTTAAAATAGAGATGGGGTTGCCGGGCACGGTGGCTCACGCCTGTCATCCCAGCACTTTGGGAGGCCAAGGCGGGCGGATCACGAGGTCAGGAGTTCGAGACCAGCCTGACCAGCATGGTGAAACCGCGTCTCTACTAAAAATACAAAAATGAGCTGGGTGTCTGGTGGGCGCCTGTAGTCCCAGCTACTCGGGAGGTTCAGGCAGGAGAAATGCTTGAAGCTGGGAAGTGGAGATTGCATTGAGCTGAGATCGCGCCACTGCACTCCAGCCTGGGTGACAGAGCGAGACTCCATCTCAAAAAAAAATAGAGATGGGGTCTCTGTTGGCCAGGTTGGTCTTGAACTCCCGACCTCGGGTGATCCTCCCACCTCAGCCTCCCATAGTGCTCGGATGACAGGCGTGAACCACCACGGCAGCCCACAATATGTTTTTTTATTTCTGTGTAACAACCCACTTAGGAGCCAGCCTCCCCTGTCAGCCAACCCCTCGGCTAGTTCTCACACCAAGCCTATATATATACACACACACATAGATATACACATATATGTATCTATATATACGCACACATATATAGTGTATATATTATACGTGTGTATGTGTGCATATGTGTAGATATACATATATACATGTAAACACACATATATACATATATACGTGTGTGTATATATGTGTATATATATATATTTATTTATTTTTTTAAGATGGAGTTTCTCTCGTTACCCCAGGCTGGAGTGCAGTGGCGAGATCTCGGCTCACCGCAACCTCCGCCTCCCGGGTTCAAGCGATTCTCCTGCCTCAGCCTCCCGAGTAGCTGGGATTACAGGCATGTGCCACCACGCCCGGCTAATTTCGTATTTTTAGTAGAGACGGGGTTTCACCCTGTTGGCCAGGCTGGTCTCAAACTTCCGACCTCAGGTGATCCGCCCGCCTCGGCCTCCGAAAGTGCTGGGATGACAGGCGTGAGCCGCCGTGCCTGGCCACCGATATTTCTTTAAATTATGTTTAGGGACAGGGTCTTGCTCTGTCCCCCAGGCTGGAGGGAAGTGGTACAGTCATATCTCACTGCAGCCTCAACCTCCTGGGCTCAATCGACCCTCTCAGCCTCCCAAGTGACTGGGACTCCAGGGACACACCCCCACTCCCGGCTAATTTTTGTATTTTTGGTAGAGACGGAGTTTCGCGATGTTTCACGGTCTGGTCTCAAACTCCTGGGCTCCGGTGATCCTCCCGCCTCAACCTCCGCCATAGCTGGGACCTCAGGTGTCAGCCACCACACCCAGCTAATTATTTTATTTTTTTGTAGACATCTGTTGCTCAGGCTGGTGTGTAGTAGGAGAACAGTCATAGCTCAGTGTAACCTTCAACGCCTGGGCTGAAGCAATCCTCCCGCCTCAGCTTCCCAAGTGCCTGGGACTATAGGTGTAATTATACCTATAATAATTACCCACCATGTCCAGATAATTATTAGTAGTAGTAGTAGTAGGAGTATATGTTTGAGATGGAGACTCGCTCTGTCGCCCAGGCTGGAGTGCAGTGGTCCAATCTCGGCTCACTGCAACCTCCACCTCCCGGATTCAAGCAATTCTCCTGCCTCAGCCTCCTGAGTAGCTGGGATTACAGGCACACACCACCACGCCCGGTTAATTTTCGTATTTTCAGTAGAGACGGGGTTTCACCATGTTGCCCAGGCTGGTCTCGAACTCCCGACCTCGGGTGATCCATCCGCGTCGGCCTCCCAAAGTGCTGGGATCACAGGCGTTGAGACACTGCGCCCGGCCTCAAGCCAGTATTTTCCTGGCCCTAAATCATTCCCGGCTGGGTCCCGGCCCAGTAGAGCCTGCCCCACAGTCCACAGTCCAGCGGAAGTGTTCGAAAGTTGTCAACCCTCAGCCGTTCCCCAGGCCCTGGAAAGGGCTCTTCCCTCGTTCATTCCTGCCTCCCGAGCCAAACCCAGGTATACGCTTGTGCCCTGTGTGGTGTGGCAGCCTCTTCTCTCGGGAAGGGTCTGCAGTAATTTCTTTCAGTGGCTTCTCTGTGCTCGTCCCAGTCACCTCCATGAATTAAAGTCCTGTGGGTACACGGGTGGGAGACTCGCTGGTTTCTGCAACAGGTTTCTTTCTGCCTCTGAAGCGTGAACAGTCCTAGTTTCAGACGCAGATCCGTGCAAATACCTTTTTTTTTTTTTTTGAGATGGATTTTCCCTCTTGTTGTTCAGGCTGGAGTGCAATGGCACGATCTCAGCTCACTGCAACCTCTGCCTCCCGGGTTCAAGTGATTCTCTGCTTCAGCCTCCCGAGGAGCTAAGATTACAGGCGCATGCCACCATGCCTGGTTAATTTTGTGTTTGTATTTTTTGAGACGGGGTTTCACTCTCGTTGCCGAGGCTGGAGTGCAGTGGCGTGATCCCGGCTCACTGCAACCTCCACCTCCCGGGTTCCAGCAATTCTCCTGCTTCAGCCTCCTGAGTAGCTGGGATTACAGGCACCTGCCACCACGCCCGGCTAATTTTGTATTTTTAGCAGAGACGGGGTTTTGCCATGTTGGCCAGGCTGGTCTCGAACTCCCGACCTCAGGTGATCCTCCCACCTCGGCGTCCCAAAGTGCTGGGATGACAGACGTGAGCCACCGTGCCCGGCCTATACCTCATTTTCTACATGTCGCTTGTTGGAGCTGGTGGTTCAAGCCACCATTTTTACTCCCCTTTCCCAAGCAAATCGTGCAATTTCTTTCATGGTCTAACAAGACACATCAGTTTCTCAGGATGGTCCTCGAGGGTTATCGAGTCCATGTTGGAACAGCTTCTCTTTGGGACCTAATGACTCATTTTCCAAAAATCCGCTTCTACTTTTGGTACCCGGTTGCCACGGTGAAACTACGGTGCCCCACATCCAGAAAGACGCACTCCTGGGCCACAACCAGCGGCTACCTCAGCCCCACGACTCTGCTGGATCAGGGCTCGGGCAGGCCCCGCGGAGATGAAGGAAGAATTTGCAGGGAGCCTCCCTGACTTCCATCGGCTGTGAATCCTCGTGTGTCAGGAGTGTATCCACAAAATCTCCGAATTCATACAGATCGTTTAATTAAATGAACCTCATTAAAGTCAAATATGTGTATGAATTTTATTACTGCCTATGCAGCCAAGACCCCTCTGGCGGCTTTCAGGATAGCACGCAGGAGGCATCTTCAGAAAATGTTAATTCAGGAGGCCGGGCACGGTGGCTCACGCCTGTAATCCCAGCACTTTGGGAGGCAGAGGTGAGCGGATCACAAGGTCAAGAGTTTGAGACCAGCCTGATTGACGTGAAAATACAAAAAGTTACTAAATATACAGAAATATATAAAATAATATACAAATTATAAATATATAAAAATAATAAAAATATAAACAATTAGCCGGGCGTGGTGGCGGGTGCCTGTAGTCCCAGCTACTCAGGAGGCTGAGGCAGGAGAATGGTGCGAACCAGGGAGGCGGAGGTTGTGGTGAGCCGAGATCGCGCCATTGCACTGCAGCCTGGGCGACACAGTGAGACTCCATCTCAAAAAAAAAAAAAAAAAAAAAAAAGAAAATGTTAATTCAGGCCGGGCGCAGTGTCTCACACCTGTAATCCCAGCACTTTGGGAGGCCGAGTTGGGTGGATCACCTGAGGTCGGGAGTTCAAGACCAGCCTGATCAACGTGGTGAAACCCCGTCTCTACTAAAAATACAAAAAATTAGCCGGGCGTGGTGGTGGGCGCCTGTAATCCCAGCTACTCAAGAGGCTGAGGCAGGGGAATCGCTTGAACCTGGGAGGCAGAGGTTGCAGTGAGCCGAGATCACACCGCTGCACTCCAGCCTGGGCGACAGAGCGAGATTCTGTTTCAAAACAAAAAAAACCGAGGCATTTTGTTTTCCTGTTGATGGAGACGGCTAATGTGCACGTAACAGCTGTACAGCCTGGCCACATGCAGGTGAAATTCTCTCTCTGCATCTCTTAGCGGATGGTCTGGGTCTGTGACACATCACGGTCTGGTGTTTTTTTTTTTTTTTTTTTGAGAGAGAGTCTTGCTCTGTCGCCCAGGCTGGAGTGCAGTGGCGCGATCTCAGCTCACTGCAAGCTCCGCCTCCCGGGTTCACGCCATTCTCCTGCCTCAGCCTCTCCGAGTAGCTGGGACTACAGGCGCCCGCCACCACGCCCGGCTAATTTTTTTTGTATTTTTAGTAGAGACGGGGTTTCACCGTGGTCTCGATCTCCTGACCTCATGATCCGCCCGTCTCAGCCTCCCAAAGTGCTGGGATTACAGGCAAGACCCACCGCGCCCAGTCTCACGGTCTGGTTTGAAGCTTCTTCTTTAGTAAAACTATTTGCTTTACCTTCTACTTTTGTGGAAGGGTTCTCTGTGCTGCCGGGAAACCTGATTTTTCGTCATTTCCCCGACACCACCATGGGAAACGAGACCATCTGTGAACACAGACAGCCGGGCGGAGGGCCCATCGGTGCCCACCAGGGCCACAGCTCACGGCAGGTGCAGGAGGAACTGGAAATGCTGCTCATGGACGTAAAAGACAAAGGTTTAATGTCCTGCTACCGAAACATACCGAGGGAGAGCAGTTCACAGCAGGCACCGAGGGCCCACTGGAATCGCGTGGATGCTCACGCTTGGCGTGGACGCTCGGGCGGGGCCCGCTTTGGGGCAGCTGCGGCCGTGTCACCAGCCTGTGCGGTCATCCCAGCAAATGGCTGGGAACCAGACGGGCACAGAACCAGACAAGGACGACCCTGCTGCACCTGACACCAGGCTGCCCCCAACACAGCGGTGACGCCTCAGCTCCCCAGGCCTCTGCGGGCGTCTGTTCATCCTGGAAACAGCTTCTGGAATTTGCCGTAGGCTGAGTTGCTGATGATGACCCTCACGTCGGCCGCCCCGTCCTCAGGGATCACGTCCACCTCTTGAACTGTGGCCTCCTTATACAGCCAGCTGCGGACAGACGCGCGTTGTATGGGAACAAGCAGAACCCGTAAGTATTTGGTTAGTTTCACAATAAATAATTACGCTAAAAAGAGCTTAACTCAAACTATTCATTCATCAGATCCTCCTGTTTCCTTTTTTCTTTTTTTTTTTTTTTTTTGAGACGGAGTCTCGCTCTGTCGCCCAGGCTGGAGTGCAGTGGTGTGATCTCGGCTCACTGCAAGCACTGCCTCCCGGGTTCAAGCTGTTCTCCTGCCTCAGCCTCCTGAGTAGCTTGGATTACAGGCGCCCGCCACCACGCCCGGCTAATTTTTTGTATTTTTTAGTAGAGACGGGGTTTCACCGTGTTAGCCAGGATGGTCTCGATCTCCTGACCTCGTGATCCACCCGCCTCGGCCTCCCAAAGTGCTGGGATGACAGGCGTGAGCCACGGTGCCAGGCAGAAAACTTTTTGTTTGTGTGTTTGGTTTTTGAGACAAGAGTTTCGCTCTTACTGTCCAGGCTGGAGTGCAGTGGTGCGATCTTGGCTCACTGCAACCTCTGCCTCCTGGGTTCAAGCCATTCTCCTGCTTCAGCCTCCCACCACGCCCGGCTAATTTTGTATTTTTAGTAGAGATGGGGTTTCTCCATGTTGGTCAGGCTGGTCTCGAACTCCCTACCTCAGGCAGTCGGCCCACCTCGGCCTCCCAAAGTGCTGGGATTACAGGCTTGAGCCACTGCACCCGGACTTTTTTTTTTTTTGAGACGGAGTCTCGCTCTGTCGCCCAGGCTGGAGTGCAGTGGTGTGATCTCGGCTCACTGCAAGCTCTGCCTCCCGGGTTCACGCCATTCTCCTGCCTCAGCCTCTCCCAGTAGCTGGGACTACAGGCGCCCGCCACCACGCCCGGCTAAGTTTTTGTATTTTTTAGTAGAGACGGGGTTTCACCGTGTTAGCCAGGATGGTCTCGATCTCCTGACCTCGTGATCCACCCGCCTCGGCCTCCCAAAGTGCTGGGATGACAGGCGTGAGCCACCATACTTGGGGTAATTTTTTATTCTTTGTACGGATGGGGTCTCACTATGTTGCCCCAGCCTAGCTTCAAACTCCTCTCAGCTCAAGCAATCCTCCTGCCTCGGCCTCCCAAAGTCTTGGGGTTACCGGCCTGTGCCACTGCATCCGGCTGGAGCTTGCTTTCTTATTGGTAGGGAGATCTGTACCCCTTGACTGTCAGCGCAGATTAGGCACCTGTTGTATGCACAGTCAGAAATGTACATTTTGACCGTCAAGCACAGATTAGGCACCTGTTGTATGTACAGAAATGTACATTTTGACTGTCAAGCACAGATTAGGCACCGGTTATATGCACAGTCAGAAATGTACATTTTGACTGTCAGCGCAGATTAGACACCTGTTGTATGCAGTCAGAAATGTACGTTTTTACTGTCGAGCACAGATTAGGCACCTGTTGTATGCACAGAAATGTACATTTTGACTGTCAAGCACAGATTAGGCACCTGTTGTATGCACAGTCAGAAATGTACATTTTGACCGTCAAGCATAGATTAGGCACCTGTTGTATGCAGTCAGAAATGTACATTTTGACTGTCAAGCACAGGTTAGGCACCTGTTGTATGCACAGTCAGAAATGTATTTTGACCGTCAGGCACAGATTAGGCACCTGTTGTATGCACAGAAATGTACATTTTGACTGTCAGCAGATTAGGCACCTGTTGTATGCAGTCAGAAATGTACATTTTGACTGTTGAGCGCAGATTAGGCACCTGTTGTATGCACAGAAATGTATTTTGACTGTCAAGCTCAGATTAGGCACCTGTTGTATGCAGTCAGAAATGTACGTTTTTACTGTCGAGCACAGATTAGGCACCTGTTGTATGCACAGAAATGTACATTTTGACTGTCAGCGCAGATTAGACACCTGTTGTATGCAGTCAGAAATGTACGTTTTTACTGTCGAGCACAGATTAGGCACCTGTTGTATGCACAGAAATGTACATTTTGACTGTCAAGCACAGATTAGGCACCTGTTGTATGCACAGTCAGAAATGTACATTTTGACCGTCAAGCATAGATTAGGCACCTGTTGTATGCAGTCAGAAATGTACATTTTGACTGTCAAGCACAGATTAGGCACCTGTTGTATGCACAGTCAGAAATGTATTTTGACCGTCAGGCACAGATTAGGCACCTGTTGTATGCACAGAAATGTACATTTTGACTGTCAGCAGATTAGGCACCTGTTGTATGCAGTCAGAAATGTACATTTTGACTGTTGAGCGCAGATTAGGCACCTGTTGTATGCACAGAAATGTATTTTGACTGTCAAGCTCAGATTAGGCACCTGTTGTATGCAGTCAGAAATGTACGTTTTTACTGTCGAGCACAGATTAGGCACCTGTTGTATGCACAGAAATGTACATTTTGACTGTCAAGCACAGATTAGGCACCTGTTGTATGCACAGTCAGAAATGTACATTTTGACCGTCAAGCATAGATTAGGCACCTGTTGTATGCAGTCAGAAATGTACATTTTGACTGTCAAGCACAGATTAGGCACCTGTTGTATGCACAGTCAGAAATGTATTTTGACCGTCAGGCACAGATTAGGCACCTGTTGTATGCACAGAAATGTACATTTTGACTGTCAGCAGATTAGGCACCTGTTGTATGCAGTCAGAAATGTACATTTTGACTGTTGAGCGCAGATTAGGCACCTGTTGTATGCACAGAAATGTACATTTTGACTGTCAAGCTCAGATTAGGCACCTGTTGTATGCACAGTCACAAATGTACATTTTAACTCAAGCACAGATTAGGCACCTGTCGTATGCAGTCAGGAATGTACATTCTGATTGTCAGCGCAGATTAGGCACCTGTTGCATGCACAGTCAGAAATGTACATTTGATGCAAACCCATTCATCTCGTCTGTACATCCTAAAGCTCTCGGGGATCCCACAGCTCCTTCTGCACCCACGAAGAGCCCGTTTCAGAGCCAGAGACAGGCATCCAGAGCACCACCCCGTCTCCTGCCCTTGCAGGCCGCTCACCTGAGCCGCGCCCCTGCGAGCCTCACGCGGAGAGTAAGGATCTGTCTCCCGGTCGCCTTCAAAACCGCCGCATCGAGCTCAGCTTTCAGCTCCTGGAGACCGTGGCCCCACAGGGCAGACACGGGCACGACATTCGGTTCCGTGGGGCTGTACCTGCGAGGGTGGGGATGCCACAGGCCCCACTCAGCGTCGGGGCGGCCGAACGAAATCAGGGTCCCCATGAGTCCGCTGCCTGCGGGGCACAGCCAGGGGCCACTCCCTGTGTCCTGGCTGCCACCGCTGCGGTTCACACAAGGAGACAGGGCATCTCTCCACCCGGCTCCAGTGCGTGCAGGGGGAAGGAGACACTTGCGGGCCCCAGGGCTGGACTCACCCGGGCACGAGGTCCACCTTGTTGTGAACCTCCACCATGGAGTCCAGGAGCGGGGCGGGCAGCTGCAGGCCGCGCAGCGTGGACAGAACGCTGCATTTCTGGAGCTCTGCCTCGGGGTGGCTGATGTCCCTCACGTGGAGGATGAGATCCTGCAGAGGCCGGGCCGTGCGGTCAGAGCTGCAGAGCCTCTGGTCCCCGACCCCAAGCTTGCAGACAGGCCCAGGAGAGGGGCTCACACGAGCTCCCAACGACAGGCTGGGTGTGGGAGGTACGTCTGTATACAGGCCTCTCGGATACCCCAGGACGGGGGCTCCTGAACTAACAGTGGACGCAGGCCCACCAGCCTTCCAAGCCACAGGCGGCAGCTCCGCACCCCCAGACCCACACGCAAGGGGGTACCGTATATGAGCACCCAACGACCACCCGCCCACCCAGTGGCTCTTCAAAGCTTTGGGCGGCTTCATCCTCCTGCGAAATCTTTCTTAACAGCGGAAGTATCTCCTCTTTAAAGGATGCTTTTTCTCGCGTTTAAAAAAAAATCTTACAGGCAGGTTCCTTACACAAAATTTGAAAAAACACAGGGAAAAAAAAGCCGTGTGTAAGTCTCCCCATTTTACTGCCTGTAACTCTCCGACTTATGCTACCAGGGTATCCATGTCTACTTTTTGTTTGTTTGGATGCACTTAATACAAATAATATTTTTCCTGTAACTGAGGCACTTTGGGAGGTGGCTTGAGCCCAGAAGTTTGAGACCGTTTCTACAGAAAGTACAAAAGTTAGCCAGGCCTGGTTGTGCGTGTCTGTGGTCTCAGCTACTCAGGAGGCTGAGGTGGGAGGATCACTTGAGCCCAGGAGGTTGAGGCTGCAGTGAGCTGAGATCATCAGGCTGGTCTCGATCTCCTGACCTGAAGTGATCCACCCACCTCGGCCTCCCAAAGTGCTGGGATTGCAGGCGTGAGCCACCGCGCCTGCTCCATAATTTATTGTCGGGAGGAGTCAAAAGTGGAGTCCAGGCTCTGGGCGGGGTTCAATCCCATCTCCTCAGAAATGTACATTCTGATTGTCAGCGCAGATTAGGCACCTGTCGTATGCAGTCAGAAATGTACATTCTGATTGTCAGCGCAGATTAGGCACCTGTCGTATGCAGTCAGAAATGTACATTTTGACTGTCAAGCTCAGATTAGGCACCTGTCGTATGCAGTCAGAAATGTACATTCTGATTGTCAGCGCAGATTAGGCACCTGTTGTATGCACAGTCACAAATGTACATTTTAACTCAAGCACAGATTAGGCACCTGTTGTATGCACAGTCACAAATGTACATTTTAACTCAAGCACAGATTAGGCACCTGTTGTATGCACAGTCACAAATGTACATTTTAACTCAAGCACAGATTAGGCACCTGTTGTATGCACAGTCACAAATGTACATTTTAACTCAAGCTCAGATTAGGCACCTGTTGTATGCACAGTCACAAATGTACATTTTAACTCAAGCACAGATTAGGCACCTGTCGTATGCAGTCAGAAATGTACATTCTGATTGTCAGCGCAGATTAGGCACCTGTCGTATGCAGTCAGAAATGTACATTCTGATTGTCAGCGCAGATTAGGCACCTGTTGTATGCACAGAAATGTACATTTTGACTGTCAAGCTCAGATTAGGCACCTGTTGTATGCACAGTCACAAATGTACATTTTAACTCAAGCACAGATTAGGCACCTGTCGTATGCAGTCAGAAATGTACATTCTGATTGTCAGCGCAGATTAGGCACCTGTTGCATGCACAGTCAGAAATGTACATTTGATGCAAACCCATTCATCTCGTCTGTACATCCTAAAGCTCTCGGGGATCCCACAGCTCCTTCTGCACCCACGAAGAGCCCGTTTCAGAGCCAGAGACAGGCATCCAGAGCACCATCCCGTCTCCTGCCCTTGCAGGCCGCTCACCTGAGCCGCGCCCCTGCGAGCCTCACGCGGAGAGTAAGGATCTGTCTCCCGGTCGCCTTCAAAACCGCCGCATCGAGCTCAGCTTTCAGCTCCTGGAGACCGTGGCCCCACAGGGCAGACACGGGCACGACATTCGGTTCCGTGGGGCTGTACCTGCGAGGGTGGGGATGCCACAGGCCCCACTCAGCGTCGGGGCGGCCGAACGAAATCAGGGTCCCCATGAGTCCGCTGCCTGCGGGGCACAGCCAGGGGCCACTCCCTGTGTCCTGGCTGCCACCGCTGCGGTTCACACAAGGAGACAGGGCATCTCTCCACCCGGCTCCAGTGCGTGCAGGGGGAAGGAGACACTTGCGGGCCCCAGGGCTGGACTCACCCGGGCACGAGGTCCACCTTGTTGTGAACCTCCACCATGGAGTCCAGGAGCGGGGCGGGCAGCTGCAGGCCGCGCAGCGTGGACAGAACGCTGCATTTCTGGAGCTCTGCCTCGGGGTGGCTGATGTCCCTCACGTGGAGGATGAGATCCTGCAGAGGCCGGGCCGTGCGGTCAGAGCTGCAGAGCCTCTGGTCCCCGACCCCAAGCTTGCAGACAGGCCCAGGAGAGGGGCTCACACGAGCTCCCAACGACAGGCTGGGTGTGGGAGGTACGTCTGTATACAGGCCTCTCGGATACCCCAGGACGGGGGCTCCTGAACTAACAGTGGACGCAGGCCCACCAGCCTTCCAAGCCACAGGCGGCAGCTCCGCACCCCCAGACCCACACGCAAGGGGGTACCGTATATGAGCACCAGCGACCACCCGCCCACCCAGTGGCTCTTCAAAGCTTTGGGCGGCTTCATCCTCCTGCGAAATCTTTCTTAACAGCGGAAGTATCTCCTCTTTAAAGGATGCTTTTTCTCGCGTTTAAAAAAAAATCTTACAGGCAGGTTCCTTACACAAAATTTGAAAAAACACAGGGAAAAAAAAGCCGTGTGTAAGTCTCCCCATTTTACTGCCTGTAACTCTCCGACTTATGCTACCAGGGTATCCATGTCTACTTTTTGTTTGTTTGGATGCACTTAATACAAATAATATTTTTCCTGTAACTGAGGCACTTTGGGAGGTGGCTTGAGCCCAGAAGTTTGAGACCGTTTCTACAGAAAGTACAAAAGTTAGCCAGGCCTGGTTGTGCGTGTCTGTGGTCTCAGCTACTCAGGAGGCTGAGGTGGGAGGATCACTTGAGCCCAGGAGGTTGAGGCTGCAGTGAGCTGAGATCATCAGGCTGGTCTCGATCTCCTGACCTGAAGTGATCCACCCACCTCGGCCTCCCAAAGTGCTGGGATTGCAGGCGTGAGCCACCGCGCCTGCTCCATAATTTATTGTCGGGAGGAGTCAAAAGTGGAGTCCAGGCTCTGGGCGGGGTTCAATCCCATCTCCTCGAGGAGGTGGCAGCCGCGTCCATTCTTTGGGACATTTGCTGCTTCTCCCTCAGGGCAAAAAACAAAGCTGTAGCCTGAACGTCACAATCTCACACCTTGTTTTCCTGCCTTGTTGCTTGACAATATTTTCCCCGTACTCTTCATGAACTCGGAAAGTCTACGGTACGGACGGAGTGTGCAGCTCACTCAGCACCCTAGGGCCGGGGGCACTTCCAAAGCCGAACAGCACCCCACCCCCAAATCCACATCCACCAGCAGCCTCAAAATGGGACCCTACCCTGAATTAAGATCTCTGCAGATGCAGCTGGTGAAGATGAGCTTGAGGGGGAGGACAGTGGGCCCTAAATCCAACGACCGATCGGTATGTTTATGACAGAGAGAGAGAGAGAGATGTGGGGCAGACACAGGAGAGAAGGGGAACTTGCTCGGAAATGGAGTTTTTGCAGATGTAGTTAAGATGAGGTTACCCTGGATTTATCTAGGTGGCCCCTAAATGCAATGACAGGTGTCCTAGGAGACAGACACAGAGGAGAAGGCCACGTGGAGACGGAGGCAGAGACTGGAGTGATGCAGCCACAGTCCCAGGGACGCCTCGAGCTCCCAGGAGCTGGGAGAGGCGGGAAGGACCCTCCCCTAGAACCTCCAGAGGGAACTGGATACAACTGAAGTGAAGTGAACCGTGGCCCCCACAAAAGACCTGTCCATGTATTGATCATCTGCAATCTGTGAATGGGACATTATTTGGAAACAGGGTCTCTGAAGATGTGATTAAGTGGAAGGTCTGGAGATGAGATCATGCTAGATTAGGGTGGACCACGAATCCAATGACAGGCGTGCTTCTAAGAGACAGAGGAGGAGACACAGACACAGAGGGGAAGGCCACGTGGAGACGGAGGCAGAGACTGGAGTGATGTGGACACAAACCCAGGGACACCTGCAGCCCCCAGGAGCTGGGAGAGGCAGGAAGGAGCCTCCCCTAGAGTCTGCAGTCAGCTCCCGCTTTCTGAACCGTGGTAGGGTCGGTTCCTGTGGTTTCCGGCCCCCGTCTGTGGCCCCTTTTGCAGTGACACCCTCAGGACCCCACAGCTGTTTCCAGGGTCTCGGTGTTCACCGATCCTCAGGCGTCACCGTGCCGTGCCCGCCCCCACCCGCACGTCTGTGACACGAACGGTCACTCTGTCTGTCAGGGGTCTGTGACGTGGAGCAGGATTTCTACACCGGCTCACGGCGGCAAGGACACGGCCCTGAGTGTTGGTGAGGCTGGGGCAACTGCTCAGCCTCTCGCCCGGGTACGTGGGAGGCTTGGGGGACACTAAGTCTGAGCCCCAGGAGGCAGTTGTCCTGGCCCCAAGTTGTGTGTGTGTCCGAGCGCCCAGCCCGTCACTGTGTGTGTTTCCAAGCACCCAGCCAGCCCTCCGCTGCGTGTGTGTCCGAGCGCCCAGCCCTTCACTGCGTGTGTGTCTGAGCGCCCAGCCCTTCGCTGTGTGTGTGTCCGAGCACCCAGCCCTTCACTGTGTGTGTGTCTGAGTGCCCAGCCCCTGGGCCGAGTGGGTGTCTGAGCACCCGATCCCCGGCCATCCCACACTCACCGAGTGGGCCACGTCTTCCAGGGTGGCGGAGAAGGACTCGATGAGGCCGTGCGGCAGCTGGGAGAGGAAGCCGATGGTGTCCACGTACAGGACGGTCATGCGTGAGGGCAGCGTGCCCGCGTGGGCCGTGACGTCCAGGGTGGCAAACAGCTGGTCCCGTGGCTGGATGGCGGCATCGCCCGTCAGAGCCTTGATCAGCGTGGTCTTTCCTAGGAGGGCGTGGAGGTCAGGGCGCCGCAGAGACCCTTGTGTCCCAACTCCTAGCGCCGCAGCTGGGCCCTCCGAATGGAGACCACGGCACCCTCTCGGGGGGCCGCACCCCGGGCTACACGGTCTCCAAGCTCCTCGGGCACCCCTGGGCCAGACACGACGCATGGGACAAAGCCACCATCGCTGCTCTCAGGCCGCTGGAGCGGGGCCGCCGTGTGGACCCAGGGGAGATGGTGGTTAGACGGGTGTGCGTGTGAAGGCGTGGATAGGAGTGAGGTCGTCTGTGTAGAGCTGGCAATGGCGTAGATGGTGGGATGGTGTAGATGGGGTGGTGGTGCTGGTGTGGATGGGAGGATGGTGTAGACAGAGGGGAGGTGATGGTGTAGATGGCTGGATTGTGTAGATGAGGTGTGGTATAGCTGGGGCAGTGGTGCCAGTGTAGACAGAAGGATGGTGTAGACGAAGGGGACATTGTGTGGTGTAGACAGGGTGGTGGTGTAGCTTGGGCAGTGGTGCCGGTGTAGACAGAAGGATGGTGTAGACAGAGAGGAGGTGATGGTGTAGATGGCTGGATTGGAGATGGGATGGTGGTGTAGCTGGGGCAGTGGTGATGGTGTAGACGGGAGGATGGTGTAGACAGAGGGGAGATGATGGTGTAGATAGATGGCTGGATTGTGTAGATGAGGTGGTGGTATAGATGGGGCAGTGGTGATGGTGTAGACAGGAGGACGGTGTAGACAGAGGGGAGGTGATGGTGTAGATGGGTGGGTGGATTGTGTAGATGGGGCAGTGGGGATGGTCTAGAGAGGAGGATGGTGTAGACAGAGGGGAGGTTGTGGTATAGACGGGGTGGTAAAGCTCTGGATGGGAGGGTGGGGAAGATGGCGTCCTCCATGGCCGCCGTACCCCATACAGAGACCACGGGAACCTCCCTCCTGGGCGCGTGCTCACCGCAGTTGGTGTACCCCACCACGGAGATCACGGGGAACTCCCGCCTCGTCCGCTGCCGGCGGAGCAGGTGCCTCTTCTTGCGAAGCCTGTCCAGGGCCTTCCTGATCTTGGCCTCCTTCTCTCTCAGGAGACGCTGCTGCACCTGCATGAAGGATTCCCCTAAAAAACACCCGAGATGGTGAGGCGGCGAGCCACGCCGGGAGAGGCCACGAGCGGGCGGCGCCACGGAGGGTCTGTGGGGGCCCCGGGCCTGTTCCAGCATTTGGGGGCCCGGCTGTCCCCAGGAGCGGCCCCGACACCGTCCTGTTCCATGAGAATGGGATCTACACCATCACCTCCCCTCTGTCTACACCATCCTTCTGTCTACACCAGCACCACTGCCCCAGCTATACCACCACCCCGTCTATACAATCCACCCATCTATCTACACCATCACCTCCCCTCTGTCTACACCATTCTCCTGTCTACACCGGCACCACTGCCCCAGCTATACCACCACCCTGTCTACACCACACAATGTCCCCTTCGTCTACACCGTCCTCCTGTCTACACCATCACCACTGCCCCATCTATACCACCACCCCGTATGCACAATCCAGCCATCTACGCCATCACCTCCCCTCTGTCTACACCATCCTTCTGTCTACACCAGCACCACTGCCCCAGCTATACCACCACCCCATCTATACAATCCACCCATCTATCTACACCATCACCTCCCCTCTGTCTACACCATTCTCCTGTCTACACCGGCACCACTGCCCCAGCTATACCACCACCCCGTCTGCACAATCCACCCATCTACACCATCACCTGCCCTCTGTCTACACCGTCCTCCTGTCTACACCATCACCACTGTCCCATCTATACCACCACCCTGTCTACACCACACAATGTCCCCTCTGTCTACACCGTCCTCCTGTCTACACCATCACCACTGTCCCATCTATACCACCACCCTGTCTACACCACACAATGTCCCCTTCGTCTACACCGTCCTCCTGTCTACACCATCACCACTGCCCCAGCTACACCACCACCCCGTCTCCAATCCACCCATCTACACCATCACCTCCCCTCTGTCTACACCATCCTCCCATCCACCCTGGTCTTGGTGGGATCTCAAGGTATCATCCGAGGTTAGGGTGGGCCCTGAGGCAACAACGACTTGTGTCCTTCTAAGAGGCAGAGACTGGAGTGATGTGGACACAAACCCAGGGACACCTGCAGCCCCCAGGAGCTGGGAGAGGCAGGAAGGAGCCTCCCCTAGAGTCTGCAGTCAGCTCCCGCTTTCTGAACCGTGGTAGGGTCGGTTCCTGTGGTTTCCGGCCCCCGTCTGTGGCCCCTTTTGCAGTGACACCCTCAGGACCCCACAGCTGTTTCCAGGGTCTCGGTGTTCTCCGATCCTCAGGCGTCACCGTGCCGTGCCCGCCCCCACCCGCGTCTGTGACACGAACGGTCACTCTGTCTGTCAGGGGTCTGTGACGTGGAGCAGGATTTCTACACCGGCTCACGGCGGCAAGGACACGGCCCTGAGTGTTGGTGAGGCTGGGGCAACTGCTCAGCCTCTCGCCCGGGTACGTGGGAGGCTTGGGGGACACTAAGTCTGAGCCCCAGGAGGCAGTTGTCCTGGCCCCAAGTTGTGTGTGTGTCCGAGCGCCCAGCCCGTCACTGTGTGTGTTTCCAAGCACCCAGCCAGCCCTTCGCTGCGTGTGTGTCCGAGCGCCCAGCCCTTCACTGCGTGTGTGTCTGAGCGCCCAGCCCTTCGCTGTGTGTGTGTCCGAGCACCCAGCCCTTCACTGTGTGTGTGTCTGAGTGCCCAGCCCCTGGGCCGAGTGGGTGTCTGAGCACCCGATCCCCGGCCATCCCACACTCACCGAGTGGGCCACGTCTTCCAGGGTGGCGGAGAAGGACTCGATGAGGCCGTGCGGCAGCTGGGAGAGGAAGCCGATGGTGTCCACGTACAGGACGGTCATGCGTGAGGGCAGCGTGCCCGCGTGGGCCGTGACGTCCAGGGTGGCAAACAGCTGGTCCCGTGGCTGGATGGCGGCATCGCCCGTCAGAGCCTTGATCAGCGTGGTCTTTCCTAGGAGGGCGTGGAGGTCAGGGCGCCGCAGAGACCCTTGTGTCCCAACTCCTAGCGCCGCAGCTGGGCCCTCCGAATGGAGACCACGGCACCCTCTCGGGGGGCCGCACCCCGGGCTACACGGTCTCCAAGCTCCTCGGGCACCCCTGGGCCAGACACGACGCATGGGACAAAGCCACCATCGCTGCTCTCAGGCCGCTGGAGCGGGGCCGCCGTGTGGACCCAGGGGAGATGGTGGTTAGACGGGTGTGCGTGTGAAGGCGTGGATAGGAGTGAGGTCGTCTGTGTAGAGCTGGCAATGGCGTAGATGGTGGGATGGTGTAGATGGGGTGGTGGTGCTGGTGTGGATGGGAGGATGGTGTAGACAGAGGGGAGGTGATGGTGTAGATGGCTGGATTGTGTAGATGAGGTGTGGTATAGCTGGGGCAGTGGTGCCAGTGTAGACAGAAGGATGGTGTAGACGAAGGGGACATTGTGTGGTGTAGACAGGGTGGTGGTGTAGCTTGGGCAGTGGTGCCGGTGTAGACAGAAGGATGGTGTAGACAGAGGGAGGTGATGGTGTAGATGGCTGGATTGTGTAGATGAGGTGGTGGTATAGATGGGGCAGTGGGGATGGTCTAGAGAGGAGGATGGTGTAGACAGAGGGAGATGATGGTGTAGATAGATGGCTGGATTGTGTAGATGAGGTGGTGGTATAGATGGGGCAGTGGGGATGGTCTAGAGAGGAGGATGGTGTAGACAGAGGGAGGTGATGGTGTAGATGGGTGGGTGGATTGTGTAGATGGGGCAGTGGGGATGGTCTAGAGAGGAGGATGGTGTAGACAGAGGGAGGTTGTGGTATAGACGGGTGGTACAGCTCTGGATGGGAGGGTGGGGAAGATGGCGTCCTCCATGGCCGCCGTACCCCATACAGAGACCACGGGAACCTCCCTCCTGGGCGCGTGCTCACCGCAGTTGGTGTACCCCACCACGGAGATCACGGGGAACTCCCGCCTCGTCCGCTGCCGGCGGAGCAGGTGCCTCTTCTTGCGAAGCCTGTCCAGGGCCTTCCTGATCTTGGCCTCCTTCTCTCTCAGGAGACGCTGCTGCACCTGCATGAAGGATTCCCTAAAAACACCCGAGATGGTGAGGCGGCGAGCCACGCCGGGAGAGGCCACGAGCGGGCGGCACCACGGAGGGTCTGTGGGGGCCCCGGGCCTGTTCCAGCATTTGGGGGCCCGGCTGTCCCCAGGAGCGGCCCCGACACCGTCCTGTTCCATGAGAATGGGATCTACACCATCACCTCCCCTCTGTCTACACCATCCTTCTGTCTACACCAGCACCACTGCCCCAGCTATACCACCACCCGTCTATACACTCCACCCATCTATCTACACCATCACCTCCCCTCTGTCTACACCATTCTCCTGTCTACACCGGCACCACTGCCCCAGCTATACCACCACCCTGTCTACACCACACAATGTCCCCTTCGTCTACACCGTCCTCCTGTCTACACCATCACCACTGCCCCATCTATACCACCACCCCGTATGCACAATCCAGCCATCTACGCCATCACCTCCCCTCTGTCTACACCATCCTTCTGTCTACACCAGCACCACTGCCCCAGCTATACCACCACCCCATCTATACAATCCACCCATATATCTACACCATCACCTCCCCTCTGTCTACACCATTCTCCTGTCTACACCGGCACCACTGCCCCAGCTATACCACCACCCCGTCTGCACAATCCACCCATCTACACCATCACCTGCCCTCTGTCTACACCGTCCTCCTGTCTACACCATCACCACTGTCCCATCTATACCACCACCCTGTCTACACCACACAATGTCCCCTCTGTCTACACCGTCCTCCTGTCTACACCATCACCACTGTCCCATCTATACCACCACCCTGTCTACACCACACAATGTCCCCTTCGTCTACACCGTCCTCCTGTCTACACCATCACCACTGCCCCAGCTACACCACCACCCCGTCTCCAATCCACCCATCTACACCATCACCTCCCCTCTGTCTACACCATCCTCCCATCCACCCTGGTCTTGGTGGGATCTCAAGGTATCATCCGAGGTTAGGGTGGGCCCTGAGGCAACAACGACTTGTGTCCTTCTAAGAGGCAGAGACTGGAGTGATGTGGTCACAAGCCCAGGGATGCCTGGAGCCCCCAGGAGCTGGGAGAGGCAGGAGGACCCTCCCTTAGAGCCTCCAGAGGGAAGTGGATACAATTGTAGTGGATTGAACTGTGGTCCTCCTAGAACGTCCGCCCACATCCTAATTCCCGGTGAGTGGGACTTTATTTGGAAATAAGATGTTTGTCATAAGTGAAGGATCTAGAGATGAGATCGTCCTGGATTAGGGAGGCCCTAAATGCAATGAGAGGTGTCCTTCTAGAGACAGAAGAGGAGACACAGACACAGTGGAGAAGCCCACGTGGAGATGGAGGCAGAGACTGGAGTGAGGCAGCCACAAGCCCAGGGATGCCTGGAGCCCCCAGGAGCTGGGAGAGGCAGGAGGAATCTCGGGAGGGAGTGCAGCCTTGATGTCACCTTGATCTCAGAGTTTTGGTGTCCAGGAGGGGAGAGCATAGATCTCTGCTGTTTAAATCCCCAGTTTGTGGCTACCGATTTAGGCAAAACCTCCAAGAACCACCACCATCTCCTATCTCCTCCATCGCTACCAGGAGACAGAGCCCCCAGCCGGCCCCCACCCTGTTGGAATCTTCCAGGGCTGAGGAGCGTGGCTGCCGCTGACAACCGCATTCCGAGGACGCCCTGGGACGCCGCGCCCGGCCCGAGTTACCTGACCCCATGATGTAGCGGCAGCCGACTCCTCGGTACAGGTGGGCGACGTCTCTTCTCAAGTTCGACCTGGTGTGGGAACGGGAGTGGCTCGGTCTCTGCGGACGCGCTCTCCCTCCCAGCAGAGGTCGAGGTGAAGGTGAAGGGGGCACTGAGCTGGGACCTCCGGGCGGAAGGGAGGGGCTGGTGTTGCAGCCCCGCTCTGCGTGTAGCTCAGACAGTGTGAGTGAGGCGTGTTCTGGGCTGAGGGGACCTTCCTAGTGGGGAGCCGGGGGTGGGCAGTGGGGGCAACAGGCCCCGGAGAGAGAGCCCACATGGTGCTTTTCTTCTTTTTTTTTTTTTTTTGAGATGGAGTCTTGTTCTGTCGCCCAGGCTGGAGTGCAGTGGCATGATCTCGGCTCACTGCAAGCTCCGCCTCTGGGGTTCACACCGTTCTCCTGCCTCAGCCTCCCAAGTAGCTGGGACTACAGGCGCCCGCCACCATGCCCGGCTAATTTTTTTGTATTTTTAGTAGAGACGGGGTTTCACCGTGTTAGCCAGGAAGGTCTCGATCTCCTGACCTCGTGATCCACCCACCTCGGCCTCCCAAAGTGCTGGGATTACAGGCGTGAGCCACCGCGCCCGGCCCCTGTGGTGCTTTTCTTCCTCACGTACCCCCAGAACGACCTACAGGTGACTACAGAACGGAGGGGTTCTGGGAGTGGGCGTGACGGCTGGTGCCGCCCAGGTGTCCCACGATACCTGTGCAGCGGGATCTCCGCCAGGGCCACCTGAAGCCGGGCCTCCTTCGTGCGGGCGTTGCAGCGGAAAATGTGCAGGACGATTGTGAAGCGGTCAAACACCTCCACGCCCCAGGCGGCTTCTAGTTCTTTCTACAAAAGGACAGAGCAACTGAGAAGCCACAGGGGAAGGCCAGGCCCTGGTGGCCAACCTGAGAGGGAGGAGGGTGCCCCTAACCCTTAACCCCACCATGTCCCCATCTGTCCCATATGTCCCCCGCCTGGTGGGACACTGTGGCGTCCACTCCTTCATCACGCGGAGTGCGGGGACAAACACCAACCTCAGAGGGAGGATGGTGCCCCCAATGCCTTAACTGTGTCCCCATCTGTCCCCTGCCTGGTGGGAAGCTGTGGCGTCCACTCCTTCATCACGCAGAGCACGGGGACAAACACAGCAAGCCACATCCTGTGGTACCTTGGTCGGGACAGCCATCCTCTCCACGTTCAGGAAGACGCACGTGATGTCTGGAGACCCTCGGATCTTTTCTAACAGAAAGAGGGGGTCCCGTCAGAGGCTGGCCGTCCAGGCCCGTGGACTGTGGGATAAGCCCACGATACCCTTTGTGGGATGCACCACGGAGACCCCAGTTCACAGGCGTTCCCAGACTTCCTGAGCACGAGACCCGGGATCCAGGAAGTCAGTGCGGGAGAGGGTGTGTGTCTCACAGACATAGACATGCACACGGTGAACACACCCCAAGCAGGGACACATACACAACACACACACACACGCATGGTAAATGCATCCTGACAGGGACACACAGACACGTGCACAGGGAACACAGCCGGTGGAACACACACACATACAGACACAAATACAGTGTAACATATCCTGACAGGGACACACGCAGACACACATGCACCATGGGCACATCCCAGTGGGGACACACACACAGTGAACACATCCCAGCAGGGACACACACACACACACACACACACACACACACACACACACACACGGTGAACACATCCTGGGGGGACACACACAGAGACGTGGTGAACACATCCTGGCCGGGGTGAGATGCATCTGAGTGAGGAAGGGAATCCAGCCCCCACCTTGGCAGGTGACCCCGGCAGGCCGCCCCCCACCTCAGCAAGTGAGTAGCGTCTTCCCAACTCTGTACTGTAAGCGGGATGGTCAAAAACCTGGGAAGAGCAAGGATCCCATGCTGGACCCCACCCTAAGACACTGCTGGTGGGGTGGGGGGCACCCAGAAGGAGGATTTGGCTGGGGCCTGCAGGGGCAGGGGGGGTTACAGCCAGTCCACTGCCTACCCTGTTTGTTGGACTCTATAAACTGCCCCGACCTAATCTTTAGCAGTTTAAGTCTCTCCAGGGCCTGGTGTGAGTCTCGACACAGGTAAAGCCTGACCGTCCTCAGACTCTTACTGGCTGTGCTCCCAGCTCACCTGGGCAATCCAAGAGGCTGATTCCCCTCTGGCCCCGCAAGACCCCCGTTCTTCAGCGTGTCTCGGTTGAATGTTCTCGGTAGCAGCGGACAGGAAAGGAGGTTTGGGGAAGGAGCACGTCTGGGCAGACCCACCTGTCAGGTGCTCAAAGTTCCCTTTTCCAAAGATGAGCTTCCTGTCCGGCGTTTTGGTCGACACGACCATCGTCTGCACCACGGACCAGCCGTCCAGCGTGTGCACCAGCGCTGTGGCCTCCGCCACCTGCCACTCGGCTGCGGGGACACAAGGGCCACCGTGAGAGATGCTTCCCTTTGGGGTAGGCCTGGGGTCCCCGTCCACACCTGCCCAGGGAGGCCTCCTCCTGCCCTTGAGACAATCTCCTCGGAGAAGGCACCTTGAGCTGCCGTTTGTCCCCCGGTATGACTCCGTCCCCCATAGGGCCTGTAAGTAGGAATCTGACGGGGGAAGGACGCCGGAGCCACAGCGGGACACAAGGGCGACCCTGCCTTACGTGGAACTTGGGCTCCAGGCGGGCGCAGCAGGGAACCGGGGAGCTGCGGGTACTCGGGGATTACTGAGGAACCACGGGCAGGTTTTGGGAGGAGAGAGGCAAGAGGTCTGCGCGCTGTTCTGAGCAGTTTGGGGCTTCATCTGTTCCAGGAATTGACCATTTTGGAAAACACCCGTAAAGAAAAACCACTCATCGACTACAGGGGCTTCCAAGGTAGAAAGCAACATTTCTGACTCTGGCACATGCAGCGACTTATTCATTTGCATTTCTTCCCAGGGGAGGGGAGGGGAGGGGAGGGGAGTGGGGGGGAGGGGAGGGGACGGGAGTGGGGGGGAGGGGAGTGGGGGGAGTGGGGAGGGTTAGGGTTAGGGGGTAGTGGAGTAGGGTGGAGTGGGGAGGGAGGGGAGGGGAGGGGAGGGGAGGGGGGTGAGGGGGGTGGGGTGGGTGGGGTGGGGTGGAGGAACTCGACAGATTGGTCCGCTGGACACCCTCCCTTCCCAGACCTCAAACACACCGTGCCTACCTCTAACCCCAGGCAAGAGAAACGTGGGTCCCATCAGCGAGAACCGGCCCGGCCCACCCCACGGGCTCCTCCCCATAAGCTCCGCCCCCGCACTTTTACCCCATAGGCCCCCACCCAAGCCCCGCCTACGCACCTTCACCTATGACATCCTCTCCTCTTCCCCATAAGCCCCGCCCTTTCACCCGTGGGCTCCTCCCCCGAACCCCGCCCATGCACCTCCACCTATGAGATCCTCCCCTCAGAGCCCCGCCCCCGCATCACCATCCATGAGCACTTTCTGTCAGAGCCCCGCCCCTCAGTGCCACGCCCTGGCATCTCCACCCATCAAATCCTCTCCTTAGAGCCTCGCCCCCTGAAGCCCCGCCCCTACGTCACCGCCTCAGCGCTTCCCCAGAGCCCCGCCCTGCATCTCCACCTATGAGATTCTCACGTCAGGGCCCCGCCCCTGAATCTCCACCTATGAGATTCTCACGTCAGGGCCCCGCCCCTGAAGCTCCACCGATGATTCTCCCGAGTCCCGCCCCTGAATCTCCACCTATGAGATTCTCCCCACAGAACCCCGCCCCTGACTCGTACCTATGAGATCGTCCCTTCAGAGGCCCGCCCCTGAATCTCCACCTATTAGATTCTCACATCAGGGCCCCGCCCCTGAATCTCCACCTATGATTCTCCCGAGTCCCGCCCCTGAATCTCCACCTATGAGATTCTTCCCACAGAACCCCGCCCCTGACTCGCCACCTATGAGATCGTCCCTTCGGAGCCCCGCCCCTGAATCTCCACCTATGAGATTCACACGTCAGGGCCCCGCCCCTGAATCTCCACCTATGATTCTCCCGAGCCCCGCCCCTGAATCTCCACCTGTGAGATTGTCAAGTCAGGGCCCCGCCCCTGAATCTCCACCTATGATTCTCCCGAGTCCCGCCCCTGAATCTCCACCTATGAGATTCTCCCCACAGAACCCCGCCCCTGACTCTCCACCTATGAGATCGTCCCTTCAGAGCCCCGCCCCTGAATCCCCACCTATGAGCCCCTCCCCTCAGAGCCCCGTCCCCAGGTCTCCAGCTCCTGTGTGTCCCTTGAAAGCCCCGCCGCGGTCACCTCGCGTCATCTGCGGCTTCCCCGGGCCCCACTTGACGTCAGGGTGAACCAAACACACGCGCTGGGTCCCCGCCGGCAGCAGAGGCTCTCCCCGCAGCAGCTCCTCCTCCGCATTCTCGTCCGCATCTTCCAGCTCCTCCTCGTCGTCTCCCGCGCGGCTTCGGCCGCCGTCCGCCCGCAGGCCCCGCCCTCCGCCCCATGGCCCCTCCGGATTCCCGGGGCCCCTGTGGCCGACAGCGGCGAGCGCGCGCGTGTGGCAGGACGGCGCGGCTGCCCTCGGAGCCGGGCGGCCGCTGCACACGCGGGAGAGCCGCAGCCCCGGGCGTACGGCGGCCCGCAGGGCCCACATGGCGCATCGGGCGGCTGAGCGGCGGCGGGGCTGCCTACAGGCCACTCCTCGTGACGTTCTCGTGATTGGCGTGCGGCCGGGGCGGGCTCAGCAGCGCCTCTCTCCGGCACAGGGCCTGCTTCTCATTGGTCATCCCGTGTCACGTGCTAGTGATTGGCGTGCAGCCGGGGCGGGGTCAGCAGCGCCGATCCCCGGCACAAGGCATGCTTCTCATTGGTTATCCCGCATCACGTGCTGGTGATTGGCGTGCAGCCGGGGCGGTCTCCCCAGCGCCACTCCCCGGCGGGGCGTGCTCCTCATTGGTCGCCCCGCGTCACGTGCTGATGATTGGCACGCGCCGCGGGGAGGGAGGCGGGGCCGGGCCGCTTTCTGTTGGGCGTGGGCGGCTCGTGGCAGAACCAGCTCCCCGTGCAGCCGCCGGCCCGGTAGGTGCCAGGACCCCGAGCCTCGGCGGCGGCGCTGCCCTCACTCACCTCGTCCTCGCTCCCGTCCTACCCCGTTCCGCGCTGGGTGGAGTCCAAGTCTGAGTGCGAGGGTCCGGAACGCCGCCTCGGGCGCTTGATTGCAGCCCCAGGGATCCAGAACGGCGCCCGGGGGTCCCTACGTCGGCCTTGGGGGCTCGAGTCCCGCCCTGGGGGTCCCTGACGTCGCCTAGGGGTCTCCATGTCTGCCCTGGAGCCTAGAGGGCCGCCGTGGGGGTTCCGGAAGCCGCCCAGGAGTCCCCACGTGTGCCCTGGGAGCTCGGGTGCAGCTCTGGGGGTCCTGGACGCCGCCCAGGGGGTCCCCACGTCTGCTTTGGGGGCTCGAGTCCAGCCCTGGGGGTCCTGGACGCCGCCTCGGCGTCCCCGTGTCTGCCTTAGGTGCTCGAGTCCCACCCTGGGGTTCCCTGATACCGCCCGGGGATCCTCGAGTCTCGCCCTGGGGGTCCCCGATGCCGCCCGGGGGTCCTCACGTCTGCCTTGGAGACTGGAGTTCCCCCGTGGGAGTCCCGGAAGCCACCCAGGAGTCACCGCGTCTAACCTTGGGGGCTTGAGTCCAACCCTGGGGGTCCCGGACGTCGCCGAGGAGTCCCCACGTCTGCTTTTGGGGCTTGAGACCTGCTCTGGGGGTCCCGGACGCCGCCCAGGTGGGTCCCCACGTCTAGCCTTGGGGGCTTGAGTCCAGCCCTGGGGGTCCCGGATGCCGCCCGGGGGTTCTCCTCGTCTGCCCTGGGGGTTGGGTCCAGCCCGAGGCGTCCTGAGCACTGCCCAGGGGCCCCCACGTCTGGCTGGAGGCCTCGAATCCAGTCCCTGGGGGTCCCGGACGTCGCCGAGGAGTCCCCACGTCTGCTTTGGGGCTCGAGTCCAGCCCTGGGGTCCTGGACGCCGCCCAGGGGTCCCCACGTCTGCTTTGGGGCTCGAGTCCAGCCCTGGGGTCCCGGACGTCGCCGAGGAGTCCCCACGTCTGCTTTGGGGCTCGAGTCCAGCCCTGGGGTCCCGGACGCCGCCCAGGTGGGTCCCCACGTCTGCTTTGGGGCTCGAGTCCAGCCCTGGGGTCCCGGACGTCGCCGAGGAGTCCCCACGTCTGCTTTGGGGCTCGAGTCCAGCCCTGGGGTCCCGGACGCCGCCCAGGTGGGTCCCCACGTCTGCTTTGGGGCTCGAGTCCAGCCCTGGGGTCCTGGACGCCGCCCAGGGGTCCCCACGTCTGCTTTGGGGCTCGAGTCCAGCCCTGGGGGTCCCGGATGCCGCCCGGGGGTTCTCCTCGTCTGCCCTGGGGGTTGGGTCCAGCCCGAGGCGTCCTGAGCACTGCCCAGGGGCCCCCACGTCTGGCTGGAGGCCTCGAATCCAGTCCCTGGGGGTCCCGGACGCCGCCCAGGTGGGTCCCCACGTCTAGCCTTGGGGGCTTGAGTCCAGCCCTGGGGTCCCGGACGCCGCCCAGGTGGGTCCCCACGTCTGCTTTGGGGCTCGAGTCCAGCCCTGGGGTCCCGGACGTCGCCGAGGAGTCCCCACGTCTGCTTTGGGGCTTGAGACCTGCTCTGGGGTCCCGGACGTCGCCGAGGAGTCCCCACGTCTGCTTTGGGGCTTGAGACCTGCTCTGGGGTCCCGGACGCCGCCCAGGTGGGTCCCCACGTCTGCTTTGGGGCTTGAGACCTGCTCTGGGGTCCCGGACGCCGCCCAGGTGGGTCCCCACGTCTAGCCTTGGGGGCTTGAGTCCAGCCCTGGGGTCCCGGACGTCGCCGAGGAGTCCCCACGTCTGCTTTGGGGCTCGAGTCCAGCCCTGGGGTCCCGGACGCCGCCCAGGTGGGTCCCCACGTCTGCTTTTGGGGCTTGAGACCTGCTCTGGGGGTCCCGGACGCCGCCCAGGTGGGTCCCCACGTCTAGCCTTGGGGGCTTGAGTCCAGCCCTGGGGTCCTGGACGCCGCCCAGGGGTCCCCACGTCTGCTTTGGGGCTCGAGTCCCGCCCTGGGGGTCCCTGACGTCGCCTAGGGGTCTCCATGTCTGCCCTGGAGCCTAGAGGGCCGCCGTGGGGGTTCCGGAAGCCGCCCAGGAGTCCCCACGTGTGCCCTGGGAGCTCGGGTGCAGCTCTGGGGGTCCTGGACGCCGCCCAGGGGGTCCCCACGTCTGCTTTGGGGGCTCGAGTCCAGCCCTGGGGGTCCTGGACGCCGCCTCGGCGTCCCCGTGTCTGCCTTAGGTGCTCGAGTCCCACCCTGGGGTTCCCTGATACCGCCCGGGGATCCTCGAGTCTCGCCCTGGGGGTCCCCGATGCCGCCCGGGGGTCCTCACGTCTGCCTTGGAGACTGGAGTTCCCCCGTGGGAGTCCCGGAAGCCACCCAGGAGTCACCGCGTCTAACCTTGGGGGCTTGAGTCCAACCCTGGGGGTCCCGGACGTCGCCGAGGAGTCCCCACGTCTGCTTTTGGGGCTTGAGACCTGCTCTGGGGGTCCCGGACGCCGCCCAGGTGGGTCCCCACGTCTAGCCTTGGGGGCTTGAGTCCAGCCCTGGGGGTCCCGGATGCCGCCCGGGGGTTCTCCTCGTCTGCCCTGGGGGTTGGGTCCAGCCCGAGGCGTCCTGAGCACTGCCCAGGGGCCCCCACGTCTGGCTGGAGGCCTCGAATCCAGTCCCTGGGGGTCCCGGACGCCTCCCAGGGGTCCTCATGTCTGCCTTGGGCCTCGAGTCCAGCCGTGAGGGTCCCGAATGCTGCCTTGGAGGGTGGAGTCCAGCTCTGAGGGTCCTGAAGTCAGCTTTGGGGGTTCGAACCCGTCCATCCCTGGGGTCCCGGGGTCTACATTAGGGGCTGGAGTCCAGCCTTGAGGGTCTCCACTGCTGCCTTGGGGGCCTGGATGGGATCCAGCGGGTCTGAGTCCAGCCTCGGGAGCCCCTGCGGTGGAGCTCTGAGTGGGGCAGGGGCCTGGGAGATGCCAGGAGGATGAGAGCGGCGCCCCCCTGGTCCAGGGGACAGTAAGAGGCAGCCGGTCCCAGAGAAGCTTATGTTCCTTAAGTGTCTGCAGGAAGCTGTGGCCTTTTTGGCATTTCAGGAGGGGTTGCTAACCCCCCTCATTGTAGGATCGGGGTATCCCAGCTGCTAATTCCCCTCCTAACAGCCCTGCAGTGCCTGGATTGGAGGTGTGACAGGTGGCATTTTCGGCCCGAAGTCCCTAGGAAGGACAGGTGGCTGTAGCCTGCGCGTTTGTTTAAATTAACCTCCCCTTTTAGTTCTGTGAAAGGAGAATTCGATTGGTTTAAAATCATCTGCGTGAAAGAGGCTCTTGATTAGTTTAAAATCACCTGCGTGAAAGGGTCACTCGGGTAGTTTAAAATCACCCACGTGAAAGCGGCTCTTGATTAGTTTAAAATCACCTGGGTGTTTCGTTTTATCTCAGTTGACCTCTGAATCTTTATCCTACAGTTTCCTGCAAGCTCCAGTCTGCCTTCGAAGGGAATAACGGGGCTCGCCTTTGTACGTTACTTTATGTGGCAGTAGTTGTAAAACAGAACGAGGGAGATTGCGGGATTGTGTAGAAATGTAGCCCGCATTTACGCGTTGGGAGGCTGAGGTGGGAGGATTGCTTGAGCCCAGGAGTTTCATACCAGCCTGGGCAACGTGGTAAGATCCCTTCTCTACCCCGCCCCCCCCCAAAAAAAAAATTAGCCGGGCGTGGTGGTGGGTGCCTGTGGTCCCAGCTACTTTGGAGGCTGAGGTGGGAGGATCACCTGAGCCTAGGAGGTGGAGGTTGCAGTGAGCTTAGATTGCAGCACTGCGCTCCAGCATGGGTGACAGAGTGAGACTCCATCTCAAATAAGAAGCACCAAAAGGTGTCTGAGGTCAGGCACGGTGGCTCACGCCTGTCATTCCAGCACTTTGGGAGGCCGACGTGGGTGGATCACCTGAGGTCAGGAGTTCGAAACCAGCCTGGCCAACATGGAGACTGTACTAAATATGCAAAAATTAGCCGGGCGTGGTGGCATGCACCTGTAGTCCCAGCTACTCCAGAGGCTGAGGTGGGAGAATCGCTTGAACCTGGGAGGTGGAGGTTGCAGTGAGCTGAGATTGTACCACTGCACTCCAGCCTGGGCCGTAAAGCGAGCCATTGACAGTGGGGTGGGGGTGTGGGATGGACCTTCTGTGGTCCCAGCTACTCAGGAGGCTGAGGTGGGAGGATTGCTTGAGCCCAGGAGTTTGACACCAGCGTGGGCAACATGGTAAAAACTCATATCTACAAAAAAAAAAAAAAAAAAGAAAATTTAAAAATTAGCTGGGTGTGGTGTGTGGGTGCCTGTGGTCCCAGCTACACCACGAGTGGAATCGTGACGTGCACAGCCTGGGTAAATGGGGTTGGCTATATTTAGCCTTAAGGGGGGACATAGCCTATTATTTTTAACACCACTGAACTCAGAATCGGGACCCAGATTTGCGAGGGCAGCGCGGGACGGAGGCCTCTCCTGGGCTCCGTCTTCCCTGTTAATAGACTGAGACGGAATGAGAGCTTGGAAGGTTCTGTGTGAGGAGCATTGGATGTGTCCAAGTGGTGAGCTCAGGGACGTGTGTGTGTGTGTGTGTGTGTGTGTGTGTAGCTGTCAGTCTCCTGGGCTCTGTCTGCCCTGTTAACAGACTGACAGACGGAATGAGAGCGTCCCCAGGTGGTGAGCTCGGGTGTGTGTGTGTGTGTGTGTGTGTGTGTGTGTGTGTGTGTAGCCGTCAGTCTCCTGGGCTCTGTCTGCCCTGTTAACAGACTGACAGACGGAATGAGAGCGTCCCCAGGTGGTGAGCTCAGGGGTGTGTGTGTGTGTGTGTGTGTAGCCGTCAGTCTCCTGGGTTCCGTCTCCCCTGTTAATAGATTGAGAGACAGAATGAGAGCTTAGACCGTGCTGTGGGAGGAGCACTGGGCGTCCCCAGGTGGTGAGCTCAGGGATGTGTGTGTGTGTGTGTGTGTGTGTAGCCATCATTATCCTTTAGTACCTGGTCCCTGTGCCCTCCGAGCCATCCAAGGGCTTCAGGAGGCCGAGCAGAAGGAGAGTCGGTCAGTGAGTTCACGGACCACCATGCAGGCCCTGACCCCGCCAGGCGTCCTTTGGAGGGTGAGCCCTGCGGGTGGGGGGATCATGGCTCTGGAGGGTGAGAGGGGACGTGCAGGTCGGGGGATGAAGGCTGCATTGCGGACAGAGCTGGCTGGGGACCTGGGCGCCACCTGGCGTCGACTCAGCTCACTCCTGAGCTATGCCTCTTCCTTGTCGTATTGTGGGGATAAAAAGGCATAGATGGCCGGGTGCGGTGGCTCAGGCCTGTAATCCCAGCACTGTGGGATGCCGACGCAGGAGGGTTGCCTCAGCTCAGGGGTTCGAGACCAGCCTGGCCAACATCGCGAGACCCTCTTCTCTGTAAGAATTTTTTCTTTTTTTTCTTTTTTTTTTGAGACAGTCTCTCGCTCTGTCACCCAGGCTGGAGTGCGGCGGCATCGTCTCGGCTCACTGCAACCTCCGCCTCCCGGGTTCAAGCAATTCTCCTGCCTCAGCCTCCAGAGCAGCTGGGATTACAGGCATGCGCTACCATGCCTGGCTAATTTTTTGTATTTTTAGTAGAAACAGGTTCTCACTATGTTGGCCAGGCTGGTCTCGAACTCCTGACCTCAGGTGATCCGCCCGCCTCAGCCTCCCAAAGTGCTGGGATGACGGGCGTGAGCCACCGTGCCCGGCCCTGAGAAACTTTTAAAAATTAGCTGGGCCTGGTGTGTGGGTGCCTGTGGTCCCAGCTACACCACGAGTGGAATCGTGACGTGCACAGCCTGGGTAAATGGGGTTGGCTATATTTAGCCTTAAGGGGGGACATAGCCTATTATTTTTAACACCACTGAACTCAGAATCGGGACCCAGATTTGCGAGGGCAGCGCGGGACGGAGGCCTCTCCTGGGCTCCGTCTTCCCTGTTAATAGACTGAGACGGAATGAGAGCTTGGAAGGTTCTGTGTGAGGAGCATTGGATGTGTCCAAGTGGTGAGCTCAGGGACGTGTGTGTGTGTGTGTGTGTGTGTAGCTGTCAGTCTCCTGGGCTCTGTCTGCCCTGTTAACAGACTGACAGACGGAATGAGAGCGTCCCCAGGTGGTGAGCTCAGGGGTGTGTGTGTGTGTGTATGTGTGTGTGTGTAGCCGTCAGTCTCCTGGGTTCCGTCTCCCCTGTTAATAGACTCACAGACGGAATGAGAGCGACCCCAGGGGGTGAGCTCTGGGGTGTGTGTGTGTGTGTGTGTGTGTGTAGCCATCATTATCCTTTAGTACCTGGTCCCCGTGCCCTCCGAGCCATGCAAGGGCTTCAGGAGGCCGAGCAGAAGGAGAGTCGGTCAGTGAGTTCACGGACCACCATGCAGGCCCTGACCCCGCCAGGCGTCCTTTGGAGGGTGAGCCCTGCGGGTGGGGGGATCATGGCTCTGGAGGGTGAGAGGGGACGTGCAGGTCGGGGGATGAAGGCTGCATTGCGGACAGAGCTGGCTGGGGACCTGGGCGCCACCTGGCGTCGACTCAGCTCACTCCTGAGCTATGCCTCTTCCTTGTCGTATTGTGGGGATAAAAAGGCATAGATGGCCGGGTGCGGTGGCTCAGGCCTGTAATCCCAGCACTGTGGGATGCCGACGCAGGAGGGTTGCCTCAGCTCAGGGGTTCGAGACCAGCCTGGCCAACATCGCGAGACCCTCTTCTCTGTAAGAATTTTTTCTTTTTTTTCTTTTTTTTTTGAGACAGTCTCTCGCTCTGTCACCCAGGCTGGAGTGCGGCGGCATCGTCTCGGCTCACTGCAACCTCCGCCTCCCGGGTTCAAGCAATTCTCCTGCCTCAGCCTCCAGAGCAGCTGGGATTACAGGCATGCGCTACCATGCCTGGCTAATTTTTTGTATTTTTAGTAGAAACAGGTTCTCACTATGTTGGCCAGGCTGGTCTCGAACTCCTGACCTCAGGTGATCCGCCCGCCTCAGCCTCCCAAAGTGCTGGGATGACGGGTGTGAGCCACCGTGCCCGGCCCTGAGAAACTTTTAAAAATTACCTGGGCCTGGTGATGGGGTGCCTGCCCTTCCAGCTACTAGGGAGGCTGAGGCAGGAGGATCGCCTGAGTCTAGGAGGCTAACGCTGCTGTGAGCTGGGATTGTGCCCTGCACTGCACCTGGGGCAACAGAGTGAGACCCTCTCTCTAAAAACCTCATAGCGGATGTTTCCAGGGTGCGTGGTCTGTGTTGGGAACTTCTCGCTGGACATAGATCTCTGCTGCTTTCCTTTTTTTTTTTTTTTTTTTTTTTTTGTTGAGACGGAGTTTTGCTCTTGTTGCCCAGGCTGGAGTGCAATGGCGTGATCTCGGCTCACCGTAACCTCCGCTTCCTGGGTTCAAGCGATTCTCCTGCCTCAGCCTTCCTGAGTAGCTGGGATTACAGGTGGGCACCACCACACCCGGCTAATTTTGTACTTTTAGTAGAGACAGGGTTTCTCCATGTTGGTTAGGCTGGCCTCGAACTCCTGACCTCAGGTGATCCACCCGCCTCGGCCTCCCAAAGTGCTGGGATGACAGGCGTGAGCCACCGCGCCCAGCCCTGCCTTCCTCTCTTCCAGTTTCCTGATGTGGCCACGTGTTCCCCAGCGGTGCCCTCCCAGTGGCTTTGGGAGGTGCAGGAGGGGAGCGGTGGGGATTGACGTTCTTGCTAATGACGTGGTGAATGTCTTACTGTCTTCTCTGTTCTTGATACTATGTCCTGATAGTGGAAAAGAGGGAACAAAACTGATTATGATGGAACGATGTCACTTCTCTTGTTCCCGGACCAAACGGGAGCTCAGCCCCGCTTATTCTTACGGCCCATTAACGAGACGTGGATGAACTGGGAGAGAAGACAGGTTTTATTTCTGTAACCGGGTGCAGGGACAAGGTCTGGAAATTATCACCAGACTGACTCAAAATTACAAAGCTTTCCAGAGCTTATATACCTTCTATGCTATATGTCTATGTGTAAGTGTGTATTCGTTCATCTCAAGACATAAGCGGGGCCGGGCGCGGTGGCTCACACCCATAATCCCAGCACTTTGGGAGGCTGAGGCAGGTGGATCACCTGAGGTCAGGAGTTTGAGACCAGCCTGGCCAACATGGTGAAACCCCGTCTCTACTAAAAATACAAAAATTAGCCGGACGTGGTGGCAGGTGTCTGTAATCCCAGCTACTTAGGAGGCTGAGGCAGGAGAATCGCTTGAACCCAGGAGGCTGAGGTTGCAGTGAGCTGAGATGGCGCCAGTGCACTCCAGCCTGGGCAACAGAGCGAGACTCTGTCTCAAAAAAAAGAAAAAAATAAATAAAAATAAAACTTCCTAAACCCAAACAGGTCCTGTTAGGAATTCCTTCATTGTCATGTTTTCAAGGCCCAGGAAAGGCTTGGGCAAAACTCTTGGTGGGTCTTTGTTACATTCCAGCCTTCATATAAGGACACTGGCTCTTTCAGGTTTGTTTTTTAATTTTTTTTTCAGATGGAGTCTCACTCTGTCGCCCAGGCTGGAGTGCAGTGGCGCAATCTCGGCTCAGTGCGAGCTCCGCCTCCTGGGTTCACGCCATTCTCCTGCCTCAGCCTCTCCGAGTAGCTGGGACTACAGGTGCCCACCGCCACGCCCGGCTAATTTTTTGTATTTTTAGTAGAGACGGGGTTTCGCCGTGTTAGCCAGGATGGTCTCGATCTCCTGACCTCATGATCCACCCGCCTCGGCCTCCCAAAGTGCTGGGATTACAGGCGTGAGCCACCGTGCCCGGCCTCTTTCAGGTTTTTATATGTAACTTTCTTGACTTTCAAATACCAGTGACTTTTAAGATGCATCAGTGATGTAATAACTGTTGGGGGAAAAAAAAAAAACTATTAAAGATTCCTGTGGATGGTGAGATGACCTTGGTTTCAGAAACACTGAGACATAGAGAATTGTGCATTTTAGAATCCAATAAATCTGCGCTGGGCACGGTGGCTCACGCCTGTCATCCCAGCACTTTGGGAGGCCGAGGCAGGTGGATCACCTGAGCTCAGGAGTTTGAGACCAGCCTGGCCAACATGGTGAAACCCCGTCTCTACTAAAAATACAAAAAGTTAGCCAGGCATGGTGGCAGGCGCCTGTAGTCCCAGCTACTCATGAGGTTGAGGCAGGAGAATGGCATGAACCCGGGAGGCGGAGCTTGCAGTGAGCTGAGATCACACCACCGCACTCCAGCCTGGGTGACAGAGCGAGACTCCGTCTCAAAAAAAAGATTTGGTTATGTTCCTGCAGTCCTATATGGGGCTAGAAGAATATCACCAAATATCACCAAAGTGTGTAAGTATACACACATGCACACACATTTGTGAGTGTAGTAGGCACTCATGCATGGATAATATACCTGTGTATGTCTGTAGATAGACATTTGTGTTTTTCAAAATTGTATCAAAAATGGATTCATTGGCCGGGTGCAATGGCTCACACCTGTAATCCCAGCACTTTGGGAGGCCCAGGAGGGCGGATCACCTGAGGTCGGGAGTTTGAGACCAGCCTGGCCAACATGGTGAAACCCCGTCTCTACTAAAAATACAAAAATTAGCCGGGCGTGGTGGCAGGTGCCTGTCATCCCAGCTACTCGGGAGGCTGAGGCGGGAGAATCGGTTGAACCCGGGCAGCGGAGATTGTGGTGAGCTGAGATTGCACCACTGTACTGTAGTCTGGGCAACAAGCGAAATTCTGTCTTAAAAAAAAAAAAAAAAATTCACATTGTGTATATTTTCTAAAGCTTTTTTTTTTTTTTTTTTTTTTTTTTAGACGGAGTCTTGCTCTATCACCCAGGCTGGAGTGCAGTGGTGTGATCTCAGCTCACCGCAACCTCCACCTCCCGGGTTCAAGTGATTCTCCTGCCTCAGCCTCCTGAGAAGCTGGAATTACAGGCATATGCACCCCCACACCCAACTAATTTTGTTTTGTATCTTTAGTAGAGATGGGGTTTCTCCACGTTGGTCATGCTGGTCTCAAACTTCCGACTGCCGGTGATCCACCCACCTTGGCCTCCCAAAGTGCTGGGATTACAGGTGTGAGCCACTGCGCCTGGCCTGTAAACGTTTAATTTTTCGAGGCAGGTTTCTGCTGTGTTGCCCATGCTGGAGTGCAGTGGTGTGATCACAGCTCACTTCAGCCTGTACCACCTGGGCTGAAGCAGTCCTCCCACCTCTGCCTCCTAAGTAGCTGGGACTACAGGCGCCCGCCACCACGCCCGGCTAATTTTTGTATTTTTAGTAGAGATGGGGTTTCACCATGTTGGTCAGGCTGGTCTCGAACTCCTGACCTCAGGTGATCCGCCCACCTCGGCCTCCCAAAGTGCTGGGATTCCAGGCGTGAGCCACCGCACCCGGCCCGTGAGAAGCTTTAAGTCAGTGCAGTGGCACACGGATGGTGCGGGGCCGCAGGCTTCACCTTCCTTTTGGGTTTGAAGTGACTGCCCCTCCATTTGGGGTCAGAAATATCTGTGTGTAGGGGCGGGTGTGAGCTGTGTCGTGTGCGTCCCGCAGAAGTGACCCTCATCGTGACGGTGCGGTCCTGGCGTTCTTGTCTGTAGACTGACGACGATTCTTTCTGTTTTTATTTTTTGGAGACGGAGTCTTACTCTGCCATCTCCACTCACTGCAAGCTCTGCCTCCCGGGTTCAAGTGATTCTCCCGCCACACACAGCCTCCCGAGTAGCTGGGATTACAGGCGTGTGGCTGGGATTACAGGCGTGTGGCTAGGATTACAGGTGTGAGCCACCGCGCCCAGCCCTGGATTCTGTTTCTTAAACTGCAGGAAATACTAAATACTTTACGTGTGTGTATTTCTCATTTCATTTTCCTAAAGGAATTGGAGTGAGTTGTTGAGATTCTTTTCATTTCATTTTTTATTCTCTTTGGTTCTCATCATGCATGATGGGGTTGTTTTTTTTTTTTTGAAACAGAGTCTTGCTCTGTCCCCCAGGCTGGAGTGCAGTGGTGTGGTCTCAGCTCACTGCAAGCTCCGCCTCCCGGGTTCAAGCGATTCTCCTGCCTCAGCCTCCCAGGAAGCTGGGAATACAGGTGTGCACCACTGTGTCCCTCTGATTGTTAAATTTTTCCTAGAGATGAGGTTTTGCCATGTTGCCCAGGCTGGTCTCAAACTCCTGAGCTCAGGTGATCCCCCCACCTGGGCGTCCCAAGGCGCTGGGGTTCCAGGCGTGCAGAGGGCTCTTTGTCCACACGCGTCACTGGATTTTCTACCCACGGGGACGGGAGTGGGGCCACAGCAAGGTGGTCAGGGAGTCGTTACCGGCCAGTGCTGCAGCCCAGGGATGACGACGGCTCTAGGAGTTTGTGGGATACAGACGTGTGACCCCGGTTCCGGCTCCTGTCGCTGCCCCCTCTGTCGCCTGCCCCTTCTCTCCCCGGCACCCCCTCCTCTGTCCCCGGCCCCCCCATCCCCTGCCCCCCCCCTCCCTGGCGACCCCCCCTCTCCCCGACCCATCTCTCCCTTGAGTCCTTGGGTGGTCCTGGCCGCAGGCCTACCTGACTGGCCCCATCTCTCCTTCAGGGCAGGGACAGCCGATGCCCTGCACCTCCCCCATCGCTTTTCTGCCTCTGCCCCGTCCCCACATAGGCCTGGTGTCCCCTGGACTCCTGTAGGCACCAGCCAGCGTCTTAAGAAGTCTGTGTGTCCCACAGCCCTAAAAGGTCGGGGTATACCCCCCAGCCGTCACGTTCAGGGCACTCTATAGCCCTAAAGGGTTAGGGTAACCCTGGATGAGGGGTGGTCAGGAGGGTCAGGGCCCGGGTGGACTTCCTGTCATCCCAGCCTGTGGGCCATGCCCTATGTCCCTGACTCTGACATTGGGTGAGGTGAGTACGGAGCAGGTTTCTGTGGCACATTTTATTTATTTAGAGACAGAGTCTCGCTGTTGTCACCCAGGCTGGAGTGCAGTGGTGTGGTCTCAGCTCACTGCAAGCTCCGCCTCCCGGGTTCAAGCGATTCTCCTGCCTCAGCCTCCCGAGTAGCTGGAATTACGGGTGCCCGCCACCACACCTGGCTAATTTTTATAGTTTTAGTAGAGACGGGGTTTCACCCTGTTGGTCACACTGGTCTTGTACTCCTGGCCTCAGGTGATCACCCCCCCGGCCCCCATAAGTGCTGGGATGACAGGGTCACTGAGCCCGCTGCCCGGCCCGTGGCACTTCTAGACTCCTGTGTTGCAGGTATGTTTTGTTGACTTCCTGGTCAGCACACCTGTGTGCATAGCTTAATTGTGTGGCTGTACACAGTGGTTCACAGCTGTAATCCCAGCACTTTGGGTGGCCAAGCTGAGATCACTTAAGCCCAGGACCAGCCTGGGCACCACGGTGGGACCCCAGTTTTTCTTTGTTTTTTTGAGATGGAGTCTCGCTCACGCCCAGGCGGGTGTGCAGTGGTGTGATCTCGGCTCACTGCAACCTCTGCCTACCAGGGTCATACCATTCTCCTGCCTCCGCCTCCCGCGTATCTGGGACTACAGGCACCCGCCTCCCCGCCTGGCTAACTTTGTACTTTTGGTAGAGCTGGGGTTTCACCGTGTTAGCCAAGATGGTCTTGATCTCCTGACCCCATAATCTGCCTGCCTCGGCCTCCCAAAGTGCTGGGATGACAGGTGTGAGCCACCGCGCCCAGCCCTGGATTCTGTTTCTTAAACTGCAGGAAATACTAAATACTTTACGTGTGTGTATTTCTCATTTCATTTTCCTAAAGGAATTGGAGTGAGTTGTTGAGATTCTTTTCATTTCATTTTTTATTCTCTTTGGTTCTCATCATGCATGATGGGGTTGTTTTTTTTTTTTTGAAACAGAGTCTTGCTCTGTCCCCCAGGCTGGAGTGCAGTGGTGTGGTCTCAGCTCACTGCAAGCTCCGCCTCCCGGGTTCAAGCGATTCTCCTGCCTCAGCCTCCCAGGAAGCTGGGAATACAGGTGTGCACCACTGTGTCCCTCTGATTGTTAAATTTTTCCTAGAGATGAGGTTTTGCCATGTTGCCCAGGCTGGTCTCAAACTCCTGAGCTCAGGTGATCCCCCCACCTGGGCGTCCCAAGGCGCTGGGGTTCCAGGCGTGCAGAGGGCTCTTTGTCCACACGCGTCACTGGATTTTCTACCCACGGGGACGGGAGTGGGGCCACAGCAAGGTGGTCAGGGAGTCGTTACCGGCCAGTGCTGCAGCCCAGGGATGACGACGGCTCTAGGAGTTTGTGGGATACAGACGTGTGACCCCGGTTCCGGCTCCTGTCGCTGCCCCCTCTGTCGCCTGCCCCTTCTCTCCCCGGCACCCCCTCCTCTGTCCCCGGCCCCCCCATCCCCTGCCCCCCCCCCGCCCTCGCGACCCCCCCTCCCGACCCATCTCTCCCTTGAGTCCTTGGGTGGTCCTGGCCGCAGGCCTACCTGACTGGCCCCATCTCTCCTTCAGGGCAGGGACAGCCGATGCCCTGCACCTCCCCCATCGCTTTTCTGCCTCTGCCCCGTCCCCACATAGGCCTGGTGTCCCCTGGACTCCTGTAGGCACCAGCCAGCGTCTTAAGAAGTCTGTGTGTCCCACAGCCCTAAAAGGTCGGGGTATACCCCCCAGCCGTCACGTTCAGGGCACTCTATAGCCCTAAAGGGTTAGGGTAACCCTGGATGAGGGGTGGTCAGGAGGGTCAGGGCCCGGGTGGACTTCCTGTCATCCCAGCCTGTGGGCCATGCCCTATGTCCCTGACTCTGACATTGGGTGAGGTGAGTACGGAGCAGGTTTCTGTGGCACATTTTATTTATTTAGAGACAGAGTCTCGCTGTTGTCACCCAGGCTGGAGTGCAGTGGCGCAATCTCGGCTCACCGCAACCTCCACCTCCTGGGTTCAAGCGATTCTGCTGCCTCAGCCTCCCGAGTAGCTGGAATTACGGGTGCCCGCCACCACACCTGGCTAATTTTTATAGTTTTAGTAGAGACGGGGTTTCACCCTGTTGGTCACACTGGTCTTGTACTCCTGGCCTCAGGTGATCACCCCCCCGGCCCCCATAAGTGCTGGGATGACAGGGTCACTGAGCCGCTGCGCCCGGCCCCCGTGGCACTTCTAGACTCCTGTGTTGCAGGTATGTTTTGTTGACTTCCTGGTCAGCACACCTGTGTGCATAGCTTAATTGTGTGGCTGTACACAGTGGTTCACAGCTGTAATCCCAGCACTTTGGGTGGCCAAGCTGAGATCACTTAAGCCCAGGACCAGCCTGGGCACCACGGTGGGACCCCAGTTTTTCTTTGTTTTTTTGAGATGGAGTCTCGCTCTGTCGCCCAGGCTGGTGTGCATTGGTGTGATCTCTGCTCACTGCAACCTCTGCCTCCCAGGTTCATACCATTCTCCTGCCTCAGCCTCCCGCGTAGCTGGGACTACAGGCACCCGCCACCACGCCTGGCTAACTTTGTACTTTTGGTAGAGCTGGGGTTTCACCGTGTTAGCCAAGATGGTCTTGATCTCCTGACCCCATAATCTGCCTGCCTCGGCCTCCCAAAGTGCTGGGATTACAGGTGTGAGCCACCGTGCCCGGCAGGACCCCAGTTTTCTATTAAAAAAAAAAAAAGGCCAGGTGTGGTGGCTCACGTCTGTCATCCCAGCACTTTCAGAGGCTGAGGCGGGTGGATCACTTGAGGTCAGTTGTTCGAGACCAGCCTGGCCAAATGGTGAAACCCCGTCTCTACTAAAAATACAAAAATTAGCTGGGCGTGGTGGTGGGCACCTGTGATCCCAGCTACTCGGGAGGCTGAGGCAGGAGAATGGCTTGAACCTGGGAGGCGGAGGCTGCAGTGAGCCGAGATCGCGCCATTGCACTCCAGCCTGGGCTACGAGAGAGACTGTCTCAAAAAAACAAAAAAGAGGCACAGCATGGAGTATGCCTTTCTGGAATCGCCGTAGTCAGGCGGCCACCTCCGTAAGCCCCATTTCCTGCCCTTGGCCGCTGAGTCTCCTGCAAGGTTTGTGTGAGTGCCTGGGGGTGGAGGCCCTGGCGAGGAGGACGGGGGCTCCGGGGCCTCTGTGACATGGGGGAGGGTCTGCTGCCTCCCCGTGTTCCCACCCGTGAGCTGTCGGCCGTAGGTACCGCTCAGGCCCGTCTTGGTTGCAGGGCAAGGGCCTGGGGGCTAGGGGACCGAGCCTGGAAGCCCTGTCGTGGGGAGGCCTGTGGGGGGCTTGTCCAAGCGGGACCTGCTGTGCCTGCACCTCTGGGGTCTTCCTTCCCGACAGGGTCTCGCCCCCTCCTCTGGCTACTCTGTGAGGTCAGGCGGCGCCACGCTAGGGAGAGGGGGTGGCAGAGGGGCTGTTCTCTGGGGCACAGGTGGGCAGGACCCCCCTCTTGTGGGCAGGACCCACGCATGATCAGACCCACTCGTGGCGGCCAGGGCTGCCGTGGGAGCTGATACCAGGGTGGAGACAGCTACGCCATGGTGACACGGGCCGGTGAGGGGCCGGGGGAGGCTGCAGGCTGCCATGCGGAAGACCCGGGGCAGTCCCCAACCAGGAGCTGCACGGACGCGTCCTGGGGCCGGGGGGTATGTGGCAGGGTGCTGTGCCACTGAGACCCAAACAGCTCCCCAGGCTCCGAGTGGCGTGCAAGGCTGGGGGAGCTGTGACATCTACAGAGGGTGGTGGGACGGGGGGCATCCCTGCCCTCCCGGGGTCTGCCCGTGGGTCATGGGGAACGTGGTTCGAGGCCCCTGCCGTAGCCACGCAGCCACGTCTTGCCACGTGAGTGGCTTTGTCTGCAGGCTTCAGACTCAGTGGGGTCGTTTGTGTCACGTGGGGTCTGGGCCGGCCCAGGGGCCGCGTCTCTGTCAGCCACAGGATGTGCGTCTCGGGGCTGCGGCAGACGGGGCTTCTGTGCCATGTGGGGTCTGACCCCGCGACCTGGGCAGGGCGGCCTGTGGGCACCGTGCTGGGGACGACCTCCGGCCTCTGCTTCTGCCCCGGCTCTATGAGTCATAAAGGCCCCCCCCCCCCCCGGAGCCGTGTCTCCTCTAGGAACTGCTGGGCGTGGCCGGGTCCGGTCTGCCTCATTCCTGCATCTGATGCCCGCCAGTTCTCCCCGCAACTCCCCCTTCTCCGTCTCCCCCGTCTCGTGGCTGTCCAGGCCCCGTCCCTCCGCAGGCTTGGTCCCCCCTTGTTCTGGGCAGGGCTCTGGGTGCCAGTGCTGGGAGCCTGTGGTGCCCGTCACCCCTGCTCCACCTCGAGCTGTGTCCTGTCCCATGAGGAGGCGTCCCAGGACCTCAGGGCTGCAGGCCATGGCTGGGTCCAGCTCTGCCTCATTCCTGTATTTGATGCCCCCCCAGTTCTCCCCCCGCCTCCCCCTTCTCCTCTGTGTCCCCCGTCTCATGGCTGTCCAGGCCCCGTCCCCGCTCCCCAGGCTGGGTCCCCTTGTTGTGGGGAGCCCGTCTTGCCATGCCCGTCCCTGCCGCCCCTCAGGACAGCGCTCTGGATGCCGGTCTGGTGCCAGTGCTGGGAGCCTGTGGTGCCCGTCGCCCCTGCTCCACCTCAAGGAGCTGTGTCCTGTCCCACGAGGAGGCACCCGGGGACCTCAGGGCTGTGGCTGGCACCGTTGCTGGGGAGTGGCCATCACCTTTCACGGTCCTGCTGGAACAGAGCTCACGCTGCTGCTCCTGGGTGAACCCGGGGCTGCCCCCGTGAACACTCGGGTCTGACACCAAAGGACCCTGTGAGGGAGGGGAGGGGTGCGGTGGGTCGGGTCCCTGCTTGGGATCTCCAAGGGGTGACAGCCACAAAATGTGGGGGACGCAGGATTGTCATTCACAGAGGGTGAGGTGGGGATGCCAGAGGCGTCTCCGCTGAGTCCTGGAACATCCTGGCTTCTGTTGGACGCCGGCCATGGTCAGGGTGACGCGGGTGCTTGTTTTGTGGGGTCCCTGGCCCCCCGCACACGTGAGCTCTTGCGGAATGGATCCCCAGAACACGTGGAGGGCATGACCGCTGGGTTCTGGGTCTCCCCGCAGCGCCACCGTCCACGAGGACCCCCTCCCCCCCAGCTCTCCAGCAAAGGCATCGGTGTGCACGCCCGGCCCCGGCACAGCCCAGGGCATCTGGGGCCACAGCTGGGGAAGGACGAGGTGCTTGGGGAATGCGGTGGGTACGGGGACGTCGGATGACACTCAGGCCGTGCAGGGGCCTCACCACGGCCGTGGGTGGGGGACTCTGTCTGTCCTTTCACTGTCCCGGGGAAGTCTCTGATGTCTCAGCCTTGAACCCTAATTGGGGGGGCTCCTAGAGTCAGTGTAGGAGGCTGAGGGTCCTGGTCGGGGTGCACCCCCCACTCCCATGGGCTCCGGCTCACAGGTGTGTGTGTGGGGGGTCCTGAGGTGCTGTGGGGCGGACACGCTCCCCAGACGGGCTCCCCGGCGTTCAGGGCGGGGTGGGCCCTGCAGACCGTGGCTCCTGCTGTCATTTCCCTCCAGGAGCCACAGTGAGACCCCCCGGCCCTGCACCTGTGCTGTTGGGGAGCCTGACCCTTTGCAGACCCAGGTGGGGGTGTCCAGGAATTCATGGGAACACCAGGTGACAGAGGACACCTTGGGGGCAGCCATTTCCCTGGGAGGTGCTGCCACGTCTACCCACTGCCCTGAGCCCCCACCGTCTCTCCTCGGGTCACACGACCACCCTGTGCGTCCACCTCCTTCACAGCCACGGCTGCCAGTGGATGAACAGGGCGTGTGTGCTGCTCTGGGGGTGATCCCGGCCCTGCCCTCCCCACCCCAAGTGCAGAGGGCCGCCCAGCCTGTGCCCTGCCCTGTGGACACTGCCACCTCCCTTTCCTGGGGGAGCATTTTGTCTTGTGTGAGGACGGGGTCGTTCCCATGGTCACCACCTGTGACCCTCCCCTGCCCGCAGAGGGAGCAGAGCTGGGCCTGGGCTCATCCCCGTCGGGGGACCTGGGGGACCTGGGGGCTCGTGGTCTCCCCTGCACACAGGGCTCCTCCCGGCGGGGCCTCCGAACCCCCTCGTTTAGGTGTCGCTGCACGTGGCTCCCGGCTGGGGCCGTCCAACTCCGGCTCCTTCCTCCTGGGGGCGCTTGTGGAATGTGTCCTGGGTCCGTGGCCCTGGGAGGGAACGGCCCGAGGGTGGGGGTCCCCGCAGAGAGCCCCAGGCTGCATCCCGATGCGTCGGGCGTGGCCGCGGTCCCCACCCAGTGCTGACGCTTGTAAATCCTGAACGGAGCCCACGCTGTGGCTGAGGGAGCCGAGCCCGTGACTGAAAATCCTCCAACGTTCATTCAAAAATACAGGCGTGATCGCCAGAAACGCTTTTGTACATTTACACACAACATTCATCCAGGCTGTGGAGGAGGCTGCCGTCCAGGACAGGTGAGGTGCCCGGGAGCCGCCGGTCACCGTTGTGCCCACGCAGACCCTTTCTGGAGACGCCGGAACTGAGGCCGGGTCAACTCGGGAACGGCAAGTGCCGGAGGGTGGCAGTGTGGGAACCCGTCCCGTTCACGAGCAGCCCTACGTGTCCCCGGGGAACAGAACGCCAGGCAGGTCGGGCCACGAACCCACAGCGGCCATCCACACGCTTCTGTGAATAAATAAAAATTTATCATTCCATACAAACGCACTCATTTTCCACAAAAGACAACAGTTTCTACACAAGCCGTGGTGTCCCGGTGGTGGCCGTGGCACGTGGGGAGCGGCCCCGCGGCGGCGTTCTCGCGGGTGGCGTCACAGCGGCTCCACGTCCTCGTCCCCGCACGCGTACTCGTACAGGTCCACGGCGCCCAGGGGCGAGGGCGCCTCGAAGAAGGGCCTCTGGGCCAGCGGGGACCTCAGTGCACTCAGCTTCTGCTCCACAGGGCTGAGCTCGGCCTCGAACCTGCAACGAGGGGATGGTGAAGACGTGGCTCGTGGCGCAGAGCGAGGCCCTGGGCCCTGTTCTCCGGGAAACGCAGGCTGCTCGGCACCCAGCCTCCAGCACGGGGAAGGCCCCTGAGCCGGCAACGCGCTCCTGGCTGAGAAAGCCGGCTCCACGCACGCACCCGGGGCAGGGGCCTGCGGTAAAAACCCACCTGGGACGGGACGGAGCCCAGGCATGAGGTACACACAGAGCAACCGGGCGGGTGGGTGCGCCTTTTCCCCAAAGCGACACGACGGTGACTCGGGGGGGCAGCCTCTGAGCTGCCAGGGGCCTGTGTTTACACAAGTGGGTGGCGGTGTCCACACGGGACTGAGGAACAAACGGGGACCACGGTTTAGACAAATTATCCGAAAACAGAAGCGCCTCGTGGAGGCCACCACTGCCATTCTGACCAGAACGCACGGCAGCACGAGGACCGGACGCGCGCCTTCCGTGAAGGTCTCGGCCGTGACGTCGGGCGCTGCCCCAGGAAAACCAGTGGGGCCACACAGACTCTCCCAGATCCCGTGGGGACGCCTCTGCTTTCCAAAACGCCCCCCGCAGCCTGTCGCTGAGCTCCCACTGCCGGAGCAGGCGTAGACACGGGGAAGGCAGTCGACCCCAGTGTGGTGCTGGCCACTGGTCAGGTGGGGAGCGGAGGTGACAGACAGTGGTGGGGACAGGTGCACACTCATCCAGGCTATGTCTGGGGGCCACAGCTGCCCCAGGGTGTCCGGCAGGAGAAGGCGGAATGGGAAGTTGTGGGGGGCGGGGACCCAGAGGTTGGCTGCCAGGTCAGAGCCACGGTGCAGACAACTGCACACGAGGAGGACGGACACACAGGACAGACGGCCCAGGGTGGGCCGAGGGGGGCCCTGTGCTGCTTGGCGGGAATCGGACGGGACGGCTGATGGGGGAGCAGGGGTTAAAATGCACCTCCATGGAACCCGTGGGTCGGGAACCAGACGGTAAGCAGAAAGTATTCTGAGCCGCACCGAAATGAGAGGGCCGGGCTGCGGTGTCAGTGGCCCACGTTGCTGCCCGAAGATACTCGAAGACAACAAAACAGCAGCACAAAGACAGGAGAGAAAAACCAGTGGTTCCTGTGGTTCCTCGAGACGATGATTGACCCTCATCGTCCCTTCGCCTCACTGATCACACACAGACGAGTCAGTCTCAGGAATGCGAGAGACGCTATCGCTGTGGATTCCGCAGACACTAAAGTCACGAGCAGGAAATATTATCAACAGTAACTCACTGACGGGACTGGGCGAGTTTCTGAAACACACAAACCAGCAAAGCTCACTCAAGGCTGGGCGGGGGCTCACGCCTGTAACTCCAGCACGTTGGGGGACCGAGGCGGGGAGAACCCTTGCGCTCAGGTGTTCAAGACCAGCCTGGGCAACATGCCGAAACCCCATCTCTACAAAAAAAAAAAAAAATACAAAAATTAGCCGGGGGTGGTGGTGGGCGCCTGTAATCCCAGCTACTCGGGGGGCTGAGGCAGGAGCATCACTTGAACCCGGGAGGTGGAGGATGCAGTGAGCCGAGATCGCACCACTGTGCTGCAGCCGGGGCAACAAGAGTGAAACTCCATCTCAAAAAGAAAAAAAAACCAGGCCCACTTGGGGTCACTGGTGAATTCTACCAGACATTTAGGGAAGAAGTAACAGCTCCTCTATACAAACTCTTCCAGAAAATCACGGGAGAGAATACTGCCCCCCCATACCATGAGCCAGCATTACCCTAATACCAAACCCAGACCAAGAAGAGTCGCTGGCCGGGCGCGGTGGCTCACGCCTGCAATCCCAGCACCCTGGGAGGCCGAGGTGGGAGGGTCACATGAGCCCAGGAGTTTGAGACCAGCCCAGGCAACACAGCAAGACTCTGCCTCTAAAAAAACAATTAGCTGGGCGTGGAGGCACCGTCCTGTAGTCCCAGCTTCCCAGGAGGCCAAGGCTGGAGGATCGCTTGAGCCCAGGAGGTGGAGGCTGCAGTGAGCTGAGATCACACCACCGCCCTCTAGCGTGGGTGACAGAGCAAGACCCTGTCTCAAAAAAAATAAAAAAATACTACAGATAATCTGTGCAAAAAGAATCCAGTAATATGTGAGGATAACGTATGACTCAGTAAGCTCTATCCGGGGAACAGAAGGCTGGCTGATGACTCGGTGTAACTCACTGTGTGGACAGACAGAGGAACCAGGGGGTGAAACCCTCTGAGAAACTCGGCCCCCATCGCGAGAAAAGCCTCCGCAGACCAGGAACAGGCCAGGACATCCTCGCCAATGAGCGTGATTACTGCTGCGTGAGGGGAGACGTCCCCAGGACTGGGAACGAGAGCGGCACAGAAACCAGCAAGGCTCACTCAAGGCTGGATGACATCCACATCACCCTGCGGGTTCCAGGCCGTGCAGCGGGCAAGAGAAAGGAAGTAACGTACCCAGAGGGGTGAAAAGCAGGACGAGAAACGGACCCACTGACAGACATGGGCTGTCCACGCAGAAAACCCCAAAGAACTGACAGCTTTTAGATCTAGTAAGTGTGGTTCATAAAGGTGCAAAACACAAGGTCAATCAATCCTATATGTAGCCGGGCACGCGGTGGCTCACGCTTGTAATCCCAGCACTTTGGGAGGCCGAGGCGGGCGGATCACGAGGTCAGGAGATCGAGACCACGGTGAAACCCCGTCTCTACTAAAAATACAAAAAAATTAGCCGGGCGTGGTGGCAGTGCCTGTAATCCCAGCTACTCAGAGAGGCTGAGGCAGGAGAATGGCGTGAACCCGGGAGGCGGAGCTTGCAGTGAGCCGAGATCGCGCCACTGCACTCCAGCCTGGGTGACAGAGCAAAACTCTGTCTCAAAAAAAAAAAAAAAAAATCCTATATGCTACCAACGAACAACTGGAACTGGGAACCTTAAAAGTACCGTTGACAACAGCAAAACCTCGAAACACTCAAACAGAAGTCTCACAGCATTCGCATCAAGTCTACACAGAAAGCTACAAAAATCCTGCCGGGAGACACGGACGGCACCTGTGGACTGGGCCTCCTGCGGCTATGAAGACGGCAGCTGGGCCCACATGCATCCATTCACTCATCGAGATCTCACTCAAAAGTTCAGAATTTTTTTATTTTTTGAGACGGAGTTTCGCTCTTGTTGCCCAGGCTGCAGTGCAATGGTGCGATCTCGGCTCACTGCAACCTCCACCTCCTGAGTAGCTGGGATTACAGGCGTGAGCCACCATCCCTGAATTTTTTGTTTGTTTGTTTTTTGAGACGGAGTCTCGCTCTGTCGCCCAGGCTGGAGTGCAGTGGCGCGATCTCGGCTCACTGCAAGCTCCGCCTCCCGGGTTCACGCCATTCTCCTGCCTCAGCCTCTCCGAGTAGCTGGGACTACAGGCGCCCGCCACCGCGCCCGGCTAATTTTTTGTATTTTGCGCAGAGACGGGGTTTCACCGTGTTAGCCAGGATGGTCTCGATCTCCTGACCTTGTGATCCGCCCGCCTCGGCCGCCCAAAGTACTGGGATGACAGGCGTGAGCCACCGCGCCCGGCCAGAAGGAGCTTATTGTTATGTGTTTTCATACAAAGGCAAAGAAACCAGAATAGCCAACATAGTCTGCAACAGAAAAAGCGTGGAGAAGCTCAGCACAAGATGGGAAAAGTGATCACATCGCTGCAGCGTGCACCACGGGAGGCTGGTGAGGGCCAGTCTACGTGGTCACGGGGCCAGCGCTCACCACCACGTCACAGTGCAACACACGTTCCCACAGGTTGGCAGAGCAAGGACGGGCTGAGTCTAAGATTCACACAGGCAGCCAAATACCAGAATGGCCCCGGCGGTTCCACACGGCACCCACGTCGGAGGCTTCTCGCTGCAGTCACCTCTGCAGTGGGAACGGACAGACGCGTGCAGCAGTGGAACGGAGGAAGGCTCAGGAACGGAGCCCGCACACGGCACAATCAGGATGCCTTTTGCAAAGCTGGTGCTGGGACAGTTGGACACCCACATACAACAAGGTGAGCCTCGATCCGAGCTTCACACCCCACAGGAAAGGTTACTCAAGCGGACCCCAGACCAAAATGCAAGACGTCGCAGAGGAGAATCTTTGTGGCTTTGGATTCAGCAATGAATTCTTAGACACGACAGCAAAAACACAGCCATAAAAAAAACCAGTGTCTCTTCCTCCAGATTGAGAACATCTCCGAGACGCCACGTCAAGAGGGTGAAAACATACGTCACAAACTGGGAAAAAGGCGAACACGTCGCACATAAAGGGTCTGTATCCTGAAGACACGAAGAACCCTCACGCTCAGTGAGAAAGCAACCAGCCCAGTGCCTCTCGGGGCCTTCGAGGCTGGAAGGCCGAAGTGGGTCCCGGAATGGCCACGGAGCCTGCAGCCTGCCCAGTAGGTGGCAGCCGTGGGCTGAGGACAGAGGTCGTCGGCGAAACGCGTCCACTCAGCCTCCCCGTGCTTGGCCTGATGTGCGAAGCCTCGTGCCCGGGATCACTAAACCCCACGCGGGGGGGTAACGGGCGGCGGGCTCCCGGGTCCCGCCACTGAGCTGCAGTGAACAGGTGGTGCCGCAGGGAGACGGCACTGAGCACCCCGCCGCCCGTCACTGGCTGTCCTTACCGCACCGGCCCCATGTCGGCTCTCACCCTGCCCCCCGTGTCCGCGCGCCCCACCTGACTGGCCCCGCATCCCCCCGTCTGCACGCTCACCCGTCCTCCCAGGGCTCTCCCGTGGTCTCCTCGGCCACCAGGATGTCGTACTCCTCAGCCGCGTACTTCTCCCAGTCGGAGAGCTCGGGGCCGCTGCTGTCACTGTCCTGGAGGAAGCACACACGTTACGTACACGGCGTGGCGCAGCCCAGCCCGCGTGCCCGCCGCACTCACCCTGAGCAGGGAGATCTGCTCTTTCTGCTCGTGGTCGAGGTACTTCTCGATGTTGAAGAAGGTGTCGAAGAAGACGCTGGCCAGCTTGCAGCGCTTCAGGTCCTGCAGCGTGATCTTCCCTGCGGGGAGGGGAGCGCGTCCAAGGCGTGTGAGCCCGGCCTCACCTTTGGGGCCTGCGTGTGGGGTGTGCGCGTCCGGTCACACGTGCTTAAGGACACGGCATGATGCTCTGGGCTCTCGCGCCACGTGTTTGACGTGAAAGGCAGACACATGCGTGTCCTGGTTCTGGGTGGGGACTGAGGCGTGGGAGGCCACGTCGCGGAGGCAGCTGGGGCCACCCGTGCCCCAAGGACGCATGGACTGGGACGTGGTGCAGGCGCAGGGAGGTGCGGCCAGCAGGGGCAGCTCTGGATCTGAAATTACAGAGAACGGAGCTCCCCGTGCAGGCAGAGGCCGGAGGGTGTCCCGGGGACACTGAGCAGCGGGAGGAGCCCCACGGCCAGGGAGGGGCAGGACTGCAGGGCGCTGCCCGGGCTTCAGAGCCATTTCCAAAGTGAAAGCCCCAGAGCTGGATTCTGAGGCGCAGAAGGAAGCCAGGCGGCGTGGACGGTGAGGGCTCTCCTTTGCCTTAGAGGGCACCAGGGCGGGCGGGAAGAGCTGGGGCGATGGTGTGGGGGGAACAGGGGTGGGGGGGAGAAGGGGGGTGAGAGGGGAGGACCGCCCTGTGCGGCATCAGCACAAATGTGGCAACTGGTCCCTCAGCCCGGATCCGACGTCCCCAGTGAGCCCCGGCCCTGGGTTCTCCAGGTCACCCTCGGGGTGTCGACGCCCCGAATAGGACGTTCTTGCACCATGAGACTGCGCACCTGTGGTGCCGGCCCTCGTCACAAACTCAGAGTAGGAGTGTCCCTCTCCCAGTGTCCCCTCGCAGCAGGGACAGTGCCTCACAGGGGGACGTCCCCTCGCCCTGGGCCGTCCGCTCTCCCGTCCGTCCCCTCGCCCTGGGCCGTCCCCTCTCCCGTCCGTCCCCTCGCCCTGGGCCGTCCGCTCTCCCGTCCGTCCCCTCACCCGTCCGTCCCCTCTCCCGTCTGTCCCCTCACCCTTCGAAGGGGCGTCACCTTCGGTCCTCGGCTTGACCAGGTCCAGCATCTGGCAGAGGCAGTCCTGGAAGGGCAGGGCCTCGATGGCCATGCTGTCCAGCCTTCGGCACTGCTCCTCGTAGAAGTACTCGAGCTCGAACATGGACAGGGCGCCGTCCCCGTCCAGGTCCATGCAGCGGAACCAGTACTCGATGCTGCGGCACGGCGAGCTCTGTCAGCCCCTGCCCTGGGCCCTTCTAGCCCGTGACCTGCAGCCCCTGGAGCAGCCCCCCCAGGCATGCATGCATCCCCGTGCCCTGCAGTCCCCACCAGGCATGCACGCATCCCTCTGTCCCCTGCAGCCCCCACCAGGCGCGCACGCATCCGCCTGGGGACACACGTCATGTGGGTGGCTCCCGGCTCCTCCACCGGGACGAACGTGCTGCAGCAGGAACCCACCTGGTCGGCGTTTTTTTGTCTTCCTCAGAGATCAAAAACCAGACAAAGTCAGCGTAGCTGATCTTCCCTTCCTTCTGCACTTTTCTGCCTCTAGATCCAAGGCCAGGATGGAGAGACGAAGAGGCATGTCAGGGAGAGCTTCACAGGCCCCTGCCCGCGCGCCTCGGTGAGAGGGGTCCCCCAGGGCCCGGCCCTCCTCCTGCCCCTCCAGGGAGGAGGTGGAGGCCACGTGGCCGGAGAGCTTCCCCCAGATCCAGGCGGGGTCAGGAGTGCACTTCGTCACTGCTCACTCAGGCCCAGTGCCTGACAAGAACCCCTCACCTGGGGCCTGGGCCACCCTCTTCTTCAGACCTCATGTGACAGAGTCTTGTGCCACCCCCGCCCACCCCACCAGGGTTTCACATGACAGAGACACGTGCTCCCCCCTCAGGGCCTGGGGTGACGGCCACTCGCTGTCGGGACACGACACGCTCATGTCAGGCAACGATGAGGAGAGGGACCGGGTCCTCGTGGGGCAATGGCTGCCGCCAGGCACCTGAGCCGTACGTACCGTGTGACCGCCCCTGAGAAGATCCTGTCGATCATCTTGGTGGAAATGGCTGGAAAGGAATGGGGTTGATGGGCAGCCCGCACCGTGCCTGGGCCCCGACGTCACCACCCCCCGAGCCGAGGCTGGATGCGGTGGGGACTGAAGTGCTGGGCGGAGGCCTGGGTCTGGGAGGGCCCCGGGGCTCCGATGCCCCTGCACAGGCCCCTCCTGGGTGCCCACCACCCTTTCCCGTCGAGCAGAGCCCAGTCCAGCGTGAAATCCACAGAGCGCAAAGCTGAGCACGGTTCCAAGACCGAGCTGTAAAGAGCAGAACATTCAGGCCTCAAAGGTTCAGCTTCCAGAGGGAGAGAGAGACCTCGAGTGCAATCACGAAAACAAACACGTTTCAACCAAAACTTCACTAACAGGAGGCAAGAGCGAAGGCACCGTCGCCGTCAGCTCAGGTGGCCACGACAAGGTCCCGCAGCCTGGGCGGCCATCCCTGTGGTCACCGGTGTCCCTGGGACGCACAAGCCAAGGTGCCCCGGCTTCAGGCCGCAGTGCGTGAGAAACAGCCCAGCCCGGCCGCACACACCGTCCTGCCCTGGGACTGAGAGTGGCTTCCACAGGAGCACGGAAAGATGGGGCCGGGCCGGGGGTTCACAGGGACAGTGAGCGCCTGGTTCTGGGCAGATTCCCAGCTGTGCAAGCGCTGGCTCGGGCTACACAGGCCGGCACTGTGGAGCTGTGCTCAGGGTGCCCAGGGCGTAGGTGGTGCCCTGAACTGAGTGCAGGACAAATCCAGGGAATGCTACGTCTGCTCAGGTGCGAGTCCGACGCGGGGATCTACTGTGGCCACGTGACCCAGGACCAGCCCCGGGAGACGCAGATGGGTGAAGCGCACGTTCGGGGAACCAGGAATGTGAGCTGACCACACACAACAGATGGCACCGTAATTCGGAAATAGTCTTGGTCACATGGTTTTTTTGGGGGAAAAACACTTGAACCCTTTAGAAAACTCAAGCCCCTCAGGCTACAGGCGGTTTGAGTTCCTGGAAGTGTCCATGACTCTTAGAGGAGCCGGGAGGTGGTGGCTGCCGTGAGGACACCTGGGAGGCACCGGCTCGGCGCAGGTATTTGACCACGTCTAAGCCTGGAGCTCCACCTAGGCTGGGATGGAAACTGCTGCAGGCCTTGGGGGCTGGAACCTGGAACCCGGAGCTCCTGAGGGAAGGCGTCTGGTCTGCGGCCCTTGCTCGGGTGTTAACAATGAAGCCCCACAGCGTTGCTGGCCCTCGGGCCCGGGTGCGGCTGTCTCAGCCTCAGGACCCGCGGCCCACACTGACCCTGAAGACGCCCGCAGGCAGAGGCCTCAGGCACAGGCGCCCACGGGGACACAAGAGCGGGCAGTGGGGAAGGAGAGGCAGCTGGAGAGGCAGCTGCAGACACAGAGCGCAGAGCGGGGAGTGGGGAAGGAGAGGCAGCTGCAGACGCGGGAGGCCCTGAGAGAAGGGTGTGCTCGGTGTCCCGGCGCCGCGCCCGCCCCTCTGTCCCTGCGCACCGTGGTCATTGTGCCGCGCCAGGTCGTCCGCGTCGATGAGCAGGTCGTGGTCCGTGTCCAGCTCCCAGAACTTGCAGTAGATGACGTAGAAGTGCTCGTAGGAAAAGAATTCGGTCAGTTGGTTGATGTCCGCCTCCTCCTCCAGCAGCGCCACATTCTGCCAAAGGACCCGGGCGGCCTGAGCACGGGGCAGGGAAGGCTGGGCGGGGCGGGGCCGCTCCGTGGGTGGTGGGGACTGGGGCGCTGGGGCCGGGGGCGCCCCGAGTGGGGGCAACTCTGCGGTGGGGGGAGCTCCAGCACGGGGGCGGCTCCCTAGGCGGGCGTGGGGGTGGGGGGCAGCTCTGGGGGAATCAGGGCTCAGCTCCCCCTCAGGGTGGTGCCCAGTAAGGCCCCCCCCCCACATCAACCATGGACCCCCAAGCGCGGCGGCGCAGTCCCAGTGCTCACAGGCCTGGGGTGGGCTGGGGGCGTGGCGGAGGTGGGGCTGGGAGCAGGGAAGAGGGGGAGGGGGAGGGGGAGGGGGGAGGGAGGGAGGGAGGGAGAGGGAGAGGGGGAGGAAGGGAGGGAAAGGGAGGGAGGGAAGGGGAGAGGAGGGGAGGGGTGGGATGGGGAGAGGGGGAGGGAGAGTGACGGAGGGGGAGGGAGGGAGGAGAGGGGAGGGAGGGGGAGGGAGGGGGAGGGGAGGGAGGGAGAGGGAGAGAGAGGGAGGGAGGAAGAGGGAGGAAGAGGGAGGGAGAGGGAGGGAGAGGGGGAGGGAGGGGGACGGCAGAGGCGGGCCGGGCCGCTGCGCACCTGCAGGAAGGAGCTCCTCCGCAGCTCGGCGCAGGTGATCCTGCCGGACCAGGACCGGTTCACGGCGTAGAAGATCCGCTGGATGACCTGCGGGGGCGCCGTCAGTGCGGTGGGCGCGCAGACCCCCAGGAGCCTCGCCCCGCACGGAGACCGGAGACCGGAGACGGGAGCCGGGAGAGGGGCGCGGCCTTGGTCCCAGCCGCACGAAGCCCGCCAGGGACGGGCGGGAGCAGCGGGAAGGGCCCCGGAAAGCGGGGAGGGTCTGGCCGAGAACGTCCCGGAGCTACGCGGGCCCAGGACAGGTGGGAAAGCGGCGCGGCCACCCCGGAAAACCAGAGTCCCCCCAACACCGGGCTCCCGGGCGGGTGGAGACCCTCCCACGGCGCGGCCGCCCCCTCTGGAAGCTCAGGACCCCCGGGCCCCGCCCTGCAGAAGCCCCCGCGGCGGCCGCTGCAGAAACACCCCCGCCCTGCGCTGCAACCGACGGCCCCTCCGCTGGGGACCCACCGTGGTGATGTAGCGCGAGTGGAACTCGGACGCCTCCTTCAGGAACGACAGCCCCGGGTGCGTGTTCACCACGTCCTGCGGGTGGGAGGACACGAGGCGCACCGTGTAGACGCCGGCCCTCCCGTGAGGTGTGCAGTGTGGACGCCGGTCCCCCTCCCCCCCATTGTGAGGGACAAGGTGTGCGGTGTAGGCACCGGCCCTCCCGTGAGGTGTGCGGTGTGGACGCTGTAGACACCGCCCCTCCCGTGAGGAATAAGGTGTGCGGTGTAGACGCCGGCCCTCCCGTGAGGAATAAGGTGTGCGGTGTAGACGCCGGCCCTCCCGTGAGGAATAAGGTGTGCGGTGTAGACGCCGGCCCTCCCGTGAGGAATAAGGTGTGCGGTGTAGACGCCGGCCCTCCCGTGAGGAATAAGGTGTTCGGTGTAGACGCCTGCCCTCCCGTGAGGAATAAGGTGTGCGTGTAGACGCCGGCCTCCCGTGAGGAATAAGGTGTGCGTGTAGACGCGCCCTCCCGTGAGGAATAAGGTGTGCGTGTAGACGCGGCCCTCCCGTGAGGAATAAGGTGTGCGTGTAGACGCCTGCCTCCCGTGAGGAATAAGGTGTGCGGTGTAGTCGCCGGCCTCCCGTGAGGAATAAGGTGTGCGGTGTAGACGCCGGCCCTCCCGTGAGGAATAAGGTGTGCGGTGTAGACGCCGGCCCTCCCGTGAGGAATAAGGTGTGCGGTGTAGACGCCGGCCCTCCCGTGAGGAATAAGGTGTGCGGTGTAGACGCCGGCCCTCCCGTGAGGGATGAGGCGTGCAGTGTGGACGCAGGCTCTCACCTGTAAGAAGGGGACAAAGTCCTCCTGCACCAGGTAGTTGCAGCCGGGGCTCATGAGCAGATGGACGAACTTGGCCGCGTCGTCGTGGCAGTTCTGGAGGATTCTGGAAGGACAGGACGACTGGGCGCCACCCTCACAGGGGGGTGGCTTTCGACCCCGCAGACGCAGGGTGGAACACGTGCATAGTATTCCACGTGGTACGTGGCAGGTGGCCACGCACGACGGCCAGGCCTGTGCCCATATACACGGGTTTCTCCTCTCACTGTGGCAGCCGCAGGGGGCACCCATCCTGGAGCCACGGGGACCCGGGGACGCCTCCGCCCTCCCAACACAGCACCCTGCCCAGCCCAGGACTCACTTTCTCCACATGGCGACGAACTTGTGGACGGACACGGAGCCCGTGCGCTCCCCGCCGGCACCATAGAAGAGCGGCGCCTTCCAGTAGAGGGGGCAGCCGCAGGCCTGGGGCACAGAGGGCAGGAGTGGGCGGTCAGCGGGGCCTGGACGCCCGTGCTCCTGCTGTGCACCTCGCGCCTGACCGACGCTGCCCAGAGACCCCCTGCTGCAGAGACACACAGCACACTCAGCCAGGCCTGTCTGGGCGTCTGCAAACTCAACGTGGCTTTCGCTCCAGCCTTCGAACTCAGTCATGAGAGCTGAGCGTGGGAGTGCCGGGCACGCAGTCTCCCCTGAACAGACACCACGCATGGGCACTGTAACCAGAGGCGGCTGCATCCCCAGCGTCTGGAAATCAAGCGGCACATACTGAGAAGCAGTAAGTGCGGGAATAAATGGCCCGGGCAGCCAGGCAATGTGGTGAATGGGACAGCGACAGAAACCTCTCATGGAATGTATGGGACACACCTACAGCAGCGACCTATGGCAAGTTCACGCCTTAAATACACGCGTGTGGAAGGAAAGTTTAAGATCGATCATCTACACTCTTCTACCTCAAAGGAACAAATACATGGCACAGATGGAACGAAAAGTAAATAGTAACAGAAAATCAACAAAATCAAAATTCGATGATTTGAAAGATTTCTTAAAAATTAATTCACCCTGGCTGGGCGTGGTGGCTCATGGCTGTCATCCCAGCACTTTAGGAGGCCGAGGGGGGTGGATCACCTGAGGTCAGGAGTTCGAGACCAGCCTGGCCAACATCGCGAAACCCCGTCTCTACTAAAAATACAAAATTAGCAGGGTGTGGTGGCAGGCGCCTGTAATGCCACCTACTTGGGGGGCTGAGGAAGGAGAATCAATCGTTTGAGCCTGGGAGGCAGAGGTTGCAGTGAGCCAAGATCACACCACTGCACTCCAGCCTGAGTGACAGAGCAAGACTGTCTCAAAAAAAAAAAAGAAAGAAAGAAAGAAAGAAAACACAGATTAGCCATGTCAGCTGTAACTACAGATCCTGCAAACATCAGATAGTGGATACTCATGAATCACTTTATGTCTATAAGTCAGATGACTGTTGAAACAGACTCCCTGAAGAACAAGTCGAAAAATAAACTACAACAGAAAATCTGAAAGGGTTGTTTCTACAAGAAATTGAATCCATAATTTAAAACTGTCTCACCAAGAAAATTCCAGCCCCTAAAGGCTGCTCCCATGTCGACCAAACATTTAAGGAAGAAATCACACATGCGTTCCTCTGGAGAATAAAAACGAGGGGCGTTTCCCAGTGCCTGTTCCGAGGCTGGCACAGGCTGTACACGGTCAAGGACACAGGAAGTCACAGGCCAGTTATCACTGGAGAGCAGAGGCAGAAATCCCACACAGAGCACACAGTAGCAAGTGCAACTCGGTAATAATGACCAGGAGTATCTAATAATACTAATAGACCAGGAAACCAGAATCAGGAGGGACGCTCTTATTCTAATAAAGGGTGCTATGGCCTGAATGCCTGGGTCCCCAAGATCCACCTGTTGAAATCCTCTCCCCCAAGGCAATGGTGTTGGGAGGTGGGGTCTCACGAATATGGTGAGTCCCCTTCTAAGGGACCCCAGAGAGCTCCCTCACCCCTTCCACCCTGTGAGGACACAGCGGGAAGGCGCCGTCGATGAACCAGGCACCACTTTGCCACACCGTGATCTTCCAGCCTGCAGACCTGTGAACAGTAAATGTCTGCTGGTGACGAGCTGCCCGGGCCATGGTGTTTCGTGACAGCAGCCTGAATGCTCTAAGACAGAGGGCCTCTACGAAACACCCCAGCTGCTCAGACAGCGATGACACATGAACACTTCCTCCCTGTGCTGGAAACAAGAGGGCAGTGTCACCACCAAGGCCGCCTGGACGGCCGAGCCAGGGCAGCAGGCAAGAGAAAGGCTGAAAGATGCCGCGAGGGGGAGGAAGAAGCAGAACTGTCATAATTCACAAGCAACACACTGTGTATACAATCCAAACGCTTACCAAATACGGGAATTAGTAAGTATGTTCAGCAACGTTGCTGGGTCCAAGGACAATATGCAAAAATAAATTATTTCAATATACTGGCAACAAACAACTAGAAAATAAAATCTGCAATAATGCCATCTATCAAGAGCATTAAAAATCAACCTACGAAACAATGGAACAAAAATCACACACAGTGTCTACAAAGCAAACTGCAGGGCACGGCTGGGTGAAATCAAAGACCTAAACATGGTGAGGTGGACCTCACTGCTGAGTTCACAGGCTGCAGTTTCTTCCAGACAACTCTGTTGACCCCGAGTCCACGCGATCCCCACCCACAGAGTCCACGGGATCCCCACCCAGAGTCCACGCGATCCCCACCCACAGAGTCCACGTGATCCCCACCCAGAGTCCACACGATCCCCACCCAGAGTCCACGCGATCCCCACCCACAGAGTCCAGCAATCCCCATCCAGAGTCCACGCGATCCCCGCCCAGAGTCCACGTGATCCCCACCCACAGAGTCCACGTGATCCCCACCCAGAGTCCACGCGATCCCCACCCACAGAGTCCAGCGATCCCCACCCACAGAGTCCAGCAATCCCCATCCAGAGTCCACGCGATCCCCGCCCAGAGTCCACACGATCCCCACCCACAGAGTCCACGCGATCCCCACCCACATGCACCGAGGGCTTGACGTTTTGGGGTTTGTAGTATACACGGACAGGCTCATGTGAAAACTTACCAGGGAACACAAAAGAAGTCACAGGGGGACCAAGTTGGTGGATGTAAGTCCCACCGCCCGGTTTCAACCCTTCCTGTAAAGTCAGAGTAATGAAGAATCAGTGAGTTAGGACAGAGCCCCGTGGAATATCCACAGGCAAACCCACTTCACACAAACTGAATACAGGGCATCCTCCTGGAAGGAAACGAGGGACGCTGCATGGCTGTGCCGCGGCCAAGGTTTCCTTCCTGGGACACACGTGCACTTCCTGAAGGAAGAGAGCGGCCCGCTGCACCGCCCCAGCGCAGGACTCAGGGTCAGCTACCGGCACGGTGAATACAATGCCAGGACAAGACACAGAGGGAGAAGTGTCTCTGCAAGGCGAGATTCTGACAAGGGACTCAGAGGCATAATTTTAAGCATCAGTGAGAAAGAGGCCTGAACACAGCCTGCACGTGCACTGCCCCCTCCAGAGAGGGGCGCACGACGGCCGCAGACAAGGTGAAGCGCCCAGTAGTGGCGCTGGCGAGGGCAGGGTTCACGGGGCACGGAGAGAACAAGAACATGACACGCGTGGCTGAGACAAAAAGGACGGAAGACGCCAGGTCCCGCAAGGCTGCCAGGCAGCTGGGTGTCCTCGGCGTTGCTGGGGGAACTGGGACGCCGCGCAGCTGCCGGGAAAGCGGCTCACAGGGCGGCTGAGCATAAAACCTCGTGGCCCAGCCAGGACATCCGTCCTCTCAGAAGCACCCCAGTGGGAAGAGGGCCCGTGCCCGTGACAGCCTGCACGGATGGGACGTCGGCTGCTGGATTCACGGTGCTCCAGGGGACTGAGGGAATAAACGGTGGCAGAGTCGGCCTGACAGGTGCAGGGCGGGAGTGACCACGGTGGGCGTGGGGGACTGCGGAGGGGGCTGTGTGCCACAGCGGGGAGTGCAGTGCAGCTGTGGGAAAGGACTCTCTCCGGTGCCCCTGTGGATGACTCGAAGGCAGCCGTGTGGAGCGGGAGGGGCCGGGCCCTGCAGGACGCACAGGCACGTGCCAGCTCCCGTGACGAGGATCCTGATGGCGCTCAGCCCTGGCCACCTGGAAGGGTGCCCTGGAATGAGCTGGGTGCAGCACTGGTGCACCCCTGGGCCCTCGGGCTGGTGCTACTCCCACGCTTTTGACCTCATCAGACCGTTCTGGTTCACGGGCCGTGCAGATTTCAAGCACTCAACACCCAGGGATGGGGGGATGTGTGAGCCTTCACATCTGTGCTCCTCACTCTGTGCAAGACACACCGTAATGACCTGGTGGCAGGGATGGAGCATCAAATCTATCCAGTCCTACAGGCTAGCGTCAAATGTACCCAGTCCTACAGGCTGGAGTCAGATGTATCCAGTCCCACAGGTTAGCTACAGGGTGATCCCTTTTTTGTTTTTGAGTCACGGTCTTGCTGTTGCCCAGGCTGGAGTGCAGTGTGTGATCACAGCTCAGTGCAGTCTCAACTTCACAGGCTCAAGCAATCCTCCCATCTTAGCCTCCCAAGTAGCTGGGACCACAGGGGTGCGCTATCATGCCTGGGTAATTTTTTAAATTTCTACAGTGAAGTCTCACTATGTTGCCCAGGCTGGTCTGGAACCCTTGGCCTCAAGCCATCCTCCCACCTTAGCCTCTCAAAGTGCTGGGACTACAGGCATGACACTGCAACCAGAGACAGCTGCAGCCCCGGCGTCTGGGGGATGAGAACTGAGCGTGGGAGTGCTGGGCACACAGTCCCCCCACCACACCAAACCCGAAAATTACCTCCAAACGAATTAGCTCATCATTTTAAAAAATCCTGAAGTAAATGGAGATAATCAATTCTAAAATGCAAAAGATACAGAGGAAAGCAGTTTTACCTGAATGTTACAAAACCCTCATCGGAAAGGGAATGAAACATCAGATAACCTGATTTGACTTTTAAAAGTCTGTTTTCATGATCGACACACGGAAACACCCGACTCCTTGTGGGGCCAGGCAACGCAGCGGCACGCCCACCCGCACAGCCGGGACAGGGAGCGAGGCCGCCAGCCCCGACGGTCCCTTCCGCCCCTCCGCATCCCGCTACGGCGACGGCCCCCAGGCCTCCTCCCCGTGGCTCTGGTTCACCTTTCCCAGGACACGGCAATGGGACCCTGCCATCTGCAGAGTTTTAGGCCTGGCTTCCCTCGCTCAGCACACGCACATGGGACTCACACACCTTGCTCTGTGTGGATTGCCTGCCCGTGTACTGCTGATTCCTATTCCACGATGGCTCTGCTGACCTCAAAGTAGCTCCCTAAGCAGGAAACACCACCGGCCCCAAGGCCCACGTGATGGTGCTGCTGCGGGGGGACTCGCGAGGCGGACGAGTCCCGAGCATCTACACTCGCACAGGGCACGCCGACACCGACCAACGGGTGTGGGAGGAGAAAGGAGGACGCACAAGCACGGCTGGCAAGTTCAGCATGACGTCCTCGGCAGGTGACGGGACACGAGGACAATCTGCAGAAACGTGAAGATATGAAAACGCTGCCGGGCTACGTGAGCACATGACATCGCGGAGCCGGAGGAGTCTTCAGGGTCATGAACCAGTGGGCCTCTGGCTCGAAGCCCCCAGGTCATGGGGAACGGTGATCCTGAGTGTTGGAGCAGGGCTCTGCTGGGGGGTGACTGGGTGATGAGGGTGGACGGCCCCTTTGCTGCTCTCGTAATACTGAGTTCTTGTGAGATCCGATGGTTTAAAAGTGGGTGGCAGTGGCCGGGCGCGGTGGCTTACGCCTGTCATCCCAGCACTTTGAGACGCCCAGGCGGGCAGATCACCTGAGGTCAAGAGTTTGAGACCAGCATGGCCAACATGGTGAAACCCCGTCTCTCCTAAAAATACACAAATTAGCTTGGCGTGGTGGCGCATGCCTGTAATCCCAGCTACTCAGGAGGCTGAGGCAGGAGAATTGCTTGAACCCGGGAGGTGGAGGTTGCAGTGAACTGAGATGGCGCCACTGCACTCCAGCCTGGGCAACATAGCAAGACTCTGTCTCAAAAAAAAAAAAAGAAAAAAAAGATACAGACAGCCTGTGTCTATTGAAACAATTCACGCTGTCGTTAAAAACCTTCCCACAGAGAAAACTCTGTCCCAAATGGCTTCACTGATGAGTTCTACCAAATATTCAAATAAAAATAACACCCATTCTAAACAAATGGCTTCAGAAAAGTGAATTCTAAGGGACATTTTCCAAAAAGTGAATTCTAAGGGACATTTTCCAGGCTACTCCCCGATGCCAGCATCCCCCCACCCGATGCTAAACCAGACCAAAGCTATCACAAGAAAAGGAGACCGCAGGCCTGTCCTTCACGAGCGCAGACGCAACCACTGCAAGGCCTGGCAGTGTGGGCCCAACACATAGGAGAAGTGTGACACCGTGTGGCGGACCAGGGACCGGGGGCTGGGGCTCACCCAGGGACCGGGGGCTGGGGGCTCACCCAAAGACCGGGGCTCACCCAAAGACCAGGGCTGCCTTCACACTCAGACGTCAGTCAGGTCAAGACCAGTCCTTCATGACCGCGGACACAACCCCTGCATGGCCGGGCAATACATGGCTAATGCATAGGAGAAGCGTGACACGCCGCAGTGGACCAGGGACCGGGGCTGCCTTCACACTCAGACGTCAGTCAGGTCCGTTCACCTTTTACAGGACCAAAGGAAAACCTCACTGCCCCCTCAATACACGCAGAAATACACGTCCAGAATACTGGACAAACTTCCAGGCACACTTATAATTTTAAACAGTAAAACTGACATCATCCCAGCACTTTGAGAGGCTGGGGCCAGAGGACCCTTCCAGCCCAGGAGTTCCAGACCAGCCTGGGCTGTTTAACACAGCAGAACCCTGTCTCTACAAAAAAAGAAAAAATCAGCCAGGCGTGATGGCGGGTGCCAGTAGTCACGGCTACTCGGGAGGGCTGAGGTGGGTGGATCGCTGGAGCCCAGGTGGTCGAGGCTGCAGAGAGCTGAGATCATGCCACTGCACACCAGCCCGGGGGCAGAGTGAGAACCTGTCTCAAAAAAAAACAAATGAGGAAACGAAAGGGAAGGCGCCTCCTGAGTGTGATGAAGGACGCCAGGCAGGGCCGCTGCGTCAGGGACGACTTGAGCCCGAGGCGGGAAGGGGCGTGCTCTCCACGGCTCTCCAGCACTGCGCTGAGAGCAGGACTGCGTTCATGACACGGAAGCCTCCATGTGGTCAAGATTTTTCCAAGTTAATCTAGAGTCAACAGGATGCCGACGCGATCCCAGCAGGCTGTCGTAGCAATGGAGGGGCCGGGTCTAAAATTCACATGGTGGGAACGAACAACGGTGCAGCCACTCAGGAAGACAGCGTGCAGGTTCCTCAGAAAGCTGGAAGTGGAACTGCACACGCCCACGGAACACCACGCGATCTGGCCCTGTGCACACGCCCACGGAACGCCACGCGATCTGGCCCTCTGCACACACGCACACGGAACACCATGCTGTATATGTAACAAATGTCTCCGAGTTCTGTGCTCCAAATGGTTACAATGGTGAATTCTGTTATGTGAATTTTACCATAATAAAAAAAGTGTCTGCTGTCTGATTCTGTTTACATAAAATTCTAGAAAATTCCGGCTAATCTATATTGACAGAAAGGAGGCCTGAGGTAGCGTGGGATGAGGGCAGGGGCACATCGGAAAGCAGCAAAGTCCAGCGCAAGTTCTGGTTCAAGTGCAAGGATGCAGGGACGCCTATCGTCTTGGTGGTGTGGATGGTTTCATGGGTGGGTACGGACGTCGAAGCTCATTGAGCTGCACCTTCAACACACACCATGTATCACACATCAGTTATATCTCAACAGAGCTGCCCCAAAATGAAAAAAAGACAAACTGATGAGAAAGAAACACGTAAGGTGGTCACAACACGTACATCAGGGAAATGAGCACAGCCAGGACGGGACGCCTGGACACACGCAGACGCACACGCACAGAACGGCTAAAGGCAAAGCGTGAGGCCACGTGCCGCAGTGGGTCCCCCAACGCTGCTGCCTGGAAATGCGTCACTCAGGGCCACCCTGGAAGCAGGTTTTTTTGTTTTTTTGCCTAGAGACAGAGTCTTGCTTAGTTGCCCAGGCTGGAGTGCAGTGGTGCGATCTCGGCTCACTGCAACCTCCACCTCCCGGGTTCAAGTGATTCTCCTGCCTCAGCCTCCCGAGTAGCTGGGATTACAGGCGCCCGCCACCACACCTGGCTGATTTTTGTATTTTTAGTAGAGATGGGGGTTTCACCATGTTGGCCAGGCTGGCCTCGAACTCCTGACCTCAGGTGATTCACCCGCCTCGGCCTCCCAAAGTGCTGGGATTAGTGGAGCGAGCCACCGTGCCCGGGCCCTGGAAGCAGTTTTACATCTTCTTACAAAACTAAACATGTGGCCAGCAGATGAGGCAGAGCTCACCTCTGCGGTACTGACCACCTCAGGAAAACACAAGCACGTCTGCGTAAATCAGTGCACAGACACACAGCAGCGTCACTCACAAGAGGCAAAACCCAAAACAACCAGACGTCTATCGACCCCGGAACAGGGGAGAGATGGAGCACACACGCAGCAGAAGCTACTCAGTGATAGAAAGAGCTGCCCATATGGCCAGGGCACAGCCAGCCCCACAGTATCCACGCCCTGGCCAGCCACACGCGAGCTCCACAGTATCCACACTCCGCCAACCCCACGGTAACCACACCCCGCCAGCCACATGGCGAGCCCCACAGTATCCACACCACAGGATTTAATCAATCCTCAACACACATATAGAGAAACATCTCGCCGTACCCTATATATACAAATATTACTTGTCCATTCAAAATAAACTTAAAAATAAAAAAAAGATGCTGCCAGGAGGAAGTCAGAAACCACAGACAAAATACTCCACGAGTCCTCACGTGAAATTCTAAGAGGCAAAACTACAGTGTCCGGAAGCACATCTGTGGCTGGCCTGGGCCAGGGAGAAAAGAGGGGGGACTCATGAGATGCAAAAGGAGGCACAGGGGAAACACGGGGCAGGCGACAAACGACCGGTCCTGCCTGTGGGGGTGGATACCCAGGTGTGTGCTTTGCCAAAACGGATCAAACTGTACACTTAAAATTGGTGAATCTTAGTGTGTGTAATTATATCAGAATACAGCTGACAAAACAAAATATTCAACAAACTAGAAAAAAATGACAGAAGGAAGTGTATGTAAAAAAGATGACTGGAGAAATTCATGAGAGAAAGAACTGAAATAATCTGTAACACCGACAGCTGCTTACTGAGATATACATTAGTCCGTAGCATGACGGATCAAGAAAGGAACCAGAAACAGATGATTCTGTCAAGAAAAAGTGTCTATGGCCGGGCGCGGTGGCTCACGCTTGTAATCCCAGCACTTTGGGAGGCCGAGGCGGGCAGATCACGAGGTCAGGAGATCGAGACCACAGTGAAACCCCGTCTCTACTAAAAATACAAAAAATTCGCCGGGCGTGGTGTCGGGCGCCTGTAGTCCCAGCTACTCGGGAGGCTGAGGCAGGAGAATGGCATGAACCTGGGAGGCAGAGCTTGCAGTGAGCCGAGATCGCGCCACTGCACTCCAGCCTGGGGGACAGAGCGAGACTCCGTCTCAAAAAAAAAAAAAAGAAAAAGAAAAAGTGTCTATATGATGCAGATACGATAAAGATTTTTTAAATCGTACAAGACAAAGAAAAGCTTTAGAGCAATAAATTTGTAAGTTATGCAAAAAATTGTTTTAGAAAAAACGTAAATCATCAAAATAGTCTCAATAAATGAAAACCTTGAATTAGCCAACAACGTCTGAAGGAAATTAACAGAGAAAAAAGTGTTTTCCTGTGGGGGCAGCTGAGGGGTGGAGTTTGGTGGCGGTGAAGGAGCTGATAATCCTTCCTCAAAGGGCTTCAGAGAAAACAGAGGAGTGACGATGATGAGAGGGAGGAGATAACGTATGACGTCAGCCGTGACTCACACCGCAGACGGGAACAACCGAAACAGGAGAAGGCACACAGGGACCTCACTGCACAGCCACGGCTAAGATCCACGGGGGAACCCCCTCATCAAGTAAAGTCCCCGCAGACGTGAGTTCTCAAGCAGCCGCCGGCCAAAGTCCACACGCCTGACAACTCACTGTGGGCCGTGACTCACTCACGCGACGGGGAGAATTCGAAACGGCGTGGGCCTTACGTGGGGAAGCCTGATGATGCCAGCGACACCCCTACCTGTTCGTCCCCTGGGCCGGGGGCCTGGCTCACAGAAAACCGCCCCGAAGGCACACGATGGAGACGTGGAAGGACACCTGCACCTGGCGGCGAGCTGGGTGCCACTGAGACAGGCTCGGCAGCCTTTCAGGGGAGCTGAAGTTTGCCTGCGGCCCCCGCACATGCTGGACGCTCACAGGGTTCTGCTGCCACAGCACAGGTGCATTAAGTCACGAAAGCGCACACCCTGCTGGCCTCTGCCCATGGTCACCGTGGGTGCCCGAGCACCATGCTCTCCGCCTGCAGGGCCGGGTCGGTGCGTGCACGGACAGTGGGGCCTGTGGAGGTGTCCCTCGGACTCCCAGCGGTGCAGACACTGCAAGCAAGACAACTTCAGTCTCAGAGCTCTCCCCTGCCCCGCTGGGTCACAGCCAGGTCACCCTGCTTCTCTGGGGCATCAAAGACAATGAGAAAACTTGGTTTTTACCACCAAACGTGACATCCAGCCAACGGACCAAGTTCTTTCAAGTCTTAAAGCCTTACTACCTTAGACGGCCACCAACGCCACCGCTGCTGTGCGTGGAAGCAAGGTCACGCCAAGAGCTGAGTCCTGGAAGGAAAATGACATGAAGCGTGCACGTGAGAACCAGGCACCATGGAAACACTGTGGGGGGTGGGGGTGGGGGCGCCGAGGCGGGGAAGCACAGTGAGGGGAGTGGGGGCGCCGAAGAGGGAAGCACAGTGGCGGGGGGGCACCATGGCGGGGAAGCACCGCGGTGGGGCAGGGTGGGCGCCATGGCAGAAAGCACCGAGGAGAATATGTGGGTCCCATGCAGGAACCTCACTGCGCTGCGCGAGTGGCTTTGTAGGACCCGAAGGGGACGCAGCACGTGAGCTGCAAAAGAGGTGACTGACCCAGCCGGAGGCGCGCAGAGACCCTGTGGGTGGAGCCGGGCGCACTCGGCGAGGGTGAGTTCTCAACACAACGGAGGCTGTACTGAAAAGGATGAAGGTGTCCCAGCAGACGGAACGCCAGCAAAGAGACTTCCCAGTGAAGGAACTCTCAAAGATACCCCACAACTTCAAGAGCACCAAGGATAAAATGCGGAAGCTGAGCAAGGCGTGTAAAGTCGAGTGAGTCTGCCAGGGCACGGAGCAGGGGCTCACTCCACACAGGACAAGGAGATGGCACTGCTGTAACTACTTTTGGCAAGTTTTTACTGAGAGATAAAACAATTCTTAATGTTTCTGGTGTTTTAAATTACAGCATACTAGGTAAACATTAGTTCTTTACATGTTTGCAACCAACTGTAAGCAAGTTTCTAATATTTCAACAAAAATGATTATAGAAGGATCCTAATTTTTCCTGGAAGATGGTTTTCCATGGTTGTGACTTGATGTATCTGGTCCTTTCATGGCCCCACACTGCCGTGCAAGACAGGGACACCTCTACAAATACGGACTGACTTAGCAAAAACAAATACCCAAGTGTAAGAGTACACTAATTTTTCTCTAAGAAATGCAAGAAGTATGTATGTTCATACTCATACACATATTTGTACGTAGTTGCTCACATTAGAAGCTAAAATAACAATAAGAGGGTAAACCAAAGCTGTGGAAACTATTACCTCGGTGGAGAAACAGCACAGACAGGGACAGAACCTGGACTTATCTAAATGTCTGCTTTGTTAGTGTTCACTTTGTAACCATGGAGGTTTTTACATATTTATAAAACAAAACTTTTAAAAATACTTTAAGAAGACAATCCCTAATAAAAAAAGGGGGGGACACTTCCCAATGTGTTCTTTCAGACCCGTATTGCCCTAAAACCAAGATCAGACAAAGGACTGACAAGAAAACTACCAAGCAGTGTCTTCTCTGTGAATCCAGTTGCAAAATATAAGAAAGATAAGACACAGCGACCATGTGGAATTTATGCCAGGAATGCAAGGTTGGTTTAACGTCCAAAAACCAACTCATTCAATAGACTGCATTAATAGGTTAAAAAACAAAAACTGGCCAGGCGCAGTGGCTCACGCCTGTAATCCCAGCACTTTGGGAGGCTGAGGCAGGCGGATCACTTGAAGTCAGGGGTTCAAGACCAGCCTGGCCAATGTGGTGAAACCCCATCTCTACTAAAAATATAAAAATTAGCCGGGCATGGTGGTGCATGCCTGTAGTCCCAGCTACTTGGGAGGCTGCGGCAGGAGAATCACTTGAACCTGGAAGGTGGAGGTTGCAGTGAGCCAAGATCGCGCCACTGCACTCCAGCCTGGGTGACAGAGCAAGACTCTGTCTCAAGACAAACAAGCAAACCCAAAGAAAAACCAGAAACCTGCCCACTCCTGTGGACCCCCTTCACAGCTGCAGAGCTGGAGAGGGCTGGGGAGCAGGGGTCATGCCCCGAGGGGCTCACGTGTACCGGGCACCAAGGCTCTGGGGCTCTGACCTGGAGGGGTGGGAGCATCGGCTGCCCAGTGACTCCACCTGGAGGGTAGGAGGCTGGAGACGCAGGCACAGGTCCCTGGAAACACAATCGCCCACCAGGGGTCCAGACACGCATCCCTGGTGTAGGCATTGCCTTGGTAACGCACAGACACTAAACCGAGCGTGCTCGATCTCTGGGCGTCCATGCGGTCAGCCTGGAAAGCGTGCAGCTGAGAAGGAAAGCAGGTGGCGAATGATGCACGTGGTGCTGCAGCACTCAGGGTGAGTCCAGAAATGGGCCCATGGGGCCACTGCTGGGGGACAGGGGTCCACGGCCGCCCAGCCCGGGACGGTGGCTCCTTGGGCAGAAAGGGACATGGCCAGGAGGGTGCAGAATGGCCTCCGAGAGCCATACGAGCCGGTGCCACTCTGGCCCTGGAGGGGAGAGGAGGGGAGGGTGGCACATGGCGGGCCTGTGCTCTTTACGGCCTCAGGATGAGAATGGAATTCCTACTCGCGTTTCAGATGCTTAAGAATTCACACGGCAGCAACCAGACAGCAAACCTCAGACCACAACTATAACCTCAGAGGAAACCTGGGCCACTCCCGCACATGTGTGAAACGCACCCACCTCGGCTGCTCGGCCTCATTCATGCTCGTGTGATGTGCACCCGCCTCGGCCGCTCGGCCTCATTCATGCTCGTGTGACACGCATCCGCCTCGGCCGCTCGGCCTCACCCTCACATGCCTGCAGTACCACCTCGGCTGCTCCGCGTCACACGCGTGACACGCACCTTGGCCACCAGACCCATGTCATCCATGGTGGCCCTCTCGTGGGGGAACTGGGCGAAGGTGCTCTCGATCTTGCTGATGACGGCATCCACATTGACGGAGTCCTGCGGGCGTCCTCTGGGGAAGTAGAAGGTCGGAATGCTTTGGCTTGTGGCCGGGGGCAGAGGCTCTTCCTTCCGCGTCTGAACCTGAGGAGTCGACAGACAGCGCTCAGTTAGAACCTGGGAGCATCGAACGCCTTCTCCACCCAGACAACACAAGGGGCCTCTCTAGGGCTGACGGTGCTGAGGCCACCTGACCCCAGCCGGGAGAGGACACGCTGCAATCCCTGTCGGGGACCACACACGTACTCCACTGCAGGGCCACCTCCACCCAGGAAGCCACACGGTGCTGCCACGGACCCCACTGTGGGTGGCTGCTGTGTGCCACTGAGCCCCCACCACACCGAGCAGGGTCCTGGGGACAAGGGCAGGTACGTGCCCCAGATGCCTCAGAGCCCAGCCGGGACCCACTCCCGATTCCCAGCGGCCACACCACTGACCCCACCACACCTGGCAGGGCCCCGGGGAAAAGGGCAGCCGCGCACCCCAGACGCCTGAGAGCTCAGATGTGGAGAGGCACAGGCGCCGTCCACAGGCAGCCCTGTCCCTGGAGCCTGGGCGACTCACATTCTGAGAGGCAGAGGCAGGGCAGGCGGCCACACAGCCAGGCGAAGGGGTCGACCACCAGGTACTGCTGCGGACACGCCTCAGCCCCTCACCCAGTGCACAGCCCACGCCCACGGGCTCTTGGCCCCACTCAGCACTAGCACTCCCCTCACCCAGTATATCCACAGGCCCGAGAACACTCAAGAGTCTCCTGCTTGTATCTCTACACAACCTGCGAGGTGGACATTTGATCTCATACCGTGATGCTAAAACACCACCTGAAATGGTTAACGGCATCAGCAACCGTATTGAGTCCTCCTCCATCAACTGCCCAAGGGACGGTGCTGTGTCCTCCTCCACCATCAACTGCTGAAGGGACAGGGCTGCGTCCTCCTCCATCAGCTGCATCCTCCTCCTCCTCCATCAACTACCCAGGGACAGGGCTGTGTCCTCCCCCATCAACTACCCAGGGACGGGGCTGTGTCCTCCCCCATCAACTACCCAGGGACGGGGCTGTGTCCTCCCCCATCAACTACCCAGGGGGCGATGCTGTATCCTTCTTCTCCATCAACTACCAGGGGATGGGGCTGCATCCTCCTCCTCCATCAACTACTCAGGGGACGGGCTGTGTCCTTCTCCATCAACTACCCAGGGAGCGGGGCTGCGTCCTCCTCCTCCATCAACTACCCAGGGAGCGGGGCTGCGTCCTCCTCCTCCATCAACTACCCAGGGGACGGGCTGCGTCCTTCTCCATCAACTACCCAGGGGACGGGCTGCGTCCTCCCCCATCAACTACTAAGGGGACGGGGCTGTGTCCTCCTCGACCAACTGCCATGGAGGAGGGTCCGGGGAGGAAGTCCCCATACCAATGGACCACAGCTCAGGGCCTTTGCACCCACAATCCTGACTGCCTCGATCAATCCAGGACTGGGTCCGAGCTCCAGTGTCCTCACAGAGAAACAGTCCACCCTGCTGTCCCTACAGGACCCTCGCCCCAGGGCACAAGGGTCCCACAGACAGCGCCCCAACTGTCCCCACCCTGCTGTCCCTACAGGACCCTCGCCCCAGGTCACAAGGGTCCCACAGACAGCGCCCCAACTGTCCCCACCCTGCTGTCCCTACAGGACCCTCACCCAAGGTGAGACTCAGTTGTTTTTCTCTGATCCCCATCTAGGAGGAACAGAGGCCGCCTCCGTCACCTGGGGCAGAGCAGGCTCCCCGCAGTAGGTGCCAACTGAGTGTTCCTTCAGCACAGCTTTACCTGAAGGGCACACCCCTTCCCTGTGATTCAGAACATGACCGCTGTGTCCTGGGGCAGGAGGTCCCTGCATCTCCCCGAGCCCGCAATCCCACAATGCATCTCCCCGAGCCCACAACGCGTTCCCACAGCGGCGCTTTCCTGTCTCTTGCTGCGGGGGTCCTACTGAGGAGCCTGTGGCTCTTCCCCCTTCATCACGCTGGGTTCACACAGCTCTGCTATGTGGGGTACGGAATTGACCCCGCGAATATTCTGCAATGAGCTCTCAGGCTCCTGTGTTTGGCAATATGACAGCGACCTGGGCACAAAACCAACCCTTCCTGGTGAAAACTGCCAAGAACCCTGGACAGAATAGTTCACAAACGTCTTCTAGACGGCGCCCACAGGCTGACAGAAAAGAATGACAGGAAGGAGGAACCCGGGAAAGCCCGTGGAGCCTGAACAGGCTCTGCCTTCAGAAGAAGCGTGGGCCGAGTGGGCTCACCTGAAATCTCTCACAGCTTTGCAGAGCTCTGGGGAAAAGGAGGCAAAACGCAGGGTCCTCCGGGGAAGCTCCCAGAACGCGTCACCTTCAGTGGGAAGAATGAGCTCCAAGTAAATCCCCAGCGCGCCTCCGGCCCCAGGAATGAAAGGAAAGTTGCAGCCTTCACCTGGAGCTGCTCGCAGGAGCTGGGCAGGGGGGAGTTCTCCCCTGAGAACTGACGGCTACAGTCGACTCTCCTGCAGGTTTGCAAACCAAACTCATGTCACCAGGATGATGCAAAACTCTCAAACCGGCCGGGCGCAGTGGCTCATGCCTGCAATCCTGGCGCTGTGGGAGGTGAGGGGGGCAGGCTGCCTGAGCTGAGGAGTTCGAGACCAGCCTGGTCAACATGGCAAAAGTTAATCTCTACTATTAAAAAAAAAAAAATCGAAAAAATTAGCTGAGTGTGGTGGCACATGCCTGTAATCCCAGCTACTCAGGAGGCTGAGGCAGGAGAATCGCTTCAACCCAGGAGGCAGAGGCTGCAGTGAGCCGACATAGCACCACTGAACTCCAAGCAGAGCAACAGAGCAAGAGTCTGTCTCCAAAAAAAAAAAAACCCCTCCAGCCAATAATGCAAAGTTATTCCCATGCGGGCAGCACCTGGAAGCAACAAGTTCTTGAGGAAACCCAGGACTCAAGAAACCTCCCAAACTTACAAGAAAAAACGAGCAGTTCACAGTCAAAAATCACCAAAATGCCCACAGAAACAAAGCACCATGAATGACAGTCGGCAGAAACGGTCCACATGTCATCCCAGCATTTTGGGAGGCTGAGGTGGGAGGATCACTTGAGGTCAGGAGTTCAAGACCAGCCTGGCCAACATGGGGAAACCCAGTCTCTACCAAAAATACAAAAATTAGCCGGGTGTGGTGGCAGGCACCTGTAATCCCAGCTACTCGAGAGGCTGAGGAAAGAGAATGGCGTGAACCCAGGAGACAGAGGTTGCAGTGAGCTGAGATGGCACCACTGCACTCCAGCCTGGGAGACACAGTTAGACTGTCTCAAAACAAAACGATAAAAAAAATTAACCAGGCATGGTGGCGGACACCTGTAATCCCAGCTACTTGAGAGGCTGAGGCAGGAGAATCGCTTAAACCCGGGAGGCAGAGGGTGCAGTGAGCTGAGATCGCACCACTGCATTCCAGCCTGGGTGACAGAGTGAGACTCTGTCTCAAAAAAAAGAGTGAGATGAACACTTGGACGTTTTTAGCCCCAAATTTACAGAGACCATGCACCCCATTAACAGACACTCTATGGGGCAAAAGCTGAGGAAACGCAGCAGGGAGAAGCCAAAAGCTCCCAAAGGGAAGGTTGGAATTGAAAGAAGGGATGAAGAGCACGTCAGTGGTAATGAGTAGGAAAACCCTGGCAGCTGACCACATAAATCAGTGATAACAATGTATGTTCAATTTAAAAAACATAAATCAGTGATAACAACGTATGTTCAATTAAAAAAAAATCAATACAACAACAGGCTGTCAGTGACATGGTGACTGGATGAGTGTGAGACGGTTTTGTGAGTTGGAGGAAAAGATACTGATTAACATTGGGCTTTGAAAAACTTAGTTGACGTTCCTTTTTTTTTTTAAGAGACGGGGTCTCGCTATGTTGCCCCGGCTGGTCTTGAACTCCTGGCCTCCAGCGATTCTCCTGCCTCAGCCTCCCAAGGTGCTGGGATCACAGGTGTAAGGCCCTGAGCCTGGCCAGCCATTGAGATTTGTAGGATAAACAGTGAGCTAGCAGAAAGTGTGTACTCCAAACGACAGAAAAGGTGACCGAGCTGAAAGAGCGGGAGACAGAGATGCAGGATGGGACAGAGTCCATCACACGGATGAGCAGGCAACATCGACCTCAATGTACCGAGTGTTCCAGTTACCAGACAAAGGTCTGACTGCAGAAAGAAAACAGCATTCACGTATACGGGAGACATAGAGGACAGAAAGACACAGGAGATATATGTGACTTAAGGAACCAGAGACTACACATTTTTTTTTTTTTTTTTAGATGGAAAAAGATAGAGCAGGCAGACCATAAAGAAAGCTGGTGTCGCTGTGTTAACATCGATGAAGTGACACAAGGTGATGGACAGACCTGGAGACAGGCCACCAAGGAACGCCGAAGAGATCAGTCATGGGAGGACAGGATGACGCTAACTTTATCCATGCCTGACAACGCAGCCTCGGCACTGATCAAGTAAACACCACTGGACACAAACTCAGCCCGCCAGGAAAGGTGGAGAACACCCACCTCGGGCACCGACACGGGGAAGGCCGGGACCACCCACCAACACAGGAAAGGCCAGGACCACCTACCCTGGGCACTGACACGGGGAAGGCCAAGACCACCCACCCTGGGCACCGACACGGGGAAGGCCAAGACCACCCACCCTGGGCACTGACACGGGGACGGCCGAGTCCACTCACCCTGGGCACCGACACGGGGACGGCCGAGTCCACTCACCCTGGGCACCGACATGGGGAAGGCCGAGACCACCCACCCTGGGCACCGACACGGGGAAGGCTGGGACCACCCACCCCGGGCACCGACACGGGGACGGCCGAGTCCACTCACCCCGGGCACCAACACGGGGAAGGCCGGGACCACCCGCCCTGGGCACTGACGAGGGGAAGGCTGGGACCACCCACCATGGGCACTGACGAGGGGAAGGCTGGGACCACCTACCTGGGCACCGACAGGAGGAAGGCCGGGACCACCCACCCTGGGCACCGATGGGGGGAAGCTGGGCCCACCCACCCCGGGCACTAATAGACGAGCGACGGAACAACAAACAACACAACCACTCCATGCGGGCACGGGAGATTTACAAGTTTAATCTCACGGACAGAAATAGACTCAGCCTCAGCACAGCTGCAGAGCACACATTCTTTTCAACACACACAGCTCACTTGGGAACTGGCCACCTCTCCGGCCAAGCAGCAGGTCTCGGGATTCTGAAGGAATCACAGGGACTGCTGCCCTGCCCCGAATGTAGCCGGTGAGGCCAGGCATCAACAGTAAACACAGAAGGAGCAAAAACAGCTGCGTGTGTGTGGAAGAATTCTAAAGCCAGCCGCCTGCTCATTAAAAAGTTCAGACAAACCAGAGGGGCCCATGGCAGCCAGGTCATCCACTTTAAATCCTCCTCAGTACGTGGACTTTAAAAAGTACTTTGTAAAGCGCCCATCACCCAAAGCACAGTGATAAAGGCGACACCCTGCCTCCCGACAAGCTATTTCTGTTGAGGGCACTGAGAAGGCAGCTCCCTGACTCATCACAGTTCCAGAAGTCACAGATATGTGTGTCGCCCTTCCAGAGTACACCCACAGTTTTGCAAAACATGCCCGTATACGACCAAAAACAAAGGCTGAGCCTAACACAGGCTGCCTGTTTTTGCGTAGAAGTGCGTGCGCTTGATGGGTGCAGGTGAGTACCCCGAGAACACAGGCCACGTGCACCGTGACACATCATCTCGCGACACCAGCCTCGGGCAGACCCCCACATGTGCAGGGGGTGCGCACAGCAGGCAGGGTGCGGTGACCAGCAGAAATAACCCTCGCCCCAACTGCAGCAGGAGCGGACACCACGATCAAAGCCACAGAGAAGGTGCCGGAGCAGCACGGGGCCGGCAGAAGGCACGCTCAGTACAGGCTGCAACGCACAGCCGTGTCCCCAGGAGCCCTCACTCTGCAGCGGGAGGCGGAAGCATGGGAGGCTGTGGTATGGGATCAGGGAGGGGGGGTTCGGCCAAGACCCACACTCATGGATTCCAGCTGAGCCCCTCGCCCACCCAAATGACAGCCACCCCTGGAAGGCAGGGCCTGCTGCAAGCTCTGAGCATGGGCTGCCAGCTACACCTGCAAACCGCACGCTGGACGGCTAAACACAGGAGTCAAAAAGGTCGGTGTTTACACAGAGGAGCCGAACACGGAGATGAGAGGCCCCGCGTGTGGGTTTAAAAATCCCCTCTCTAGCAAAGAGGGAGAACTGGTGTGGAGGGGTCAACACGGACACGCAGCAGGTCCAGGTGTCTGAGGTGGCCAGAGCTCACGTGGGCTAACATTCACTCAGACACACGACTGCAGCCGGGCAGTGGGGCCACGACAGATGCTGAGAGACGTCGGCTGGGCCCTGGACCCACGGCTGGCGCCTGCACCCACGACTGCAGCGAGGTGTGAGTCTCCACAGAGCTCGGAAGGCTGGGCTGGGGGATGTGGGGATCATTCTGTCCACCAGCCAAGGGGTGACGATGGACGCCGGGCAACATAGCGAGGGGAGGATCCGGCACCCTCCCTGCGTCCACAAGCCCCTGGCGCATGCTCCTGAGCTTGGTCTTCTGTGTGGACGTTCCCACCTGGGCTTCTGTTTCCTGTTAACCCCCCTTGCTGCAGCTCCCTGCCAGGTGGGGAACCCAAGCCCTACCTTCTCCCTGCCACTGCCCAGGGAGTGGCATCCTCGGCAGCGTCCTGGCCAAACCAAAGGCTGCAAGGGTTTTTGGGGACCACTGGCCTTGGGAGCGGAACGGCACGTGCCCTGGAGGTGAGAGCAGGAGGTGCGTCAGGGACGCCCAGAGCCCAGGCTGTCACCACGCCGAAGTCAGCTCCAAGTACAGCGGGGCTGCTGCATAGGGGACGGCGCTTTCAGCCATGGATGGTGCTGTGCAGGGTCTGTGCGTCCGCCTGAAGGACCCCGTGGGGACGCTGGACAGTGTCTGTGTGACCAGGACAGGTGAAGAGGAGCATCTGTGTGCTGAGTCAGTGTGTGGGGAGCGGGAGAGTCACTCCCCAGGCGAGGAGGGCCAGGCTAGGGCAGCACAGCTGTCCTGGGCTGGGAACAAGGTCTGAGCTGTCCTGCTGTTGACCAGGGACAGAAGGCCTGAGAATCCCTGCGCAGGAGGTGCAGGCAGTGGCTCCAGCAGGAAGAGCTCGGCCAAGCAGCTGCACGGCCCCACTCCAGGTACATGCTGGGTCCTACAGTGAGAGCACGTGCCGTGTAACATGCCATCGTCACACGGGAGCCTCCCCGGACCCACGGTGAGAGTACGTGTGACACACCATCATCGCACAGGAGCCTCTCCGGACCCACAGCGAGAGTACGTGTAACACGCTACTGTCACACAGGAGCCTCCCAGGACCCACGGCGTGAACACATGCTGTTCCGTTCCCAAGGCCAGCGCAGCTGAACACCCCCCCCCCCACCCCCCGAGTTTGGTTTGTCAAGGATGCCGGTGGCTGGGAAGTGGGCAGTGGCAGGGAGGAGGAGGAGCTTGGGTTCACCACCTGGGCAGGCAGCACCCGCCAGGGGGTTAGTGGGAACAGAAGCCCAGGTTGGAGGTCGCACAGTCAGAAGACCAAGCTCAGGAGCACCCGCCAGGGGCTCGTGGGTGCGGCCAACATCATTCGCGGAAGGCTGTGCCCGTCAGAGGACCCCTGAAAACAGGACCGTGCTGCCTGGTCTGGAGCATCCGAGGGCAGAGGAGCGGCACCCCGACACGCCCAGTGGCTCCCACACAGGTGCTCCCCGACAACCCTCCTGAGGGTGTGTCCAAGTGGGGTGGACCCAACAGACAGAGCCCATGCTCATGCATGGAGTGAAAGCAGCCAGAAAACGTCCCCTTCTCCCCCAACACCACCCCCACAAATGCCCCAAAATACCCCTGTAATTCCTCCACCACCCCTCAGACAACACACATTTCACACGTCTGTCCTCCCTAAAAACGTGGAAACCCATTTTCTGTAAAATGAAACAAACTTCTGTAAACGGAACTCGTGATTTCCCAAAAACTGACTTTTTAAAAATAAACAGTCCTGTTAAAACAATGCAGACTTTGGTGAATGGGCTCTGCCTCCCGGAGGTGCACACACAGCTGCATCGTCACCACAGCCTCCGACAGAAGAGCCAGGGCCCGGCTGCAGGGCTGAAGGGCTTCCTCATCCAGCCACGTGCGAGCTAATCACCTAATGGACTGCAACCAGCGAGCACGCACCTCCCAGCACCTCCTACCGTCTAGAGCAAATCCCGCACGAGGCTGATCTCACTCTTACGGTCTGCAGGTTAAGAGGATTTTAAAGAAACCAGCCTCGCCTTTACACACTTACAGGCAAAATGTCAAAACCTGGAAGACAGAGGTCAAAAACCCCGAAGGAGTGCAAAAGTTGTGATCTGAGAGAAAAAGTTTCAATTAAAATATCAACAGAAAGAAGTGGGTCTTCCTCCCCCTTCAAGCAGGATGCCTTGGTTCAGCTTGATGTTTAGGCCATTAGTTCCAGACTCCTGGAACTGAGTTTGAAAAGCACGTCTGATGTGCCACGTGGGTGTGAGACGCCCGCCAGCCACGCACACCCTGCCTGGATGAGATTCGCATCAGATTCGGCCGCAGCCAAGCCCTAAATTCTCAAATTATACCGGGATTGTCACAGGAACACGCTTACACGTTTAAATCAGGTGGTACTCGTAAAACTAACTCATACAATATACACGGGGTACAGACACAAATTTTACTTCCCTGAGCACTTATGAGAACACAGATTAAATTTCAAAGCCAGCTGTGGCAGAGGCTCACGCCCCTACTCCCAGCACTTTGGGAGGCCCAGGTGGGCGATCACCGGAGGTCAGGAGTTCAAGACCAGCCTGGTCAACGTGGTGAAACCCCGTCTCTACTAAAAACGCAAAAATTAGCTGGGCGTGGTGGTGCACGCCTGTAATCCCAGCTACTCGGGAGGCTGAGGCAGGAGAATCACTTGAACCCAGGAGGTGGAGGTTGCAGTGAGCCAAGATAGCGCCGCTGCACTCCAGCCTGGGCAACGGAGAGACTCTGTCTCAAATAAATAAATATAAATGAAAATAAATAAATTTCAAAGCCAGTGAGTTACTGAATAAAACCACGCTGCATAAATAGTCCGGTATGTGAGTGATATCTCAACCGACTCTTAGGTTAGCCAATGGGAAGGAATGCTGGGTATTGCAATAACGCCGGGAAAGTTTCAGCCACCCAACGCCTTTACGAAGGGTGAAGGAGTTTCCCGATGTTTATTACCAGCAATGCAAGGTATTATTTAAATTAAAAATCTGTCTGCAGCGAACCCTCCCAGGCGCTGACGGCTCTCACCCCCCCTGGTTGATCACAGCAAGGCGCGCACTCACAGCCAAAACTCCCGGGAAAGGAGCGGGTGCTCTTTTCAAAGCCCGGTTTTCCTAACAAGCTTGGCACCGCTTCCCACAGAGCAGCACCCGGTTTTCGGCGGCCTGCGGCCCGAGCGGGTCCCCTGCGCCCATAACTGGCCCTGAAAATCTGGCGTTTGGGCCCCGCCACGCGACAACGGGTGCACGGCCAGCAGCGGCGAGCGGAGGCCCGCGCGGGGCCGGGAGGGCAGGGCTCGCCGGGCCGGGAGGCCTCGCCCGGTGTCGGGCAGCCGCGGGGCGCGCGGGGCTGACCTGCTGGAAGGCCTTCAGCCGCTTCTTGAACCGAGAGGGCAGCACGAAGTCGCAGCCGCGGGCCAGCGAGGCCAGCTCCTGGCGCAGGTCGGGGTCCTGGCGCAGCGAGCGCTCGCGGAGCCGCATGCCGTCGGCGCGCAGGGCTCTCCGCGGACCGGGCCGGGCGCCGCGCTCTCGGGGTAGGGCCGGGCCGGGGCCAGCGGGGCGCTGCAGGCGTGGCCCGGGCTCAGCGCGCTCCATGCGTCGCCCGCCAGGCGCTCTGGGGCCGGGGCCCGCGCCGCGCGCATTCCTCAGGCTGAGGAGGGCGCATGGCGCCGGGGGTGGGGGCGGCCGCCCCTCCCGACCCGCGACTGTGCAGACCCGGCTGCTCCCGGCGCTGCTCTCCTCTCCTCCTCCTCCGCTCCCTGCACTGCCCTCCGCTCCCTCCGGTCCTCTTCTCTCCTCTCCCCGTTCGCTCCGGGCTGGGCCGTCCGGCCGGGCAAGGGCGCTTTCTGCACCGCTGCGGCCGTCACGTGGCTCGCCCTGGAGCGCGCATCAACAGGTCCCCGAGAGGAGAGCCTGGGGACGGCCTCGGGGACCCAGGCGAAGGCGCTCCCGGCGAAAAGTGAGGTCCCCCCGCACGACAACACCAGAGCTGGCTGCAGGCTCGGTGCCGGCTCCGGCTCGCCCCTCCAGAGCCCAGGGCACGCCAGGTGCAGCTGCGCCTCCACAAACACACGCACCGCAGCCCCGGCATCCCGGCATCCGGGCATCCAAGCGCGCCGGCATCTCCGCCCCTCCCCAAACTTCAGGAGTTTCTAGAATACAGCTAAGCTGCAGTGGGCATCCAGGATCTCGTCTTCTCTGCCACTGCTCACTGTGATAACTGTGCTTGTTTGCAATCGTATTTAGAACAAGAAAAGAGGGGCGGTGGACAAGGGGGACGGGCAACTTTAAATGAGGATGAGCTGACATTCCGGGGGCCTGCACCTTCATCCCACCGGGAAAGAGACGGGTTACCTTCGGGCTGAGGGACAGAAACTGGTCACATCCCTGCCAGGCTGGACACTGTCAGCAGAAAGCCTCCCGGATCCCCGATCAGGAAGGTCCTGCGTGACCGCCTGTGTCTGTTACAGTCAATGAACCTCCTCGGACCGGTCACTATCACCCCGAGTCAACAGCGTGCACTGGGCTCTCCCGCTGCCGCACGCTCTGTTGAGTCTGGAAAAACGCAGGATGACACGGATCTACCACTGTGCGGTCACGCAGAGGAGTTTCCCTGCCCTGAAAAACGTCTGTGTGGCACCGACGCACCCCTCGCTCCCTCCTAACCCCAGTAACCCCCGATCTGTTTCCTGTCTCCATCGTTTTCCTTTTTCCGAGTGTCCTAGACTTGGAACCAGCAGTCTGCAGCCATCTCAGACTGACCCTTTCTTCTCGTGCAACCTTCCACACTGCCCCCAGTGCCCCTTCCAACTCTTCTTAGGGGTTCACCCCCTCCACTTCCTTCTCTTCTCCAGCCATCCCCGGATCCCTCCATCGCTCTCACCTCCTCACTGTCCTTGAGGATTCAGAAGTCGGCCTCTGACCCCCTCTAAGTCTCCAAACGGAAGCTTAAAGACAGCACCAGAGGGAATGTGCTCAAACCACCAGGAGACGATTTAAACAAGTGCACCCAGTCACCCACGATGCGGGGCGCAAACTCACAGGGCAGAGGTGCCGTCCAGTCACCCATGATGCGGGGCGCAAACTCACAGGGCAGAGGTGCCGTCCAGTCACCCACGATGCGGGGCGCAAACTCACAGGGCAGAGGTGCCGTCCAGTCACCCACATGTAATCCCAGCACTTTGGGAGGCCAAGGTGGGCAGATCATGAGGTCAGGAGTTTGAGACCAGCCTGGCCAACATGGTGAAACCCTGTCTCTACTAAAAATACAAAATTAGCTGGGCGTGGTGGCAGGCGCCTGTAATCCCAGCTACTCCGGAGGCTGAGGCAGGAGAATCGCTTCAACTCGGGAGGCAGAGGTTGCAGTGAGCCGAGATCGCACCATTGCACTGCACCCTGGGGGACAAGAGTGAGACTTCGTCTCAAAAAGAAAGAAAAAAAAAAGGAAAAAAAAAAGACTTTTGGAACACAGCATCAAAATCCTGAAGTGCACACATACACAGAGATTTAAAGACTCTGACCTGGAGCCCTCAAACCACCTCTGGATGCAGCCCCACTGCCTCCCTGTAGCCCCTACGTCCTGTCCCGATGCAGAACCCGCACCGCCCGCCCCCAGTGCAGCCACAGGGCTGTCTACACGGGATGGGGGAGGGACAGGGCCGTCCACACTCGACGGGGCCCCCATGGGGCTGTCTATCCACTACTGTGTACAGGGACGGGCTGTCCACACTCGACGGGGCCCCCACGGGGCTGTCTATCCACTACTGTGTACAGGGACGGGGCCGTCATAGCATTGTTTTTGCACCACAGACTAGCACGGAATCTGCGAGGCCTGTTTTCAGCCTGTTTCCCCCAAATTCCTACTCTGATGAGACGACATTGCCGTCTGGGCCGATGAAGCCCCTCACGGCACCCAAATCTCCACTGTCCTTCTCCCGTCCGGACACAATTGTACCATCAACCTCTAAAGCTCCTAAAATGCCCAGAAGACCTTTACGCAAAATTTTCATAAAAATCTCTTTACTTTTCATTCTCACTAAACATACTTTTGTTCGGACAGCTTATTTTAGGATAAAAATGTGCCTTCGATGAGCAAACATAATGGCTTTTCTGAAATCCTAGATTTGAAAGGCTTACGAAGGCGACCCATCCTTTGTGAGAAAATGTTTTTCTGAACATCCAAAGCTAAAAGCATAGCTAGTAACAGGCAAACCCATGAGACATGAAGATGGCCCAGAATGCTGTCCTCACCCTGCAGGCGCCATCTGCAGAGCACGGCTTCCTCCCTGTTTCAAAGGCCCTGAGAGGACAGGCTCCAGCGGATTCAAAACCCGTCCACCTCATCTCAGGAAACGGCACAGTTCTCTCTGTCAACAGAAGGGGAGGGAGGGATGAGGCTCTTTACAGTTTCCATGGTTGCAGATTCTCGGAGGTTCCAAGAAGGGTTCTGGACCCCTTCCTTCCTCCTCACAACAAGACTCATCGGTGCCCACTATGAAAACGTGAATAGGTTGTTGTTACGAAGGCAGTGAGAACTGAATGCAGACAGGCATGCACCTGATACAAAAGCTACAGTCCCTGGGCAAGCTCACGGCTCCCGCACAAAACCTTCAGAAACCCTGAGCTCCTGCCCTGAGGGTTCTGGGTGCTTTTCTGTCTTACAACATGTTTGCTAAGAGCTTCTAATGACACGTTAAGATAAGCACACCTGTGTGTATATGCACCTATGTATGTGTGTATGCACCTGTGTATGTGTGTGTATGCACCTGTGTGTGTATGGACCTGTGTGTGTGTATGCACCTATGTGTGTGTGTCTGTATGTGTGTGTATGCAACTGTGTATGCACCTGTGTGTATGCACCAATGTATGTGTGTTTGTGTGTATGCACCTGTGTGTGTATGCACCTGTGTATGTGTATGCACCTGTGTATGTGTGTATGCACCTGTGTGTATGCACCAATGTATGTGTGTTTGTGTGTATGCACCTGTGTGTGTATGCACCTATGTGTGTATGGACCTATGTATGTGTGTCTGTATGCGTGTGTATGCAACTGTGTATGCAACTGTGTATGCACCTGTGTGTGTGCACCTGTGTGTGTGTGCACCTGTGTATGTGTGTGTATGCACCTGTGTGATGCACACGCACACACGTGTTTACCTCCAAATACCCCGTTCTAATGTTCTAGAATGCTGGCACCCGGTCTGATAAAAGTCACAGGTTAGGTGGATACCGGAACTACTGAGTAGCTTCCAGAAATTGAGAATAACTAAAGAAACGGAGAGAAATTTAATCAAGGAGGTGCAAGACGTGTACCCGGGGAAGTACACAACGTTGCTGAACAAAATCTAAATGAACGCAAAGTCCTTTGTTTGTGGATTGGAAAATACCGTTAAGGTATCAATTACCCTAAATGGATCCACAGATTCAAAGCAATCCCAATCAAAATGCCAACAGGCTTTTCTTGCTGGAAAGCAATTTTTAAAGAACAGGCTTGGACTGACAGTATCTGCTTTCAAAATCTGCTAGAAAGTGCCATGAAGGTGAGGGGATGCACATACAGCAATGGGATGTAAATATTAATAAACCAGATGTACGTACTCAACTGACTTTCAACAACACAATTCCATGGGGGAGAAAAGACTCTTCAATATATAGTGCTGGGGTCATCCAGATACCTCACCTCACACCACGCAGAAAAACTGACCTGAACTGAATCACAGGCTGAAACGCAATCCTAAAACCACAAAGCTTTCTCTAGATAAATAGGAGAAAATCTTTGACACCTTGAGCTATGCAAACATTTTGTAATAAGACAAAAAAAAAAGTCATAAAAGAAAAAAGTTGAAAAACTAAACACTTTTTGCTCTTTGAAAGACCCTGAAGAAAACAAAAAGCAAGCCAGACTCGAGAGAAATATGTGCACACACCACGTCGTCTTACCAAGGACTTGCCTATAGTTGTACATAAAGAGCTCTCGCAACTCAGTGAAAACATAACCCAACTGAAAAAGCAAACACACGATCTGAACAGATGTTTCACAGTGGAAACCACATGAATGGATAATAAGCACGTGAAAATCGCTCAGTGCCACCAGGCTGCAGGGAAATGCAATCAAAACCATGCAGTACTGGCCGGGTGTGGTTGCCCTCGCCTGTAATCCCAGCACTCTGGGAGGCCAAGGCGGGTGGATCACCTGAGGTCAGGAGTTCAAGACCAGCCTGACCAACATAGTGAAACCCCATGTCTACTAAAAATACAAAATTAGCCGGGCGTGGTGGCGGGCACCTGTAATCCCAGCTACTCGGGAGGCTGAGGCAGGAGAATCACTTGAACTGCAGGAGGTGGAGGTTATAGTGAGCCGAGATCGCGCGCCACGGCACTGCAGCCTGGGTGACAAGAGCGAAACTCCATCTCAAAAAAAAAAAAAAAAAAAAGCAGCTCATCCACATGAGGTTCTTACTTCCCCTTATAAGAACTTACTTTAAAGAGGCATTTAGGGTACCCCCTAGCAGAAGCACCCTGGCTCGCAGCATCAGCCCATCAATACTGGCATTTTCTTTCTTTTTTTTGGAGACAGGGTCTCAGTTTGTTGCCCCGGCGGGAGCGCAGTAGCACAAGCATAGCTCACTGCAGCCTCAAACTCCTGGGATCCTCCTCCCTCAGCCTCACAAGCAGCTGGGACTTCAGGCATGAAGCACTACCCCTGGCTGATTTTACTATTTTATAGAGATGGGGGAGTCTCACTATGTTGCCCAGGCTGGGCTCAAACTCCTGGCCTCAAGTGATCCTCCTTCCTCGGCCTCCCAAAGTGCTGGGATTGAGCCACTGCACCCTGCCAATGCTCACATTTTCTAATTTGTACCAGTTTCTCTTCCCCAAAGATGGGAAGGAGCCACCGCAAGCACCCCTTTCAAACACAGAATGCAATCTCTCTGCTAAGTAACGATGAAGGCATAGGGTAACGTAAAACAGCCATGGCAGCGCTGGTTATGTCTGCTCTGGATGCACCACGTCATGTTTTCACATGGGCATGCCGTTCCTTTCACCGTTGGCTGGGGAGCTCAGTGGACCTAGCGTGAACCCTCCTGACAGCTCATACTCAATCCTGTATATGTGTGGGTGAGAAAAAGCTGTTTTATTTATGAAAATCTCTTCCTCTGACCCCAGCATTGACCCTCCCCGGCCAGAGTTTGTAGCATGGAACTGCATCCTTCACTGTTAACGTGGCCTTGCACATTCTGTATACGGGATGGACAGGAACAAGCTCACCTTTTTTTTTTGTGAGATGGAGTCTTGCTCTGTCGCCCAGGCTGGAGTGCAGTGGCGCAATCTCGGCTCACTGCAAGGTCCGCCTCCCAGGTTCACGCCATTCTCCTGTCTCAGCGTCCCGAGTAGCTGGGACTACAGGCGCCCGCCACCACGCGCGGCTAATTTTTTGTATCTTTAGTAGAGACGGGGTTTCACTCTGTTAGCCAAGATGGTCTCGATCTCCTGACCTTGTGTTCCACCTGCCTCGGCCTCCCAAAGTGCTGAGATTACAGTCGTGAGCCACCGCGCCCGGCCCAAGCTCATCTTTTTTGTCCCAATGAACACACACATCCTTCTAAGTTATTCACTTCTTGAGATTCAGCTGAAGTGAGCCATAGGTTCCAAACACGTAGACATGTTTAAGGCAAACTTTTAGTCCCAAACAAGCTCAGTCACTGGTTTTTGAAAACTCTCGGCATCTCCTAAGTGCAGAATCCTGCACCCTGCACAACCTGGCCGCCACGCCACGGTCCACATGCATCCTTCCTTCTGCTTCTCCCATCAGACCACTCCAGTCACTCAATGTGACCTGAACATCTCATCTTTTTTTTTTTTGAGACAGTCTCTCACTCTGTCACCCAGGCTAGAGTGCAGTGGCACGATTTCGGCTCAGTACAATCTCCGCCTCCCGGGTTCAAGTGATTCTCCTGCCTCAGCCTCCCAAGTAGCTGGGATTACAGGCGCCCACCACACCCAGCTAATTTTTGTATTTTTAGCAGAGACGGGGTTTTACCATGTTGGCCAGGTTGATCTTGAACTCCTGACCTCAGGTGATCCGTCCGCCTCAGCCTCCCAAAGTGCTAGGATTACAGGCATGAGCGACTGAGCCTGGTCTCATTTTCACACTCTGCCCGTCATCCCTCCCGGAATAGCCTCCCTTGGTCCCGCCCCCCATACCCAATAAACTCAGTGCATTTCCCAAGTTCCACCACTCACTTCCTCCTCAAAACTTTCTCCAGGAAAGAAAGACGTCTCCCTGCTTTGAACACCTTTGGAACTTAATTTCCACTTGTTAGAGCTTATTGCCTGATTTACAGAACACATCATCCTCTCACATGCACCCAAATGGCCTTGTTTGCACAGACCTGACCTTCCGTCAATATTCCCAGCCCTAGGAGAATTCGTGCAAAGTCACAAAATTCAAGCATCTACCTTAGTGTCTGGCTTTCTGTCATTCAACACGTTTAAGGACAAAATGGCAGGTCATTAGCAATCCCACTGGGAAAGGAAGCCATGGAGGGCAACCATCGTTACTAGCGCACACTTCTTGAGTCCTGGCCCTCCTCTCACGTACAACCTCCTCAGTAAATGAGGGATTTGGGCAAGACTGCCTAAGGTGCTCCAGCTTTTGCAGCTCACCGGTAAAGTGCACTGGGCCAGAGCTCAAGGGATGCGTCCTGGGGCCCTGAGTCCCCTCCTGGATCGGGATCTGGAGGGCCGTGCGGCTGATAGAAGGCCGGTGTTCAGCTGAAAAATTTCAAATGGTATAAACAAGTTCCAACGGAACATTCTGAGTATTTCAGGCTTCTGTAGTATTCTCGGGACAGCGGACGCGGCAGCCATACGTGTTTCTATAACATCTGGAAGCAATGTTTTATCGCTTTAAACTGCATAGTATAAAACGACAGAAAGCATTTTTAAAAATACACTGCTGTCGGCGGGCGCGGTGGCTCACGCCTGTAATCCCAGCACTTTGGGAGGCCGAGGTGGGCGGATCACGAGGTCAGAAGGTTGAGACCATCCTGGCTAACACGGTGAAACCCCGTCTCCACTAAAAATACAAAAAAATTAGCCAAGTGTGGTGGTGGGCACCTGTAGTCCCAGCTACTTGGGAGGCTGAGGCAGGAGAATGGCGTGAACCTGGGAGGCGGGGCTTGTAGTGAGCCAAGATCGTGCCACTGCACTCCAGCCTGGGTGACAGAGCGAGACTCTGTCTCAAAAAAAAAAAAAAAAAAAAAAATACACTGCTGTCCATTTGTAATTACTGGAGATTTACTACCAGATAAAGCAACAATAAAACCCTTAGGCTCATTAACTAAGCCGAGCAGAAGACATTGCTGAGAAGTGGGTAACAGAAACCAACCTAGAGAACTCGAAACAAACTCTAACAGTGAGACCAACTCGGGAGTATAACTGTAAATTAAAAGTAAAATCCGAAGCCCCACAACCCACTGAACAGACCCCCCATTCTTGGCCAAGAGAAACCTTATATTTTTTTTTTTTTGAGACAGTCTCACTCTATCGCCCCGGCTGGAGTGCAGTGGCGAGATGTGGGCTCACTGCAACCTCCGCCTCCCTGGTTCAAGCAGTTCTTGTACCTCAGCCTCCCAAGTAGCTGGGATTACAGGCACCCGCCACCACGCCCAGCTAGTTTTTGTATTTTTAGTAGAAATGGGGTTTCACCATGTTGGCCAGGCTGGTCTTAAACTCGTAACCTCAAGTGATCTGCCCGCTTTGGCCTCCCAAAGTGCTGGGATTACAGGCGTCAGCTACTGGGCCCGGCCCTAAGAGAAACCTTTAAAAACTAAGTTCAGGCTGGTGTGGTGGCTCACACCTGTAATCTTATTTTTTTTGGGAGGCCGAGGCAGGCGGATCACCTGAGGTCGGGAGTTCGAGACCAGCCTGGCAACATGGAGAAACCCCGTCTCTACTAAAAAAAATACAAAATTACCCAGGTGTGGTGGTGGGCGCCTGTAATCTCAGCTACTCAGGAGACTGAGGCAGGAGAATCGCTTGAACCTGGGAAGTGGAGGTTGCAGTGAGCCAAGATCGCACCACTGCACTCCAGCCTGGGCAACAAGAGTGAAAGTCGGTCTCAAAACAAAACAAAAAAAAACAACAAAAAACAAAAAACAACTAAGTTCCCAGCCATAACTAGATGGGAGTTTGGACACACCTCATTATACCCCTCCCGCTTTGGCAGTTTAAACACAACCGACCAGCAAAAAGGTTAAAATCGACATCGTAAGACTGACAGAACAGACTCTGGCAAACAAGACCAAGGGCCACCTGAGGTGAGGGTTAAGTCACACACCGCCTACACTTAAAGAATAAACTACAGTACCAACTGCCAAAGCGTTTTTCTCCAGCAGCTAAATGTCCTTTTAGGTTATTCACTAGAGACAAAGGTCTCTTTGCAGAGACCTCTGCAGAAACTCATTTTTGAGTTTCAAGAAGTAAATAAAGGATGTTTTTCTTTTTCTCTATTATATATATATATAATTTTTTTTTTTTTGAGACAGGGTCTTCCTCTGTTGCCCAGGCTGGAGTGTAGTGGTGCAATCTTAGCTCACAACAATCTCTGCCTCCCAGCTTCAAGCATTTCTCCTGCCTCAGCCTCCTGAGTAGCTGAGGCTGCAGGTGCACACCACGCCTGGCTAATTTGTGTATTTTTAGCAGAGACGGGGTTTCGCCATGTTGCCCGGGCTGGTCTCGAACTCCTGAACTCAAGTGATCTGCCTCCCTCCAACTCCCAAAGTGCTGGGATCACAGGCGTGAGCCACCATGCCTGACCAATATAAACAATATTAAAACATCTGCAGCTTCCTGTCAGATCCTGATGAACAGACCCCTCTGTTCCACCAGCCGTAACTACAGCTTTGACTGGAAAAAGACTGATTCCAGGCCAGGTGTGGTGGCTCACACCTATCATCCCAGCACTTTGAGAGGCTGAGGCGGGTGGATCACCTGAGGTCAGGAGGTTGAGACCAGTCTAGCCAACATGGTGAAAGCCTGCCTCTACTAAATATACAAAAATTAGCCGGGCGTGGTGGCAGGTGCCTGTAATCCCAGCTACTCCGGAGGCTGTGGCAGGAGAATCGCTTGAACTCGGGAGGCGGAGGTTGCAGTGAGCTGAGATTGCACCACTGCTCTCCAGCCTGGGTGACAGAGTGAGAATCTGTCTCAAAAAAAAAGACTGATTGCAATCACTTTATCCTGATAACTACTCACCACGGACTGGTTCTGCCCGGTTGACAGAGGCTGCAAAGTTGCCTCACCTTTTGACCTAGGGGGCCTAGCCATAATGCATTTAAATGTTAAGGCTCCGTTCCAAAGTGAACTTGGGAGTAGATAACATGCATGTTTGTTCAATACCCATGGGTCAGGACACGCTTGGTGAATATCCATAGCTATTCCTATAACTTCTTGAATATATACACTTGGCCAACCTACTCAGCATAAATTCCTCTCATCTTTTTTTCCCTCCAAGTGCTTTAGTTTTTTGTTTTGTTTTGTTTTTTTTTTTTTTTTTGAGACGGAGTCTTGCTCTGGTGCCCAGGCTGGAATGCAGCCTCTGCCTCCGGGGTTCCAGTGATTCTCCTGCCTCAGCCTCCTGGGTAGCTGAGATTACAGGTACATTAGCCAGAGGCTGCGCTTCTCACCTGCAGTGAATAATCACCTTCTATGAAATGAATGGCGTTTCTTCTAATAAATACAGTGGGATTTTGGGAGTCCGAGATGGGAGGATTGCTTGGACCCAGGAATTCCAGAGCACTCTGGGTAACACAGCAAGACCTCATCTCTGCAAAACGAACAATCAAACAAAAATTAGCCTGGTTTGATGGTGCACGCCTGTAATCCCGGCTACTGGGGAGGCTGATGCAGGAAGTCCAGCTGTGTTTGCACCACTGCACTCCAGTCTAGGAGACAGAGCAAGACCCTGTCTCCAAAAAATTTAAATAAAAAAGGGGCCAGGGGCAGTGACTCGCGTCTGTAATCCCAGCACTTTGGGAGGCCGAGGCGGGCGGATCACTTGAGCTCAGGAGTTCGAGACCAGCCTGGCCAACGTGGGGAAACCCAGTCTCTCCTAAAAATACAAAATTAGCCGGGCGTGGTGGCACGTGCCTGTAAGTCCCAGCTCCTCGGGAGGCTGAGGCAGGAGAATCGCTTGAACCTGGGAGGCAGAGGTTGCAGTGAGCCAAGATCGCGCCATTGCACTCCAGCCTGGGCAACAGAGCAAAACTCCGTCTCACAATAAAATAAAAAATAAGATAGGAAGAAAGCCTTTCTACCTTTATAAATCGTGTGATTTTTTAGGTTAACTACTGTCAATGACGGAATGTTCAGTACGTGGGAGTCTCGTGTGCGTGTGTGTGTGTGTGTGTGTGTGGGTGGCTGGGGGGCGGGAGGGGGTCAGGACGGGGAACAGACTCAATATGAAACCGTTTTGGGGTCTGACGCTCTCCCACCAGCCTCCACCGCGCAGCCACACGTCCGCTATGCGACCAGAGCCACCTGCGCAGGTGTTAGCAGAAGGAAGAGTAACTTACTACTCTCGTCCCTGCGGATCTACGGGTGCCTCGAGCGTGGGGCGCGTTCCTGGGGCTGGAGGCGGCGCCCAGGGGCAGCGCAGGGCCCGGCCCGGTGGTTCCCGGGGGGTCGAGGCCGCTGGGCCTGGGGGCGGCGAGCGTGGCTGCAGGCCAGGCCCCGGGCAGCTCCCCCTCCCCCGCGGCCGGCTGGTCCCGCCCGGGCGCCTTGATCCGACGCAGGCAGTCCTGCAGCATCCGCTGCGTGCTGGCCTCGCTGAGCCAGTACAGGAACAGCTCGTCCACCTTCATCTTCAGGACCGGCTGCAGGACCTTGCCGGGCGGCATGGCGGGGGCTGGGCCCGGGGCGCCCCCGGACGCCCGCGCCCCGCCCCGCGGGCTTCGGTCCGGCCCGGATCGACCTCGGGGATGCGAGCACTGCCAGCTGAGGGGGCGCGGGGCAGGGAATAGAGCCCGCGCCTCGGGAACTGCGCGGACTGGCGGGGCGCGGGGACCGAGGAGGGGGCGCGGTCCGGCCCGCGCTGCTCAGGGAAGCTTCAAAACGGGCGCGCCGGCCGCGCTCCCAAACAAGGGCGCCCGCGTTCACGTCACTGCGCCGCGTCATCCGACGATGTCATCACGAGGCGACGCCGCCGCTGGCCACGCGCGCCCCGCGGCCCTCGGAGCCTTTGCAGGAGGCTTTGGTGGGGCCAAGCGGCGGCGGTGAGGACGCGGGAGAGGCTGTCGCGGCCCTCCCGCCCGAGCTCTTTCTGCGTTTCGGATTTTTAGAGGCGCGGCCCATGGCGGCTAGGCGGCCTTAGAGCTGCGGAGACGGGAGCATGCGCAGTGCTTGCCTGCCAGAGCGAGGGGAGGGGGGGAGCCTCCGCATGGAGCATGCGCCCTGCGTACCGGTGAAGCAGCGGAGTTCGCGAGGCCGGTCGGGTGAGCATGCGCAGTGCCTGCCCGTGGGGCCCGAGCCAGCGGCTGGGAGGTGTGTGAGCGGGTGGGGCTGGGGGACGGGAGTGCGCCTGCGCAGTGGGAGGCACCGGGAACGAGCGAGCCTGCGGGGTGCGCGCCCGCCGAGCTCGGGAGCGAGCGTGCGTCCTGCGGGAGCGCGCGAGGAAAACATCAAACTTTTCAGTAACGATGGGCTACCTGGGACTCAAAGGGCCCCATTTACGTTAGCTTTGCTTATCAAACAGTAAAGACAGGTTGGAGGAGTTGGACCCCTTTAAACGTTGGTGTTCTGGGATGAGCGTGAAGTGCTTTGAAAATTGCAAAAATCATCCATGTCCAGGGAGGTGACATTAGTTAAATAACTTTATCCAATGGTTGTTTTTGTTTCTGCTTTTAACAGGATACGTAAAAACACTGCATTATCATCTGGCACACATGCACCTGTTTCCTTTACAGCTTGCCCCGCTTTTTATTCATTTTTTTTATCAAAATAGGGTTTCACCTGGTGTTGCACCCTGTTAAGAGAGTAGTTTCAAGGTCTTTTATGAGCCAGGTTCTCCTACTTCTGAGCTGCATAAATCGATCTAGACTCAATAAGTAACTCTTGGCCGGGTGTGGTGGCTCACGTCTGTAATCCCAGAACTTTGGGAGGCTGAGGCGGGCAGATCACGAGGTCAGGAGTTTGAGACCAGCCTGGCCAATATAGCGAAACCCCATCTCTACTAAAAATACAAAAATTAGCCGGGCATGGTGGCGTGTGCCTGTATTCCCAGCTACTCGGGATGCTGAGGCGGGAGAATTGCTTGAACCCGGGAGGTGGAGGTTGCAGTGAGCCGAGATCACACCACTGCACTCCAGCCTGGGCGACAGAGCCAGACTCTGTCTCAAAAAAAAAAAAGTAACTCTTTTTTTAGCTTTATTTTTTTTTGAGTTGTAGTCTTGCTCTGTTGCCCAGGCTGGAGTGCAATGACAAGATCTTAGCTCACTGCAACCTCCGCCTCCCGGGTTCAAGGGATCCTCCTGCCTCAGCCTCCGGAGTAGCTGGGATTACAGGCGCCCACCATCATGCCTGGCTAATTTTTGTATTTTTGGTAGAGATGGGGTTTCACCATGTTAGCCAGGATGGTCTCGAACTGCTGACCTCAAGTGATCCACCCGCCTCGGCCTCCCAAAGTGCTGGGATTAGAGGCGTGAGCTACCACGCCCGGCCTAAATAACTCTTTTTGTTCGTTTGAGACAGGGTTTTGCTCCGTCAGCCAGGCTGAGATCTTAGCTTAGTGCAGCCTTGATCTCCTGGCTCAAGCGATCCTCCCACCTCAGCCTTCCAAGCAGCTGGCACAACAGGCACACGCCACCTGTTAAATTAAATTAAATAAAATTTAAAATGCCTGGCTAATTTTTGTATTTTTGGTAGAGATGGGGTTTCACCATGTTAGCCAGGATGGTCTCGAACTGCTGACCTCAAGTGATCCACCCGCCTCGGCCTCCCAAAGTGCTGGGATTAGAGGCGTGAGCTACCACGCCCGGCCTAAATAACTCTTTTTGTTCGTTTGAGACAGGGTTTTGCTCCGTCAGCCAGGCTGAGATCTTAGCTTAGTGCAGCCTTGATCTCCTGGCTCAAGCGATCCTCCCACCTCAGCCTTCCAAGCAGCTGGCACAACAGGCACACGCCACCTGTTAAATTAAATTAAATAAAATTTAAAATGCCTGGCTAATTTTTAATTTTATTGTTTGTAGAGACGAGGTCTTGCTGTGTTGCCCAAGCTGGTCTGACACTCCTGACCTCAAGCAATCTTCCTGCCTTTGCCTCTGTCTCTGCCTCCCAAAGTGTTGGGATTACAGGCGTGAGCCACCATGCCCGGTTTAAATAGCTCATAAACGATAGTTTTGTGTTGTGTACATAATGAGTTCAATTTCAGTTTGTGTTTTATGATTGGATATAAAAATCTGAGCGTACTTGGTCACAAGAGTGCCATCACGCAGGAATTCTGTGAAGTTATTTTTCGTAATTGGGAAGCAAACGTTTGTGTGTGTGTGCGATGCTGTGATTTCTGGAGGGAAGTGAATATATTAATACAGTTCTCTGTTCGAGTGTGTATCGGACACAGACGTCTTTTCAAGGAACAAACGTGCTTTTCATTCTGGGTGTTTCGATGAGCTGCGAGTCACTGTTTGGGGCATCGCTGTGGTTTTGAGGGGAAAGGGCTTCCTTTGAATGCGTGCACAAGAGGGCTTTCTCTGCCAGGGTACTGGGGCGCGGTGGTGAGGCCTGGGGCCAACAGGACAGAAATCAACTCAGGGCAGAAACAGAATGGCCTTCAGTCTGCACCGGGGCCTGGGGGCTCACTCGGTGCAGGCTCTGCTGTGGGAGAACAAAGAGGTGCTGTTGGGTCCCCAAGGCTGGCAGGGCCTGAGGTGTACAGAGCTTGCTGGGATGTGGCCAGCTGCAATTATCCAAGCTGCTCCACACCCAGATGGTCGCCCTGCCCGTTCGGGTCTGTCTGTCTTGCAGGGCTGGTGGGTGGCCACCAGAATTGTCCTGTGGAGAGAAAGGTGAGGGCAGGCCGGGTGCAGTGGCTCATGCCTGTCATCCCAGCACTTTGGGAGGCCGAGGCGGTGGATCACCTGAGGTCAGGAGTTCAAGATCAGCCTGGCCAACATGGTGAAACCCTGTCTCTACTAAAAATACAAAAATTAGCCAGACATGGTGGCTCACACCTGTCATCCCAGCACTTTGGGAAGCTGAGGTGGGTGGATCACCTGAGGTCAGGAGTTCAAGACCAGCCCGGCCAACATGGTGAAACCCCGTCTCTACAAAAATACAAAAATTAGCTGGGCATTGATGGCGGGCACCTGTCATCCCAGCTACTCGGGAGACTGAGGCAGGAGAATCGCTTGAACCCGGGAGGCAGACGTTGCAGTGAGCCAAGATCGCACCGTTGCACTCCAGCCTGGGCGGCAGAGCGAGACTCCCTCTCAAAAAAAAAATAAGTAAAAATAAAAAGCGAGAATGGGGAGGGAAGAGTAGAGAGGAAGATTCCGGAAGGCTCTGCTCCTCTGTGGGATGTAGGTCCAGGAACAAACAGCTGGGTCAGCACTTCCTGGGGAGGTGAGGAAGGAGGGAGCCACGATGGTCATAGAGGGAGAGCAGTTCCTACCTTCACCCACCTGAGCCCAGGTCTCCTGTGTGGCCACAGCCTCTGCAGCCCACGGGGCCCTACTTTGTGAGGTTCACACACCTGCAGCCTCTGCCCCACCCGTAGCTGCTCAGAAATGCCAACTCACCCACTGCACGACACACTCTGGATCTCAGTCGGCCTTCGCACCGCAGACCTGGGTGGTTGATCGAACGCTAAAGCTCCAGATCTGGAGATGCCTCAGAGGAAGCACCTGGCAAGTAGGGTCTCCCTGGTCCTGCGCCGACCTAAAGCTCCCAGCTGGGTGCGTGCAGTGAGAGGTCAAAGAGGGATCAAGTTTATATCTGCCGCTTGCGTTCTGCATGATGACTTTAAAATCAAAACAAAACAAAAAACCCCAGCCGGGCGCGGTGGCTCATGCCTGTAATCCCAGCACTTTGGGAGGCCGAGGCGGGTAGATTACCTGAGGTCAGGAGTTCGAGACCAGCCTGACCAATATGGTGAAACCCCTGTCTCTACTAAAAATACAAAAAAATTAGCTGGGCGTGGTGGCGTGTGCCATAGTCCCAGCAACTCGGGAGGCTGAGGCGGGAGAATTGCTTGAACTTGAGAGGCAGAGGTTGCAGTGAGCCAAGATCGCGTCACTGTACTCCAGCCTGGGTGACAGAGCGGGACTCCATCTCAAAATAAATAAATAGAAAAGTAGTGTGGGTCTGCATTCTGCAGGTTTTAAACACATTTCAGTGCACGTTTCAGGTGAGGAGAGGTGGGGACTCAGGCAGCATGCATGGTTAATGCCAGAACTGTGGGCCGGGCGCGGTGGCTCGCGCCTATAATCCCAGCACTTTGGGAGGCCGAGGCGGTGGATCACAAGGTCAGCAGTTCGAGACATCCTGGTCAATATGGTGAAACCCTGCCTGTACTAAAAATCCAAAAATTAGCTGGATGTGGTGGCGGGCACCTGTCATCCCAGCTACTCAGGAAGCTGAGGCAGGAGAATGGCTTGAACCCAGTGGGGCGGAGGTTGCAGTGAGCTGAGATCGCGCCTGTACTCCAGCCTGGGCGACAGAGCGAGACTCCTCTCAAAAAAATAAGTAAAAATAAAAAGCGAGAATGGGGAGGGAAGAGAGAGGAAGATTCGGAAGGCTCTGCTCCTCTGTGGGATGTAGGTCCAGGAACAAACAGCTGGGTCAGCACTTCCTGGGGAGGTGAGGAAGGAGGGAGCCACGATGGTCATAGAGGGAGAGCAGTTCCTACCTTCACCCACCTGAGCCCAGGTCTCCTGTGTGGCCACAGCCTCTGCAGCCCACGGGCCCTACTTTGTGAGGTTCACACACCTGCAGCCTCTGCCCCACCCGTAGCTGCTCAGAATGCCAACTCACCCACTGCACGACACACTCTGGATCTCAGTCGGCCTCGCACCGCAGACCTGGGTGGTTGATCAACGCTAAAGCTCCAGATCTGGAGATGCCTCAGAGGAAGCACCTGGCAAGTAGGGTCTCCCTGGTCCTGCGCCGACCTAAAGCTCCCAGCTGGTGCGTGCAGTGAGAGGTCAAAGAGGGATCAAGTTTATATCTGCCGCTTGCGTTCTGCATGATGACTTTAAAATCAAAACAAAACAAAAAACCCCAGCCGGGCGCGGTGGCTCGCGCCTGTCATCCCAGCACTTTGTGAGGCCGAGGTGGGTGGATCACAAGGTCAGCAGTTCGAGACATCCTGGTCAATATGGTGAAACCCTGCCTGTACTAAAAATACACAAATTTGCCGGGAGGTAGTGGTGTGCACCTGTAATCCCAGCTACTCAGGAGGCTGAGGCAGGAGAATGGCTTGAACCCAGTGGGGCGGAGGTTGCAGTGAGCTGAGATCGCGCCTCTGTACTCCAGCCTGGGTGACAGAGCGGGACTCCATCTCAAAATAAATAAATAGAAAAGTAGTGTGGGTCTGCATTCTGCAGGTTTTGGAAACACATTTCAGTGCACGTTTCAGGTGAGGAGAGGTGGGGACCCAGGCAGCATGCATGGTTAATGCCAGAACTGTGGGCCGGGCGCGGTGGCTCGCGCCTATAATCCCAGCACTTTGGGAGGCCGAGGCGGGTGGATCACAAGGTCAGCAGTTCGAGACATCCTGGTCAATATGGTGAAACCCTGCCTGTACTAAAAATCCAAAAATTAGCTGGATGTGGTGGCGGGCACCTGTCATCCCAGCTACTCAGGAAGCTGAGGCAGGAGAATGGCTTGAACCCAGTGGGGGCGGAGGTTGCAGTGAGCTGAGATCGCGCCTCTGCACTCCAGCCTGGGCGGCAGAGCGAGACTCCCTCTCAAAAAAAAAATAAGTAAAAATAAAAAGCGAGAATGGGGAGGGAAGAGTAGAGAGGAAGATTCCGGAAGGCTCTGCTCCTCTGTGGGATGTAGGTCCAGGAACAAACAGCTGGGTCAGCACTTCCTGGGGAGGTGAGGAAGGAGGGAGCCACGATGGTCATAGAGGGAGAGCAGTTCCTACCTTCACCCACCTGAGCCCAGGTCTCCTGTGTGGCCACAGCCTCTGCAGCCCACGGGGCCCTACTTTGTGAGGTTCACACACCTGCAGCCTCTGCCCCACCCGTAGCTGCTCAGAAATGCCAACTCACCCACTGCACGACACACTCTGGATCTCAGTCGGCCTTCGCACCGCAGACCTGGGTGGTTGATCGAACGCTAAAGCTCCAGATCTGGAGATGCCTCAGAGGAAGCACCTGGCAAGTAGGGTCTCCCTGGTCCTGCGCCGACCTAAAGCTCCCAGCTGGGTGCGTGCAGTGAGAGGTCAAAGAGGGATCAAGTTTATATCTGCCGCTTGCGTTCTGCATGATGACTTTAAAATCAAAACAAAACAAAAAACCCCAGCCGGGCGCGGTGGCTCACGCCTGTCATCCCAGCACTTTGTGAGGCCGACGTGGGTGGATCACGAGGTCAAGAGATCGAGACCAGCCTGGCCAACGTGGTGAAACCCCGTCTCTACTAAAAATACAAATATTAGCCGGGCGTGGTGGTGCGTGCCTGTAATCCCAGCAACTCGGGAGGCTGAGGCAGGAGAATCGCTTGAACCCGGGAGGTGGACATTGCAGTGAGCAGAGATCGCACCCCTGCACTCCAGCCTGGGTGACAGAGCGGGACTCCATCTCAAAATAAATAAATAGAAAAGTAGTGTGGGTCTGCATTCTGCAGGTTTTGGAAACACATTTCCGAGTGCACGTTTCAGGTGAGGAGAGGTGGGGACTCCAGGCAGCATGCATGGTTAATGCCGTAACTGTGGGCCGGGCGCGGTGGCTCGCGCCTATAATCCCAGCACTTTGGGAGGCCGAGGCGGGTGGATCACAAGGTCAGCAGTTCGAGACATCCTGGTCAATATGGTGAAACCCTGCCTGTACTAAAAATCCAAAAATTAGCTGGATGTGGTGGCGGGCACCTGTCATCCCAGCTACTCAGGAAGCTGAGGCAGGAGAATGGCTTGAACCCAGTGGGGGCGGAGGTTGCAGTGAGCTGAGATCGCGCCTCTGTACTCCAGCCTGGGCGACAGAGCGAAACTCCCTCCACAGCCGTAGCTGTGGCAGGAAGGGGCCGGGAACTCTCACGGATACCTCCTCCAAAAACGGCAAAGGAGAGGATGGAACGTTTGTTGTGGAGGTTTTCCTGCCTCTTCATAAGTCCTTGAGGCCGCCCCTTTTGTCCCGAGCAGCGCCCGCCACCACTTGCTTGGCAAAATAAAACGTAAGTGGAAAAATGCTCCCTTTTCCATTTTCATCTCTAATTGAATTCTCTCCTGACCTCTTGGTTCCCCATGGCTATGTTTCAGTTTTTGATGAGAAGGAAAAGAACTCTGTATTTGGATAATACGATTTTCAGCAACCTTCAACTCAATTTCCTCTCCCCGGAGACAGTGTATCTTATAGGATAGAATGAAATCCCTTATTCATAGGGAAAAAGTTCCAATTTAATCTGAATATGCAGCGTGCCGCCGTGGCCGGGGTGATGGATGGCGTATGGAAATATCACGGTTCAAGCAATCAGATGTCGGAGTGCACTCTGCTACTGGAAGAAATAATGAACCCTATTCAATATTCTATAAAGCACAGAAATGCACATTGCGTCGTGAGGGCCCCAGCTTTCTGCTATTACCTTACTAATCACATCTCCATTTAAAAGCAGAAAAAAAAAGGAAGTGTGGTCACAAATTAAGGATTAATGGAAGTGAGACTGTGCAGTGGATTCGGGGCGAGGGCCAAAGACGGCCGCCACGTGTCGCTATTTACACGAAGTCACAGAGATTACGGGGACGAGCGAGGTCCCCTTGTCAGAAACTGCTGGGCCAGATGAACCTGACAAGTATCTCCTAAGAAGGATTTAGAAAAGCAGAAGATGAAATCTTTGGAGGTAATGGAGAATTAGAAGCACATCATTACCGATAAATCCTGCGGCCCTGCACGGGTTGTTGACAGCCCGGAAGATGAGGCTTCTGACTTCGAGGGCGCGGGCAGAACTCAGAACCTGGGGTGGGAATCAGCGGCTGAAAGCAAAAGGATTCTGAGCCTGGAACAAGCGGACCCAGGTTCTAGGTGGCCAGGCTGTGTGGTTGCTTTTATCATTCTAGGAGACTTTTGGGAGGAAATGTTTGCAGATGGCATTTCTTTTCTCTCTCTCTCTCTCTCTTTTTTTTTTGAGACATTTTTGCTCTCGTTGCCCAGGCTGGAGGCGGTGGCGCCATCTCGGCTCACTGCAACCTCCGCCTCCCGGTTCAAGCGATTCTCCTGCCTCAGCCTCCCGAGTAGCTGGGATTGCAGGTGCCCGCCACCACGCCCGGCTAATTTTTGTGTTTTTAGTAGAGACAGGGTTTTTCCATGTTGGCCAGTCTGGTCTCGAACTCCTGACCTCAGGAGATCTGCCCGCCTCAGCCTCAAAGTGCTGGGATTACAGATGTGAGCCACCGCACCTGCCCAGCATTTTCTGTCTTTCGTTCACCTCCTAACTGCATCTATTTTGGTGTCGTTCATGATAATAATAAATGTCATGCATATCTCTGATTGAACTTGGCCCTTCTTTTTTTTTTTTTTTTTGAGGTGAAGTCTCGCTCTGTCGCCCAGGGGAGCGCAGTGGTGCGATCTCAGCTCTCTGCAACCTCCGCCTCCCAGGTTCAAGCGATTCTCCTGCCTCAGCCTCCCGAGTAGCTGGGACTACAGGCGCCGCCACCACCCGGCTAAGTTTTTGTATTTTAGTAGAGACGGGGTTTCACCATGTTAGCCAGGATGGTCTTGATCTCCTGACCAGGATCCACCCGCCAAACACATTTCAGTGCACGTTTCAGGTGAGGAGAGGTGGGGACTCAGGCAGCATGCATGGTTAATGCCAGAACTGTGGGCCGGGCGCGGTGGCTCGCGCCTATAATCCCAGCACTTTGGGAGGCCGAGGCGGGTGGATCACAAGGTCAGCAGTTCGAGACATCCTGGTCAATATGGTGAAACCCTGCCTGTACTAAAAATCCAAAAATTAGCTGGATGTGGTGGCGGGCACCTGTCATCCCAGCTACTCAGGAAGCTGAGGCAGGAGAATGGCTTGAACCCAGTGGGGGCGGAGGTTGCAGTGAGCTGAGATCGCGCCTCTGTACTCCAGCCTGGGCGACAGAGCGAAACTCCCTCCACAGCCGTAGCTGTGGCAGGAAGGGGCCGGGAACTCTCACGGATACCTCCTCCAAAAACGGCAAAGGAGAGGATGGAACGTTTGTTGTGGAGGTTTTCCTGCCTCTTCATAAGTCCTTGAGGCCGCCCCTTTTGTCCCGAGCAGCGCCCGCCACCACTTGCTTGGCAAAATAAAACGTAAGTGGAAAAATGCTCCCTTTTCCATTTTCATCTCTAATTGAATTCTCTCCTGACCTCTTGGTTCCCCATGGCTATGTTTCAGTTTTTGATGAGAAGGAAAAGAACTCTGTATTTGGATAATACGATTTTCAGCAACCTTCAACTCAATTTCCTCTCCCCGGAGACAGTGTATCTTATAGGATAGAATGAAATCCCTTATTCATAGGGAAAAAGTTCCAATTTAATCTGAATATGCAGCGTGCCGCCGTGGCCGGGGTGATGGATGGCGTATGGAAATATCACGGTTCAAGCAATCAGATGTCGGAGTGCACTCTGCTACTGGAAGAAATAATGAACCCTATTCAATATTCTATAAAGCACAGAAATGCACATTGCGTCGTGAGGGCCCCAGCTTTCTGCTATTACCTTACTAATCACATCTCCATTTAAAAGCAGAAAAAAAAAGGAAGTGTGGTCACAAATTAAGGACTAATGGAAGTGAGACTGTGCAGTGGATTCGGGGCCGAGGGCCAAAGACGGCCGCCACGTGTCGCTATTTACACGAAGTCACAGAGATTACGGGGACGAGCGAGGTCCCCTTGTCAGAAACTGCTGGGCCAGATGAACCTGACAAGTATCTCCTAAGAAGGATTTAGAAAAGCAGAAGATGAAATCTTTGGAGGTAATGGAGAATTAGAAGCACATCATTACCGATAAATCCTGCGGCCCTGCACGGGTTGTTGACAGCCCGGAAGATGAGGCTTCTGACTTCGAGGGCGCGGGCAGAACTCAGAACCCGGGGTGGGAATCAGCGGCTGAAAGCAAAAGGATTCTGAGCCTGGAACAAGCGGACCCAGGTTCTAGGTGGCCAGGCTGTGTGGTTGCTTTTATCATTCTAGGAGACTTTTGGGAGGAAATGTTTGCAAAGCGCACGCAGATGGCATTTTCTTTTCTCTCTCTCTCTCTCTCTTTTTTTTTTTGAGACATTTTTGCTCTCGTTGCCCAGGCTGGAGGGCGGTGGCGCCATCTCGGCTCACTGCAACCTCCGCCTCCCGGGTTCAAGCGATTCTCCTGCCTCAGCCTCCCGAGTAGCTGGGATTGCAGGTGCCCGCCACCACGCCCGGCTAATTTTTGTGTTTTTAGTAGAGACAGGGTTTTTCCATGTTGGCCAGTCTGGTCTCGAACTCCTGACCTCAGGAGATCTGCCCGCCTCAGCCTCAAAGTGCTGGGATTACAGATGTGAGCCACCGCACCTGCCCAGCATTTTCTGTCTTTCGTTCACCTCCTAACTGCATCTATTTTGGTGTCGTTCATGATAATAATAAATGTCATGCATATCTCTGATTGAACTTGGCCCTTCTTTTTTTTTTTTTTTTTTGAGGTGAAGTCTCGCTCTGTCGCCCAGGCGGGAGCGCAGTGGTGCGATCTCAGCTCACTGCAACCTCCGCCTCCCAGGTTCACGCCATTCTCCTGCCTCAGCCTCCTGAGTAGCTGGGACTACAGGCGCCCGCCACCACCCCCGGCTAAGTTTTTGTATTTTTAGTAGAGACGGGGTTTCACCATGTTAGCCAGGATGGTCTTGATCTCCTGACCTTGTGATCCACCCGCCTCAGCCTCCCAAAGTGCTGGGATTACAGGCATGAGCCACTGCGCCCGGCTGATTTTTTTATTTTTTTGATATAGGATCTCACTGTGTCACCAGGTTGGAGTGCAGTGGTGCAATCTCAGCTCACTGCAACCTCCGCCTACCGGGCTCAAGCGATCCTCCCACCTCAGCCTCCCAATTAGCTGGGACCACAGGCACGTGCCACCACACCTGGCTAATTTTTTTTGTAGAGGTGGGGTTTCAACATGTTGTCCAGGCTGGTCTCGAACTCCTGAGCTCAAGCGATCTACTGGTCTCGGCCTCCCAAAGTGCTGAGATGACAGATGTGAGCCACCGCACCTGCCCAGCATTTTCTGTCTTTCGCTCACCTCCTAACTGCATCTATTTTGGTGTCGTTCATGATAATAATAAATGTCATGCATATCTCTGATTGAACTTGGCCCTTTTTTTTTTTTTTTGAGGTGAAGTCTCGCTCTGTCGCCCAGGCGGGAGCGCAGTGGTGCGATCTCAGCTCACTGCAACCTCCGCCTCCCGGGTTCAAGCGATTCTCCTGCCTCAGCCTCCTGAGTAGCTGGGACTACAGGCGCCCGCCACCACCCCGGCTAAGTTTTTGTATTTTAGTAGAGACGGGTTTTGCCATGTTAGCCAGGATGGTCTTGATCTCCTGACCTTGTGATCCACCCGCCTCAGCCTCCCAAAGTGCTGGGATTACAGGCGTGAGCCACCGTGCCCGGCTGATTTTTTTTTTTTTTGAGGTGGAGTCTCGCTCTGTCGCCCAGGCTGGAGTGCAGTGGCGCGATCTCGGCTCACTGCAAGCTCCGCCTCCCAGGTTCACGCCAGTCTCCTGCCTCAGCCTCCCGAGTAGCTGGGACTACAGGCGCCCGCCACCACGCCCGGCTAATTTTTTGTATTTTTAGTAGAGACGGGGTTTCACCGTGTTAGCCAGGATGGTCTCGATCTCCTGACCTTGTGATCCACCCGCCTCGGCCTCCCAAAGTGCTGGGATTACAGGCTTGAGCCACCGCGCCCGGCTGATTTTTTTTTTTTTTTTAGACGGAGTCTTGCTCTGTCGCCCAGGCTGGAGTGCAGTGGCGCGATCTCAGCTCACTGCAAGCTCCGCCTCCCAGGTTCACGCCATTCTCCTGCCTCAGCCTCCTGAGTAGCTGGGACTACAGGCGCCCGCCACCACCCCCGGCTAAGTTTTTGTATTTTTAGTAGAGACGGGGTTTCACCATGTTAGCCAGGATGGTCTTGATCTCCTGACCTTGTGATCCACCCGCCTCAGCCTCCCAAAGTGTTGGGATTACAGGCATGAGCCACTGCGCCCGGCTGATTTTTTTATTTTTTTGATATAGGATCTCACTGTGTCACCAGGTTGGAGTGCAGTGGTGCAATCTCAGCTCACTGCAACCTCCGCCTACCGGGCTCAAGCGATCCTCCCACCTCAGCCTCCCAATTAGCTGGGACCACAGGCACGTGCCACCACACCTGGCTAATTTTTTTTGTAGAGGTGGGGTTTCAACATGTTGTCCAGGCTGGTCTCGAACTCCTGAGCTCAAGCGATCTACTGGTCTCGGCCTCCCAAAGTGCTGAGATGACCAGCGTGAGTCACTGTGCTGGGCCTCTGTTTTTAACTTTGTGATTGAGATACATTTCACATAACATAAAAGGAACCGTTTTAAAGTGAACAGGGGCATTTAACACATCTACAATGTTGCATCACCACCTCTGTCTAGTTCCGGAACACTTGGGCCGGGCACGGTGGCTCACGCCTGTCATCCCAGCACTTTGGGAGGCCGAGGCAGGTGGGTCACCTGAGGTCAGCAGTTCAAGACCAGCCTGGCCAACATGGCGAAACCCCGTCTCTACTAAAAATACAAAAGTTAGCCGGGTTTGGTGGCACGTGCCTGTAATCCCAGATACTCGAGAGGCTGAGGCAGGAGAATCACTTGAGCCTGGGAGGTGGAGGTTGCAGTGAGCCGAGACTGTGCCACTGCGCTCCAGGCTGGGCCACAGAGCCCACCTGGTCTCAAAAACAAACAAACCAACAACAACAACAAAAGTTCTGGAACATTTTCTTCACCCCAAAAGGAAACCCTGTCCCCATTAACAGTCATTCGTCCCCTTCCCCAGCCCCTGGCAACCACCCATCCACTTTCTTTTTTTTTTTTTTTTTTTTTTTGAGACGGAGTCTCGCTGTCGCCCAGGCTGGAGTGCAGTGGCGCGATCTCGGCTCACTGCAGGCTCCGCCCCCCGGGGTTCACGCCATTCTCCTGCCTCAGCCTCCCGAGTAGTTGGGACTACAGGCGCCCACTACATCGCCCAGCTAATTTTTTGTATTTTTTCTTAGTAGAGACGGGGTTTCACTGTGTTAGCCAGGATGGTCTCGATCTCCTGACCGCATGATCCGCCCGCCTCGGTCTCCCAAAGTGCTGGGATTACAGGCGTGAGCCACCATGCCGGGACCTTTTTTTGTTTTGTTTTTAAGGCAAGGTCTTGCTCCGTCACCCAGGCTGGAGTGCAGTGGTGCAATCACGGCTCACTGCAGCTTCAACCTCCACAGGCTCAGGTGATCCTCCCGTCTCAGCCTCCCAAGTAGCTGGGACTACAGGCGTGAGCCACCACCCATCCACTTTCTTTTTTTTTTTTTTTTTTTTTTGAGACGGAGTCTCGCTGTCGCCCAGGCTGGAGTGCAGTGGCGCGATCTCGGCTCACTGCAGGCTCCGCCCCCCGGGGTTCACGCCATTCTCCTGCCTCAGCCTCCCGAGTAGTTGGGACTACAGGCGCCCACTACATCGCCCAGCTAATTTTTTGTATTTTTTCTTAGTAGAGACGGGGTTTCACTGTGTTAGCCAGGATGGTCTCGATCTCCTGACCGCATGATCCGCCCGCCTCGGTCTCCCAAAGTGCTGGGATGACAGGCGTGAGCCACCATGCCGGGACCTTTTTTTGTTTTGTTTTTAAGGCAAGGTCTTGCTCCGTCACCCAGGCTGGAGTGCAGTGGTGCAATCACGGCTCACTGCAGCTTCAACCTCCACAGGCTCAGGTGATCCTCCCGTCTCAGCCTCCCAAGTAGCTGGGACTACAGGCGTGAGCCACCACCCATCCACTTTCTTTTTTTTTTTTTTTTTTTTTTGAGACGGAGTCTTGCTATGTCGCCCAGGCTGGAGTGCAGTGGCGCGATCTCGGCTCACTGCAAGCCCCCCCTACCGGGTTCACGCCCATATACTGCCTCAGCCACCCGAGTAGCTGGGACAACAGGCACCCCCACCATCGCCCAGCTAATTTTTTGTATTTTTTTTTAGTAGAGACGGGGTTTCACTGTGTTAGCCAGGATGGTCTCGATCTCCTGACCGCATGATCCGCCCGCCTCGGTCTCCCAAAGTGCTGGGATGACAGGCGTGAGCCACCATGCCGGGACCTTTTTTTGTTTTGTTTTTAAGGCAAGGTCTTGCTCCGTCACCCAGGCTGGAGTGCAGTGGTGCAATCACGGCTCACTGCAGCTTCAACCTCCACAGGCTCAGGTGATCCTCCCGTCTCAGCCTCCCAAGTAGCTGGGACTACAGGCGTGAGCCACCACACCGGCTGATTTTTTTTTTTTTTTTTTTTTGAGACGGAGTCTCGCTCTGTCACCCAGGCTGGAGTGCAGTGGCGCGATCTCGGCTCACTGCAAGCTCCACCTCCCAGGTTCACGCCATTCTTCTGCCTCAGCCTCCCGAGTAGCTGGGACTACAGGCGCCCACCACCACGCCCAGCTAATTGTTTTATATTTTTAATAGAGACGGGGTTTCACCGTGTTAGCCGGGATGGTCTCGATCTCCTGACCTTGTGATCCGCCTGCCTCGGCCTCCCAGACTGCTGGGATTACAGGCGTGAGCCACTGCACCCGGCCAGAAGGACATATTTCTGATAGCCAGGGGTAGTGATTTACAGCACTGTAGTACAAAAAACTGTTTTTTTTTTTCTTTTGTAAGAGGAATAGTTGCTGATTGGAGAAAACTTGGGAAGTAGAGAGAGACTATTCAAAAATCAGGGCTGGACTTTGGGAGGCCGAGGCAGGCAGATCACGAGGTCAGGACTTCAAGACCAGCCTGACCAACATGGTGAAACCCCGTCTCTACTAAAAATATAAAAATAGCCGGGCATGGTGGCGGGCACCTGTAATCCCAGCTACTCAGGGGGCTGAGGCAGGAGAATTGCTTGAACCCAGGAGGCGGAGGTTGCAATGAGCTGAGGTTGCACCACTGCACTCCAGCCTGGACGACAGAGCGATATGCCATCTGGAAACAAAAACAAAAACAAAAACAGCAGGGCCAGGTGGCTCATGCCTGCAATCCCAGCACTTTGAGAGGCTGAGGTGAGAGCATCACTGGAGCTTAGAAGTTTGAGATAAGCCTGGGCAACATACCAAGACCCCATCTCTACCAAAAAGCAAAATTAGCTGGGCATGGTGGTGCATGCTGTAGTCCCAGCTACTCGGGAGGCTGAGGCGGGCGGATTGCTTGATCCCAGGAGTTTGAAACCAGTCTGGGCAACGTAGTGAGACGCCATCTCTACTCCCCCCATAAAAAAAAATTAGCCCTGCATGATGCCATGCACCTGTAGTCCCAGCTACTCGGGAGGCTGAGGCAGGAGAATCGCTTGAACCTGGGAGTGGGAGATTGCAGTGAGCTGAGATCACACCAATGCACTCCAGGCGGGGGCACAAGAGCGAGACTCTGTCTCAAATTAAAAAAAAGAAAAGATTGGTACGGAGGTGGCCGTCGGCCTGGGGAGACGCCGTGCCCTGAACACGGCTGTGGACATCCCCGGGAGAATGGTGCATAGGCATGGGCTGGGCTCAGAGGTGAGGGTCATGGGGCTCCTGAAGCTGGCGTTATGGCACTGGGGATCCCCAGATCTCCCCAAAACTGGTAGCATCAGTCGTGAGGCAGGACCCTGTAAATATGGCACGGGTGAATGTTGCTGAATTATTCAGGAATGTGGACGGTGACCTTTACTGAAATGTAAGTGAGTACTTCAGCCACTGTGGGGGATCCCTTAGCTCTGGGGGGGTGTGTGTGTGCTCACACATGCTCGAAAACCCCTGAATGTCTTGACCCAGTCCTGAAGCAGTTTGCTTTTTTTTTTTGAAATGGAGTCTTGCTCTGTCACCCAGGCTGGAGTGCAATGGTGCGATCTTGGCTCACTGCAACCTCCGCCTCTCGGGTTCAAATGATTCTCCTGCCTCAGCCTCCTGAGTAGCTGGGATTACAGGCGCGCACCACCACACCCAGCTAATTTTTGTATTTTTAGTAGAGACGGGGTTTCACCATGTTGGCCAGGCTGGTCTCAAACTCCTGACCTCAAGTGATCCGCCTGCCTCGGCCTCTCAAAGTGCTAGGATGACAGGCATGAGCCACTGTGTCCAGCCTAATTTTTGTATTTTTAGTAGAGACGGGGTTTCACCATGTTGGCCAGGCTGGTCTCAAACTCCTAACCTCAAGCAATCTGTGCGCCTCGGCCTCTCAAAGTGCTGGGATGACAGGCGTGAGCCACCACACCGGCTGATTTTTTTTTTTTTTTGTAAGAGGAATAGTTGCTGATTGGAGAAAACTTGGGAAGTAGAGAGAGACTATTCAAAATCAGGCTGGACTTTGGGAGGCCGAGGCAGGCAGAACACGAGGTCAGGACTTCAAGCCCACCCTGACCAACCTGGTGAAACCCCGTCTCTACTAAAAATATAAAAATCGCCGGGCATGGTGGCGGGCACCTGTAATCCCAGCTACTCAGGGGGCTGAGGCAGGAGAATTGCTTGAACCCAGGAGGCGGAGGTTGCAATGAGCTGAGGTTGCACCACTGCACTCCAGCCTGGACGACAGAGCGATATGCCATCTGGAAACAAAAACAAAAACAAAAACAGCAGGGCCAGGTGGCTCATGCCTGCAATCCCAGCACTTTGAGAGGCTGAGGTGAGAGCATCACTGGAGCTTAGAAGTTTGAGATAAGCCTGGGCAACATACCAAGACCCCATCTCTACCAAAAAGCAAAATTAGCTGGGCATGGTGGTGCATGCTGTAGTCCCAGCTACTCGGGAGGCTGAGGCGGGCGGATTGCTTGATCCCAGGAGTTTGAAACCAGTCTGGGCAACGAGTGAGACGCCATCTCTCTCCCCCCATAAAAAAAAATTAGCCCTGCATGATGCCATGCACCTGTAGTCCCAGCTACTCGGGAGGCTGAGGCAGGAGAATCGCTTGAACCTGGGAGTGGGAGATTGCAGTGAGCTGAGATCACACCAATGCACTCCAGGCGGGGGCACAAGAGCGAGACTCTGTCTCAAATTAAAAAAAAGAAAAGATTGGTACGGAGGTGGCCGTCGGCCTGGGGAGACGCCGTGCCCTGAACACGGCTGTGGACATCCCCGGGAGAATGGTGCATAGGCATGGGCTGGGCTCAGAGGTGAGGGTCACGGGGCTCCTGAAGCTGGCGTTATGGCACTGGGGATCCCCAGATCTCCCCAAAACTGGTAGCATCAGTCGTGAGGCAGGACCCTGTAAATATGGCACGGGTGAATGTTGCTGAATTATTCAGGAATGTGGACGGTGACCTTTACTGAAATGTAAGTGAGTACTTCAGCCACTGTGGGGGATCCCTTAGCTCTGGGGGGGTGTGTGTGTGCTCACACATGCTCGAAAACCCCTGAATGTCTTGACCCAGTCCTGAAGCAGTTTGCTTTTTTTTTTTGAAATGGAGTCTTGCTCTGTCACCCAGGCTGGAGTGCAATGGTGCGATCTTGGCTCACTGCAACCTCCGCCTCTCGGGTTCAAATGATTCTCCTGCCTCAGCCTCCTGAGTAGCTGGGATTACAGGTGCCCGCCACCACGCCCAGCTAATTTTTGTATTTTTAGTAGAGACGGGGTTTCACCATGTTGGCCAGGCTGGTCTCAAACTCCTGACCTCAAGTGATCCGCCTGCCTCGGCCTCTCAAAGTGCTAGGATGACAGGCATGAGCCACTGTGTCCAGCCTAATTTTTGTATTTTTAGTAGAGATGGGGTTTCACCATGTTGGCCAGGCTGGTCTCAAACTCCTAACCTCAAGCAATCTGTGCGCCTCGGCCTCTCAAAGTGCTGGGATGACAGGTGTGAGTCACTGCCCACTTCCTGGGATCTTATTTGCAAATAGGGTCTTTGCAGAAATGATTAAGTAAAGGATCTTGAGATGAGATTGTCCTGGAGTAGGGTGGGTCCTGAATCCAATGACAGGCGTCCTTCTGAGAGAGAGAAGAGGAGACACAGATGCAGAGAAGGCCACGTGGAGATGGAGGCGGAGACTGCAGTGATGCAGCCATAAGCCCAGGGATGCCTGGAGCCCCCAGGAGCTGGGAGAGGCAGGAAGGACCCTCCCCTAGAGCCTCCGGAAGGAGCCCGTCCCTGAGACACCCCGATCTCATTCTCATAGTGTCCAGGAGGAGGAAAGGATCTATGTGGATGCACTGGTGACGTGGACCTGTCTCTGTGCCCGTGTGCTCTGTGTGAGCAGAAAGTCTGGACGTCGGCTGGGCACGGTGGCTGACGCCCGTCATCCCAGCACTTTGGCAGGCCGAGGCGGGCGGGTCATGAGGTCAGGAGATCGAGACCATGGTGAAACCCCATTTCTACTAAAAATACAGAAAAAAAAAAGAGCCAGGCGCGGTGGCGGGCGCCTGTAGTCCCAGCTACTAGGGAGGCTGAGGCAGGAGAATGGCGTGAACCCGGGAGGCGGAGCTTGCAGTGAGCTGAGATCGCCAGCCTGGGCGACAGAGCGAGACAACGTCTCAGAAAAAAAAGTCCAGACATCATTGTTCAACAGCACAGAGGGACGTCTTGCCCGGATGAGGCTGCCCCAGACACCACAGCTCTCTCCTCCTGCCCCCCACACCCTCCAGAATCGAGGAGGCCGTCGGCCGGCACCATCTGCTCCCTTTGTCCTCGGAAGGAGCCTCTGTGTGGAAGGAATGCCTGGGGAGAACAGCTGACGTCCGGGTGCCGTTTTGGCAGCTCAGAATGTTGCTGAATTATTCAGGAATGTGGACGGTGACCTTTACTGAAATGTAAGTGAGTACTTCAGCCACTGTGGGGGATCCCTTAGCTCTGGGGGGGTGTGTGTGTGCTCACACATGCTCGAAAACCCCTGAATGTCTTGACCCAGTCCTGAAGCAGTTTGCTTTTTTTTTTTGAAATGGAGTCTTGCTCTGTCACCCAGGCTGGAGTGCAATGGTGCGATCTTGGCTCACTGCAACCTCCGCCTCGGGTTCAAGCCATTCTCCTGCCTCAGCCTCCTGAGTAGCTGGGATTACAGGTGCCCGCCACCACGCCCAGCTAATTTTTGTATTTTTAGTAGAGACGGGGTTTCACCATGTTGGCCAGGCTGGTCACAAACTCCTAACCTCAAGCAATCTGTGCGCCTCGGCCTCTCAAAGTGCTGGGATGACAGGTGTGAGTCACTGCCCACTTCCTGGGATCTTATTTGCAAATAGGGTCTTTGCAGAAATGATTAAGTAAAGGATCTTGAGATGAGATTGTCCTGGAGTAGGGTGGGTCCTGAATCCAATGACAGGCGTCCTTCTGAGAGAGAGAAGAGGAGACACAGATGCAGAGAAGGCCACGTGGAGATGGAGGCGGAGACTGCAGTGATGCAGCCATAAGCCCAGGGATGCCTGGAGCCCCCAGGAGCTGGGAGAGGCAGGAAGGACCCTCCCCTAGAGCCTCCGGAAGGAGCCCGTCCCTGAGACACCCCGATCTCATTCTCATAGTGTCCAGGAGGAGGAAAGGATCTATGTGGATGCACTGGTGACGTGGACCTGTCTCTGTGCCCGTGTGCTCTGTGTGAGCAGAAAGTCTGGACGTCGGCTGGGCACGGTGGCTGACGCCTCATCCCAGCACTTTGGCAGGCCGAGGCGGGTCATGAGGTCAGGAGATCGAGACCATGGTGAAACCCCATTTCTACTAAAAATACAGAAAAAAAAAAGAGCCAGGCGCGGTGGTGGGCGCCTGTAGTCCCAGCTACTAGGGAGGCTGAGGCAGGAGAATGGCGTGAACCCGGGAGGCTGAGCTTGCAGTGAGCTGAGATCGCCAGCCTGGGCGACAGAGCGAGACAACGTCTCAGAAAAAAAAGTCCAGACATCATTGTTCAACAGCACAGAGGGACGTCTTGCCCGGATGAGGCTGCCCCAGACACCACAGCTCTCTCCTCCTGCCCCCCACACCCTCCAGAATCGAGGAGGCCGTCGGCCGGCACCATCTGCTCCCTTTGTCCTCGGAAGGAGCCTCTGTGTGGAAGGAATGCCTGCGGGGAGAACAGCTGACGTCCGGGTGCCGTTTTGGCAGCTCAGAACCCGAGTTATTTTCAGATGTCTTGTTCGTGCCCCAGAGATGAGGGGCCAGCAGCTTTCAGGAAGCCTCGTCCACGCAGTGCATTAGCTCTGCGATGACTTTCTGGCTTCAGAATCCCAAGTATGCAATTCACTCTTAATCCCCGGCTTCAAGGCACTGTCAGGCGTTTCCGTGACAAAAACCCTCTCTCTCTTTTTTTCTGAGATGGAGTCTCGCTCTGTCACCCAGGCTGGAGGGCAGTGGTGTTATCTCTGCTCACTGCAAGCTCCGCCTCTCGGGTTCAAGCCATTCTCCTGCCTCAGCCTCCCGAGTAGCTGGGACTACAGGCGCCTTCCACCACGCCCGGCTAATTTTTTGTATTCTTTGTAGAGATGGGGTTTCATCATCTCTGTGCTATTTCCAAATAAGGTCCCAGGCCGGGGGCGGTGGCTCACACCTGTAACGTTGGCCAGGCTGGTCTCAAACTCCTGACCTCAAGTGATCCGCCTGCCTCGGCCTCTCAAAGTGCTAGGATGACAGGCATGAGCCACTGTGTCCAGCCTAATTTTTGTATTTTTAGTAGAGACGGGGTTTCACCATGTTGGCCAGGCTGGTCTCAAACTCCTAACCTCAAGCAATCTGTGCGCCTCGGCCTCTCAAAGTGCTGGGATGACAGGTGTGAGTCACTGCCCACTTCCTGGGATCTTATTTGCAAATAGGGTCTTTGCAGAAATGATTAAGTAAAGGATCTTGAGATGAGATTGTCCTGGAGTAGGGTGGGTCCTGAATCCAATGACAGGCGTCCTTCTGAGAGAGAGAAGAGGAGACACAGATGCAGAGAAGGCCACGTGGAGATGGAGGCGGAGACTGCAGTGATGCAGCCATAAGCCCAGGGATGCCTGGAGCCCCCAGGAGCTGGGAGAGGCAGGAAGGACCCTCCCCTAGAGCCTCCGGAAGGAGCCCGTCCCTGAGACACCCCGATCTCATTCTCATAGTGTCCAGGAGGAGGAAAGGATCTATGTGGATGCACTGGTGACGTGGACCTGTCTCTGTGCCCGTGTGCTCTGTGTGAGCAGAAAGTCTGGACGTCGGCCGGGCACGGTGGCTGACGCCCGTCATCCCAGCACTTTGGCAGGCCGAGGCGGGCGGGTCATGAGGTCAGGAGATCGAGACCACGGTGAAACCCCATTTCTACTAAAAATACAGAAAAAAAAAAGAGCCAGGCGCGGTGGTGGGCGCCTGTAGTCCCAGCTACTAGGGAGGCTGAGGCAGGAGAATGGCGTGAACCCGGGAGGCTGAGCTTGCAGTGAGCTGAGATCGCCAGCCTGGGCGACAGAGCGAGACAACGTCTCAGAAAAAAAAGTCCAGACATCATTGTTCAACAGCACAGAGGGACGTCTTGCCCGGATGAGGCTGCCCCAGACACCACAGCTCTCTCCTCCTGCCCCCCACACCCTCCAGAATCGAGGAGGCCGTCGGCCGGCACCATCTGCTCCCTTTGTCCTCGGAAGGAGCCTCTGTGTGGAAGGAATGCCTGCGGGGAGAACAGCTGACGTCCGGGTGCCGTTTTGGCAGCTCAGAACCCGAGTTATTTTCAGATGTCTTGTTCGTGCCCCAGAGATGAGGGGCCAGCAGCTTTCAGGAAGCCTCGTCCACGCAGTGCATTAGCTCTGCGATGACTTTCTGGCTTCAGAATCCCAAGTATGCAATTCACTCTTAATCCCCGGCTTCAAGGCACTGTCAGGCGTTTCCGTGACAAAAACCCTCTCTCTCTTTTTTTTTTCTTTTCTTTTTTTCTGAGATGGAGTCTCGCTCTGTCACCCAGGCTGGAGGGCAGTGGTGTTATCTCTGCTCACTGCAAGCTCCGCCTCCCGGGTTCAAGCCATTCTCCTGCCTCAGCCTCCCAAAGTGCTGGGATGACAGGTGTGAGTCACTGCCCACTTCCTGGGATCTTATTTGCAAATAGGGTCTTTGCAGAAATGATTAAGTAAAGGATCTTGAGATGAGATTGTTCTGGAGTGGGGTGGACCCTAAAGGCAATGACAGGTGTCCTTCTAAGAGACAGAAGAGGAGACACAGACACAGAGGAGAAGGCCACATGGAGACAGAGGCAGAGATTGGAGTGATGCGGCCACAAGCCCAGGGATGCCTGGAGCCCCCAGGAGCTGGGAGAGGCAGGAAGGATCCTCCCCTGGAGCCTCCAGAAGGAGCCCGTCCCTGAGACACCCGATCTCATTCTCATAGTGTCCAGGAGGAGGAAAGGATCTATGTGGATGCACTGGTGACGTGGACCTGTCTCTGTGCCCGTGTGCTCTGTGTGAGCAGAAAGTCTGGACGTCGGCCGGGCACGGTGGCTGACGCCCGTCATCCCAGCACTTTGAGAGGCTGAGGTGAGAGCATCACTGGAGCTTAGAAGTTTGAGATAAGCCTGGGCAACATACCAAGACCCCATCTCTACCAAAAAGCAAAATTAGCTGGGCATGGTGGTGCATGCTGTAGTCCCAGCTACTCGGGAGGCTGAGGCAGGAGAATCGCTTGAACCTGGGAGTGGGAGATTGCAGTGAGCTGAGATCACACCAATGCACTCCAGGCGGGGGCACAAGAGCGAGACTCTGTCTCAAATTAAAAAAAAGAAAAGATTGGTACGGAGGTGGCCGTCGGCCTGGGGAGACGCCGTGCCCTGAACACGGCTGTGGACATCCCCGGGAGAATGGTGCATAGGCATGGGCTGGGCTCAGAGGTGAGGGTCACGGGGCTCCTGAAGCTGGCGTTATGGCACTGGGGATCCCCAGATCTCCCCAAACCTGGTAGCATCAGTCGTGAGGCAGGACCCTGTAAATATGGCACGGGTGAATGTTGCTGACTTAGTCAGGAATGTGGACGGTGACCTTTACTGAAATGTAAGTGAGTACTTCAGCCACTGTGGGGGATCCCTTAGCTCTGGGGGGGTGTGTGTGTGCTCACACATGCTCGAAAACCCCTGAATGTCTTGACCCAGTCCTGAAGCAGTTTGCTTTTTTTTTTTGAAATGGAGTCTTGCTCTGTCACCCAGGCTGGAGTGCAATGGTGCGATCTTGGCTCACTGCAACCTCCGCCTCTCGGGTTCAAATGATTCTCCTGCCTCGGCCTCTCAAAGTGCTGGGATGACAGGTGTGAGTCACTGCCCACTTCCTGGGATCTTATTTGCAAATAGGGTCTTTGCAGAAATGATTAAGTAAAGGATCTTGAGATGAGATTGTCCTGGAGTAGGGTGGGTCCTGAATCCAATGACAGGCGTCCTTCTGAGAGAGAGAGAGAGAGGAGACACAGATGCAGAGAAGGCCACGTGGAGATGGAGGCGGAGACTGCAGTGATGCAGCCATAAGCCCAGGGATGCCTGGAGCCCCCAGGAGCTGGGAGAGGCAGGAAGGACCCTCCCCAGAGCCTCCGGAAGGAGCCTCTGTGTGGAAGGAATGCCTGGGGAGAACAGCTGACGTCCGGGTGCCGTTTTGGCAGCTCAGAACCCGAGTTATTTTCAGATGTCTTGTTCGTGCCCCAGAGATGAGGGGCCAGCAGCTTTCAGGAAGCCTCGTCCACGCAGTGCATTAGCTCTGCGATGACTTTCTGGCTTCAGAATCCCAAGTATGCAATTCACTCTTAATCCCCGGCTTCAAGGCACTGTCAGGCGTTTCCGTGACAAAAACCCTCTCTCTCTTTTTTTTTTCTTTTCTTTTTTTCTGAGATGGAGTCTCGCTCTGTCACCCAGGCTGGAGGGCAGTGGTGTTATCTCTGCTCACTGCAAGCTCCGCCTCCCGGGTTCAAGCCATTCTCCTGCCTCAGCCTCCCGAGTAGCTGGGACTACAGGCGCCTTCCACCACGCCCGGCTAATTTTTTGTATTCTTTGTAGAGATGGGGTTTCACCATCTCTGTGCTATTTCCAAATAAGGTCCCAGGCCGGGGGCGGTGGCTCACACCTGTAACGTTGGCCAGGCTGGTCTCGAACTCCTGACCTCAAGTGATCCGCCCGCCTCGGCCTCTCAAAATGCCTGGACGACAGGCGTCAGCCACCGCGCCTGGCCAGAAACGCGCTATTTTCTGTGCTGTTTTTCCGGGTGCAGGCAGACGCGGGTCTCTGTGGTTTCAGAGCACTGTGGTAGATGGGATAAGCTCTCGAAGAGTTGGTGGCGTTTGTACCTGTTTGCACGCAGCAGCGCTTTGAGCGACGTCCCCCAAATCCCACGTCCCCGCAGTTGTTAGTGACACAGATGCCTCGAGATGTGCCTTGGCCCCTGGTTTGAGCACGTTTCTGTTGAATTGCCATCTTCTAACCACGGGGCGCACGGCAGGGTCAGAACTGGGTTGCACACAGTGGCCGGTTGACTCCAGATTCCTTTCTGACCCACTTAATTTTGTTATTTTATTTTATTTATTTATTATTTTGTTGAGACGGAGTCTCGCTCTGTCACCCAGGCTGGAGTGCAGTGGCGCGATCTCCGCTCACTGCAAGCTCTGCCTCCCGGGTTCATGCCATTCTCCTGCCTCAGCCTCCCGAGTAGCTGGGACTACAGGCGCCCGCCACCGCGCCCGGCTAATTTTTTGTATTTTTAGTAGAGACGGGGTTTCACCGCGTTAGCCAAGATGATCTTGATCTCTTGACCTCGTGATCTGCCTGCCTCAGCCTCCCAAAGTGCTGGGACTGCAGGCGTGAGCCACTGGGCCGGCCACGGTTACACTTGTTCATTGCCAGTTGCACCTACAGGCGATGGAGGAATCTGTCTCAAATGCTCTAAACACAGGGACAGAGCCCTTGACGGACACAGAGCCAAGAGGCCACCTGAACTGCGTCTCAGCCCTGCATCGATTCAGACCACAGGGCCGGGCGCGGCGGCTCACGCCTGCAATCCCAGCACTACGGGAGGCCGAGGCAGGAGGATCGCTGGAGGCCTGGAGTTCGAGACCAACCTGGACCACCTAGCACGACCCTGTCCCTACCAAAAAATGTAAACAATAAAAATAAATGAAAAGCAACAATGAAAGAAGGTGGACGTGTCGTGGAAACTTCCTCTCCTGGGGCGCCTTGTGGGTGTGGGCAGGAGAGCCTATTCCCAGCTTTTCGCATTCTAAAAGCATCCCGTGTGAAGTGTGCAGACGGCACTGTGGGGCTCACCTCTGTGCTCGTCAGTGGATCCCGGGCCTGCTGAGTGGCGCTATTTCTGGAGGGCAGCTGGGGGAGGGAGGAATTGGTACAATTTTGCTATTATAGGAAGGAAGACTAAGGCATTCCTAGGCTTGCTTACGTGTTTTTTTTTGTTTGCTTGTTTTTTTTTTTGAGACGGAGTCTTGCTCTGTCACCCAGGCTGGAGTGCAGTCGCCCCATCTCATCTCACTGCAAGCTCTGCCTCCCGGGTTCACACCATTCTCCTGCCTCGGCCTCCTGAAGAGTAGCTGGGACTACAGGCGCCCGCCAACACGCCCAGCGAACTTTTTGTATTTTTAGTAGAGACGGGGTTTCACCGTGTCAGCCAGGATGGTCTCGATCTCCTGACCTCGTGATCTGCCCGCCTCGGCCAGATGTGCTGGGATGACAGGCGTGAGCCCCTGCGCCCGGCCAGAAGAAAGGCTTTATGAGAAGAATGTTGACATCATGACAGCAAATTGTGTGCCTGCTGGCTGTCTGGGTTTAACCCACCCATCATAGCACCATGCAGCCCCCCATCAGAACGTAAGCTGCCGAGGAGAGGGACCTTTTTCTTTGCTCTGTTTCTGTCACTACAGGGACCCCAGGAAATAGAAGGGCACCTGGCCCACAGCAGCCTTCCCGATTCAGAGTCCAGAATGTTCACCATTACACCATGGAACCGTCTTCACGGTAGCTTCCTAATACATGTTTTTTCCATCCATAAATGAATCAGGCTGGGCATGCGGGTTCCAGCCTGTCATCTCAGCACTTTGGGAAGTGGAGGTGGGTAGATTCCTTGATTTCAGGAGTTTGAGACCAGCCTGCACAACACAGCACGGTCCCGTCTCTACAAAAAAAAAAAAAATACCGTAAATTAGCTGGGCATGGTGGCACCTGCCTGTAGGTCCAGCTACAAGGAGATGGGAGGATCACTTTAAACGTTTTGAATCACCAGCTTGGAAACATTCTTTTTGTACAATCTCCAGAGTGACATTTCTGAGCCCGTTGAGACTTGTAATGAAAAATAGAATATCCAATGATAAAAGCTAGAAACAAGCTATCTATGAAAATGTGATGTGTGACTGTATATGTGTGTGTGTGTCAGGGTACGTGCGAGTGCGTGAATGTATGAGCACGTGGCTGTGTGTGTGCACCTGTCTGTGTGAAGGTGCGTGTGAGCACGTGAGTGCGTGAATCAGCATTTGGCTGTGTATGTGTGTGAGGGTACGTGTGAGTGCATGTGTGACCGTATCAGCACGTGGCTGTGTGTGTGTGTGCGTGAACGTATGAGCACGTGGCTGTGTGTGTGTGAATGTATGAGCACGTGGCTGTGTGTGCATGTGCGTGAGGGTACATGTGAGTGCATGAGTGTGAACGTATGAGCACATGGCTGTGTGTATGAGGGTACGTGTGCGTGTGTGTGTGAACGTATGAGCACATGGCTGTGTGTATGAGGGTACGTGTGTGTGTGTGTGTGAACGTATGAGCACATGGCTGTGTGTGTGTGTGTGTGAACGTATGAGCACATGGCTGTGTGTATGAGGGTACGTGTGTGTGTGTGTGTGTGAACGTATGAGCACATGGCTGTGTGTATGAGGGTACGTGTGTGTGTGTGTGTGAACGTATGAGCACATGGCTGTGTGTATGAGGGTACGTGTGCGTGTGCGTGTGTGAACGTATGAGCACATGGCTGTGTGTGTATGAGGGCACGTGTGCATGTGTGTGTGTGTGAACGTATGAGCACATGGCTGTGTGTATGAGGGCACGTGTGTGCGTGTGTGTGTGAACGTGAGCACATGGCTGTGTGTATGAGGGTGTGTGTGTGTGTGTGTGAACGATGAGCACATGGCTGTGTGTATGAGGGTGCGTGTGCATGTGTGTGTGAACGATGAGCACATGGCTGTGTGTATGAGGGCACGTGTGTGTGTGTGTGTGAACGATGAGCACATGGCTGTGTGTATGAGGGTGTGTGTGTGTGTGAACGATGAGCACGTGGCTGTGTATGAGGGCACGTGTGCATGTGTGTGTGAACGTATGAGCACGTGGCTGTGTGTATGAGGGTACGTGTGCGTGTGTGTGTGAACGTATGAGCACATGGCTGTGTGTATGAGGGTACGTGTGTGTGCGTGTGTGTGAACGTATGAGCACATGGCTGTGTGTATGAGGGTACGTGTGCGTGTGTGTGAACGTATGAGCACATGGCTGTGTGTATGAGGGTACGTGTGTGTGCGTGTGTGTGAACGTATGAGCACATGGCTGTGTGTATGAGGGTACGTGTGCATGTGTGTGTGAACGTATGAGCACATGGCTGTGTGTATGAGGGTACGTGTGTGTGTGTGTGTGTGTGAACGTGTGAGCACATGGCTGTGTGTGTATGAGGGTTCGTGTGTGTGTGTGTGTGTGAACGTATGAGCACGTGGCTGTGTGTATGAGGGTACGTGTGCGTGTGTGTGAACGTATGAGCACATGGCTGTGTGTATGAGGGCGTGTGTGTGTGCATGTGTGTGAACGATGAGCACGTTGCTGTGTGTATGAGGGTACGTGTGTGTGTGTGTGAACGTATGAGCACGTGGCTGTGTGTATGAGGGTACGTGTGGGGGTGTTTGTGAATGTATGAGCACATGGCTGTGTGTATGAGGGTACGTGTGCGTGTGTGTGAACGTATGAGCACATGGCTGTGTGTATGAGGGCACGTGTGTGTGTGTGTGAACGATGAGCACATGTGTGTGTGTGTGTGTGTGTGTGAACGATGAGCACATGGCTGTGTGTGTATGAGGGCACGTGTGTGTGTGTGTGTGAACGTATGAGCACATGGCTGTGTGTGTGTGTATGAGGGCACGTGTGTGTGTGTGTGTGGAACGATGAGCACATGTGTGTGTGTATGAGGGTACGTGTGCATGTGTGTGTGAACGTATGAGCACATGGCTGTGTGCGTGTGTGTGTGTGTGTGTGAACGTATGAGCACATGGCTGTGTGTATGAGGGTACGTGTGTGTGCGTGTGAACGTATGAGCACATGGCTGTGTGTATGAGGGTACGTGTGCATGTGTGTGTGAACGTATGAGCACATGGCTGTGTGTATGAGGGTACGTGTGTGTGCGTGTGTGTGAACGTATGAGCACGTGGCTGTGTGTATGAGGGTACGTGTGCGTGTGTGTGAACGTATGAGCACGTGGCTGTGTGTATGAGGGTACGTGTGAGTGTGGGTGAACGTGTGAGCAAGTGGCTGTGTGTGTGTGAACGTATGAGCACATGGCTGTGTGTATGAGGGTACGTGTGTGTGCGTGTGTGTGAACGTATGAGCACATGGCTGTGTGTATGAGGGTACGTGTGCATGTGTGTGTGTGAACGTATGAGCACATGGCTGTGTGTATGAGGGTACGTGTGTGTGCGTGTGTGTGAACGTATGAGCACATGGCTGTGTGTATGAGGGTACGTGTGCATGTGTGTGTGAACGTATGAGCACATGGCTGTGTGTATGAGGGTACGTGTGTGTGTGTGTGTGTGAACGTATGAGCACATGGCTGTGTGTATGAGGGTACGTGTGTGTGTGTGTGTGAACGTATGAGCACGTGGCTGTGTGTATGAGGGTACGTGTGCATGTGTGTGTGAACGTATGAGCACATGGCTGTGTGTATGAGGGTACGTGTGTGTGTGCATGTGTGTGAACGTATGAGCACGTGGCTGTGTGTATGAGGGTACGTGTGCATGTGTGTGTGAACGTATGAGCACATGGCTGTGTGTATGAGGTGCGTGTGCGTGTGTGTGTGTGTGAACGATGAGCACATGGCTGTGTGTATGAGGGCACGTGTGTGTGTGTGTGTGAACGCATGAGCACATGGCTGTGTGTGTGAGGGTACGTGTGAGTGTGTGCGTGTGCGTGTGTGTGAACGTATGAGCACATGGCTGTGTGTATGAGGGTACGTGTGCATGTGTGTGAACGATGAGCACATGGCTGTGTGTATGAGGGTACGTGTGTGTGTGTGTGTGTGTGAACGTATGAGCACATGGCTGTGTGTATGAGGGTACGTGTGCGTGTGTGTGTGAACGTATGAGCACATGGCTGTGTGTATGAGGGTACGTGTGTGTGCATGTGTGTGTGTGAACGATGAGCACATGGCTGTGTGTATGAGGGCGTGTGTGTGCATGTGTGTGAACGTGTGAGCACATGGCTGTGTGTGTATGAGGGCACGTGTGTGTGTGTGAACGTGTGAGCACGTGGCTGTGTGTATGAGGGCACGTGTGTGCATGTGTGTGGAACGTATGAGCACATGGCTGTGTGTGTATGAGGGCACGTGTGTGCGTGTGTGTGTGTGAACGTATGAGCACATGGCTGTGTATGAGGGTACGTGTGCGTGTGTGTGTGAACGTATGAGCACATGGCTGTGTGTATGAGGGTACGTGTGTGTGTGTGTGTGAACGTATGAGAACAAGCCTGTGTGTGTGAGGGTACGTGTGTGTGGGTGTGTGTGTGGAACGTATGAGCACATGGCTGTGTGTTTGTGCGTACGTGTGGGTGTGTGTGTGATCGTATGAGCTCATTGCTGTGTGTTTGTGGGTACGTGTGTGTGCGTGTGTGTGTGAACGTATGAGCACATGGCTGTGTGTATGAGGGTACGTGTGTGTGCATGTGTGTGTGAACGTATGAGCACATGGCTGTGTGTATGAGGGTACGTGTGAGTGCGTGTGTGTGAACGTATGAGCACCTGGCTGTGTGGATGAGGGTACGTGAGCGTGTGTGAACGTATGAGCACATGGCTGTGTGTGTGTATGAGGGTACGTGTGCGTGTGTGAACGTATGAGCACATGGCTGTGTGTATGAGGGTACGTGTGCATGTGTGTGTGAACGTATGAGCACATGGCTGTGTGTATGAGGGTACGTGTGCGTGTGTGTGAACGTATGAGCACATGGCTGTGTGTATGAGGGTACGTGTGCGTGTGTGTGAACGTATGAGCACATGGCTGTGTGTATGAGGGTACGTGTGCGTGTGTGTGAACGTATGAGCACATGGCTGTGTGTATGAGGGTACGTGTGCGTGTGCGTGTGTGAACGTATGAGCACATGGCTGTGTGTATGAGGGTACGTGTGTGTGCGTGTGTGTGAACGTATGAGCACATGGCTGTGTGTATGAGGGTATGTGTGTGTGTGTGTGTGAACGTATGAGCACATGGCTGTGTGTATGAGGGTACGTGTGTGTGTGTGTGTGAACGTATGAGCACATGGCTGTGTGTATGAGGGTACGTGTGTGTGTGTGTGTGTGTGAACGTATGAGCACATGGCTGTGTGTATGAGGGTACGTGTGTGTGTGTGTGTGTGAACGTATGAGCACATGGCTGTGTGTATGAGGGTACGTGTGTGTGTGTGTGTGAACGTATGAGCACATGGCTGTGTGTATGAGGGTACGTGTGTGTGTGTGTGTGAACGTATGAGCACATGGCTGTGTGTATGAGGGTTCGTGTGTGTGTGTGTGTGATCGTTTGAGCACTTTGCTGTGTGTTTGAGGGTTCGTGTGTGTGTGTGTGTGAACGTATGAGCACATGGCTGTGTGTATGAGGGTACGTGTGTGTGTGTGTGTGTGAACGTATGAGCACATGGCTGTGTGTATGAGGGTACGTGTGTGTGTGTGTGAACGTATGAGCACATGGCTGTGTGTATGAGGGTACGTGTGTGTGTGTGTGTGAACGTATGAGCACATGGCTGTGTGTATGAGGGTACGTGTGTGTGCGTGTGTGTGTGAACGTATGAGCACATGGCTGTGTGTATGAGGGTACGTGTGTGTGTGTGTGTGTGAACGTATGAGCACATGGCTGTGTGTATGAGGGTTCGTGTGTGTGTGTGTGTGAACGTATGAGCACATGGCTGTGTGTATGAGGGTACGTGTGCATGTGTGTGTGTGAACGTATGAGCACATGGCTGTGTGTATGAGGGTACGTGTGCGTGTGTGTGTGAACGTATGAGCAAGTGTGTGTGTGTGTGTGTGGAATGTATGAGCACATGGCTGTGTGTATGAGGGTGCGTGTGAGTGCATGAGTGTGTGAGCACGTGGCTGTGTGTATGAGGGTACGTGTGTGTGTGAGTGTGAACGTATGAGCACATGGCTGTGTGTATGAGGGTACGTGTGTGTGTGTGTGTGAACGTATGAGCACATGGCTGTGTGTATGAGGGTACGTGTGCGTGTGTGTGAATGTATGAGCACATGGCTGTGTGTATGAGGGTACGTGTGCGTGTGTGTGAACGTATGAGCACATGGCTGTGTGTATGAGGGTACGTGTGTGTGTGTGTGTGAACGTATGAGCACATGGCTGTGTGTATGAGGGTACGTGTGTGTGTGTGTGTGTGAACGTATGAGCACGTGGCTGTGTGTATGAGGGTACGTGTGCGTGTGTGTGTGTGTGAACGTATGAGCACATGGCTGTGTGTATGAGGGTACGTGTGCGTGTGTGTGAACGTATGAGCACATGGCTGTGTGTATGAGGGTACGTCTGAGTGCGTGTGAACGTATGAGCACATGGCTGTGTGTGAGGGCACGTGTGTGCCTGTGTGTGTGTGAACGTATGAGCACATGGCTGTGTGTATGAGGGTACGTGTGTGTGCGTGTGTGTGAACGTATGAGCACATGGCTGTGTGTATGAGGGTACGTGTGTGTGCGTGTGTGTGTGAACGTATGAGCACATGGCTGTGTGTATGAGGGTACGTGTGTGTGCATGTGTGTGTGAACGTATGAGCACATGGCTGTGTGTATGAGGGTACGTGTGCGTGTGTGTGTGAACGTATGAGCACATGGCTGTGTGTATGAGGGTACGTGTGTGTGTGTGTGTGTGAACGTATGAGCACATGGCTGTGTGTATGAGGGTACGTGTGTGTGTGTGTGAACGTATGAGCACATGGCTGTGTGTATGAGGGTATGTGTGTGTGGGTGTGAACGTGTGAGCACATGGCTGTGTGTGTATGAGGGCACGTGTGTGTGTGCGTGTGTGAACGTATGAGCACATGGCTGTGTGTATGAGGGTACGTGTGTGTGAGTGTGTGAACGTGAGCACATGGCTGGGTGTATGAGGGTACGTGTGTGTGCATGTGTGTGTGTGAACGTATGAGCACATGGCTGTGTGTATGAGGGTACGTGTGTGTGTGTGTGTGTGAACGTATGAGCACATGGCTGTGTGTATGAGGGTACGTGTGTGTGCGTGTGTGTGTGAACGTATGAGCACATGGCTGTGTGTATGAGGGTATGTGTGTGTGTGTGTGTGAACGTATGAGCACATGGCTGTGTGTATGAGGGTACGTGTGCGTGTGTGTGTGAATGTATGAGCACATGGCTGTGTGTATGAGGGTACGTGTGTGTGCGTGTGTGTGAACGTATGAGCACATGGCTGTGTGTATGAGGGTACGTGTGTGTGCGTGTGTGTGTGAACGTATGAGCACATGGCTGTGTGTATGAGGGTACGTGTGTGTGTGTGTGTGATATTTTGAGCACATGGCTGTGTGTATGAGGGTACGTCTGAGTGCGTGTGTGTGTGATCGTATGAGCACGTGGCTGTGTGTGCATGTGCGTGAGGGTACATGTGAGTGCATGAGTGTGAACGTATGAGCACGTGGCTGTGTGTGTGGGTACGTGTGAGTGCATGTGTGACCGTATCAGCACGTGGCTGTGTGTGTGTGTGTGTGAACGTATGAGCACATGGCTGTGTGTATGAGGGTACGTGTGTGTGTGTGTGTGAACGTATGAGCACATGGCTGTGTGTATGAGGGTACGTGTGTGTGCGTGTGTGTGTGAACGTATGAGCACATGGCTGTGTGTATGAGGGTACGTGTGTGTGCGTGTGTGTGTGAACGTATGAGCACATGGCTGTGTGTATGAGGGTACGTGTGTGTGTGTGTGTGAACGTATGAGCACATGGCTGTGTGTATGAGGGTACGTGTGTGTGTGTGTGTGAACGTATGAGCACATGGCTGTGTGTATGAGGGTACGTGTGTGTGTGTGTGTGTGAACGTATGAGCACATGGCTGTGTGTATGAGGGTACGTGTGTGTGTGTGTGTGAACGTATGAGCACATGGCTGTGTGTATGAGGGTACGTGTGCGTGTGTGTGTGAACGTATGAGCACATGGCTGTGTGTATGAGGGTACGTGTGTGTGTGTGTGTGAATGTATGAGCACGTGGCTGTGTGTGTGGGTACGTGTGAGTGCGTGTGTGATCGTATGAGCACGTGGCTGTGTGTGCATGTGCGTGAGGGTACATGTGAGTGCATGAGTGTGAACGTATGAGCACGTGGCTGTGTGTGTGGGTACGTGTGAGTGCGTGTGTGATCGTATGAGCACGTGACTGTGTGTGTGTGACAGTACGTGTGAGTGCATGAGTGTGTGAGCACGTGGCTATTTGTGCGTGAGAGTACGTGTGAGTGTGTGTGTGATATGAGCAGGTGGCTATGTGTGTGTGTGTCCTTGCAGCTGGCAGGAAGGGGTTGCCCAGGGAAGAACTGGGGGAAGCAGCTTTCCCCCCACTCAGGAGAGGGCCCGCACAGGTGAGCACCCACCCAGGCCGTGCAGAAGCTTGGCCTCCTGACTTGGAACCTGATGCTGGAGTGAAGAATATGCCTCGTTTAGGGGGACACCCTCCTTCCCACTTCCCAGGTGAGGAAGCCCCTTGGAGAAGGTGGGACTGAGATTCAGAGCCCGCCCTGGGACCCTCAGTGGGATCGCTGCTCTCCTTATGAGTCCTCCTGAACTCCCATTTTCCCTTCTCTGCAGCAGTTGCCACCTGCGTGCTGGGGCGGCAAAGCATAAAGGCCGGCAGGTCCTTCCAGAACCCAGGAAGGTGGGAACCACACCACGGTCATTGCCGGCGTAAAACCCCAGGGCCGGCAGGTGCTGTGTGCAAAGTGAACAGCTTCATGCTTCTACCCTCACCTGCAAAGGAATAATAGGTCAGCGCCTGGGACCACATTGTAAAATGCAATCTGAGCATTCTCTGGGGAATTACGGTGCAACCTGGACAGGCTCGGGGGGGTCCCCAGCGTGGACACTGAACCTCCTCTTTGTGATTTTCCTAAAGGTTGGAAGTAGAAATCATCCTAAATCATAGCCACGCAATTTCTCTCTGGAAAGGATAACGTTTGGGTAATGCAGGGTTCACGTCTGCAAACTCTGAACTTCTTTTTTCTTTTTTTCTTTTCTTTTCTTTCTTTTTTTTTTTGAGATGGAGTCTTGCACTGTTGCCCAGGCTGGAGTGCAGTGTCATGACCTCGGCTCACTGCAACCTCCGCCTCCCAGTTCAAGCGATTCTCCTGCCTCAGCCTCCCGAGTAGCTGGGATTACAGGCGTGCACCATCATGCCTGGCTAATTTCTGTATTTTTAGTAGAGACGGGGTTTCACCTTGTTGGCCAGGCTGGTCTCGAACTCCTGACCTCAGGTGATCCACCCGCCTCGGCCTCCCAAAGTGCTGGGACTACAGGCGTGAGCCACTGCAACCGGCCACCTCTGCACTTGTGTATGTATGTCCTTTCTTTCAAGGAAAGGACACGATGGTGGAATTATTAAATAAGTCGTCTTTGAGATAAACTGGAATCATCTGTGTCTTGACAATCAGCATTTGCAGTAGAAATCACGCACAGTCAGCAGAGGGCTGCACAATGCCAGCTGTGCTGCCCCCCAAAAAACGGCCTCCACACCTGCTGCAGCCATTTCATTACATCTCAAAACAACGTCAACTTATTTAATAAATAGAAGAATTTTTAAATCAAGTGCTGAGACAGGATGTATAAGCTTTAGTATTGATTATGCGTCCCTAAAAGCACTCTCAGTAAAAGGATCTTGCTTCCTTTTTCGCAGGTTCCTATGAGGTCATTTAATCTGTCTCTTATTTTATGTCGTTCTCCCCGTTTTTATTACTTTATATGACAGTACATCTTTGTAGCCACAAAATGAATAGCGTAATTGTGTTTTTTTTCTTTTTTTTTCCTGAGACAACAATATGCTTTTTGTTCGAGGAGGTAATAATTCTTGACAAAATCTGTTTTAATGTCGTACCAGAAAAAAAAATTAAAAACCCCACAAAACCCTTAACGGACATTTGTAGTCCCCATTTGATCTGAAACACTGTGATATTTGTGTAATCTGCTTTTAAAGTCACCAAAAGTGCTTTGTTGTAAATACTCTGTGATAACATTTGCTTTGTTACGTATTTTAAATGAAATATAGTTATAATTTCCCTCGTGACATTTTCATTTATATATAATTTAAATGTCATGAGGGAAATTATAATTTAATTTTAAAAGATTTAAATTTATTTAATTTAATTAATAAATAATAATATATAATATATATAATAAATAAATTTAAATTTAAATTTATTTAAATGTATCAATTATTTATATATTTATTTAGATATTATTTGTTTAAATTTATTATTTATTTTTATTTCATTTTATTTATTTTATTTTAGAGACAGGGTCTCCTTCTGTTGCCCAGCTTGGAGTGCACCTGTGTGATCACAGCCCACTGCAGACTCCACCTCCTGGGTTCAAGCGATCCTCCTGCCTCAGCCTCCCCAGTAGCTGGGAACACAGGTGCATGTACCACCACGCCTGGCTCATATTTTTTAGACATTTTAATTTTATTCAGGGTCACAAAGTTACTTTTTTTTTTCTTTTTTTTTTTTGAGACAGAGCCTTGCTCTGTCACTCAGGCTGGAGTGCAATGGTGCGATCTTGGCTCACTGCAACCTCCGCCTCCCGGGTTCAAGCCATTCTCCTGCCTCAGCCTCCCGAGTAGCTGAGATTACAGGCACACGCCACCACGCCCGGCTAATTTTTGTATTTTTAGTGGAGACGTGGTTTCACCACGTTGGCCACGCTGGTCTTGAACTCCTGACCTCAGGTGATCCACCCACCTTGGCCTCCCAAAATGCTGGGATTACAGGCACCCGCCACCATGCCTGGCTAATGTTCGTACTTTTAATAGAGATGGGGTTTCACCATGTTGGCCAGGCTGGTCTCGAACTCCTGACCTCAAGTGATCCATCCCCGTCGGCCTCCCAAAATGCTGGGATGACAGGTGTGAGCCACCGCGCCCGGCCACACAGTTACCTTTTTATGTGACATGCATCATGTAGATGGAAGAGAAATCAAACGGTGCCGTACTGGGACTCTCTGGGATGAGAAGACTGACGGTTCCTAACCCAGGCCCGGGCAATGCATGACTTTTGACGCCTGGGAGAAGTCCTTCCTTCCTGGACCGTATTCTGACACGGAGTGCGTCTCACGCTTTACCCGACGGCGCCCACAGCGACCTTCATCGCGGCCACCGGCCGGGGCTGTCTTCTGGATCTTAAGCGGCTTGAGGGAACTCTCTGTCCACTTCTGGGTTGATTGAATTTTTATCACGAGAAGGCACTGCCTTTGCTCAAATGCTTTTGCTGCATTTCTGGAAGTGATCATGTGAGTTTGGCCCCTTAGCCGTGAATACAGTGCGTCACATTCACGGGTTTTCCAGAAAAGAGCTGTGTAGAGAGAGAATTTACACAGCTGACAAGGTATCCACTTAAACTCTTCCAACCCGTGGCTTTCTGTATGCAGAGACTTGTGCCACCATCACCACAGTCTATTTTATTGCTTTATTTATATTTGTATATTTTTTTTTTTTTTAGAGACAGGGTCTCGTGGTTTCTCCAGAGTAGCTGGGTGACGCGGTTTCTCCAGGGTAGCTGGGTGACGCTGTGGATGGGTCCTGGATTTTATATCTGGGAATCCGCTGACCACAGTTGCCCACTGCTTTAGTCAGAGTGTTAAAAGCAGCTACTTTTAGGCTGGGCGCGGTGGCTCACGCCTGTAATCCCGGCACTTTGGGAGGCCGAGGCGGGTGGATCACGAGGTCGGGAGATCGAGACCATCCTGGCTAACACGGTGAAACCCCGTCTCTACTAAAATTACAAAAAATTAGCCAGGTGTGGTGGCGGTGCCTGTAGTCTCAGCTACTCGGGAGGCTGAGGCAGGAGAATGGTGTGAACCCGGGAGGCGGAGGTTGCAGTGAGTCGAGATCGCACCACTGCACTCCCGCCTGGGCGACAGAGCGAGAATCAGTCTCAAAACAAACAAACAAAAACTTAAGAATTAGCCAGGTGTGGCGGTGCACACCTACAGTCCCAGCTACACAGGAGGCTGAGGTGAGAGGATTGCTTGAGCCTAGGAGGTCGAGGCTGCAGTTAGCTGTGATCGCACTACTGCACTGCAGCCTGGGCAACAGACCAAGCCCTCGTCTCCAAAAAAAAAAGAAGTTGCAACAGCTCCCATTGCCGATTCAAGGAGCTTCTGTGAATATCTCAATGTACTTGTCTAGCGTATGTGCATGGTTTTGGATTCAAAAGCAAAGTTTTGTTCACCGTAGGTGGGAGATCAAGTTGGCAACAATATAGTATTCCAAGGTAATACACCCTGGATCTCAGAGAAATTGAAACGTAACCGTCTGAGAGGTTTTCTGTTTCTTTGTTTTTTTGAGACTGTCTCAAAGAAAAAAATTGAAACCCTTCTCCAGGGCTAGGAACCCACAAATTTGAGGACAGCTGTCACTGTCGGTATCAAACGTTCCTTTATTTTTTCAGCTGAAGTCTTGCTCTGTCGCCCAGGCTGGAGTGCAGTGTTGGGATCTCGGCTCCTTGCAGCCTCAACCCTCTGGGCCCCACCGATCCTCCTGGGTCAGCCTCCCGAGTAGCTGGGACTACAGGTGTGCGCCACCGTGCCTGGCTAGTTTAAATTATTATTATTATTATTATTTTTGAAACAGAATCTCGCTCTGTCACCCAGGCTGGAGGTGCAGTGGCACGATCTTAGCTCACTGCAGCCTCCGATTCTTGGGCTCAAGCAAAATCCTCCTGCCTCAGCCTCAACGTAGAGAGACCCTATCTTTACAGAAAATACAAAATGAGCCTGGCACGGTGGTGCATGCCTATGGTCCCAGCTACTCCATATCGGCCTCCTGAGTGGTTGGAACTATAAGCATCAGCCACCGTGCTCGGCTAGTTTTATTTTTTTTTTAATTTTTTGTAGACGCCAGGTGCAGTGCCTCTTGCCTGTATTCCCAGCGCTTTGGGAGGCTGAGGCCAGTGGATTGCCAGGAGTTCATAGACCAGCCTTACCAGTATGGCAAAATCTCATCGCTACTAAAAAAATACAAAAGGAAAAATGAGCCAGGTGTGATGGTGTTTGCCTGTTATCCCAGCTACTCGGGAGACTAAGGCAGGAGAATTGCTTGAACTTTGGAGGCGGAGGTTGCAGTGAGCCAAGACTGTGCCACTGCACTCCATCCAGCCTTGGCAACAAGAGCGAAACTCTGTTTCAAAAAAAAAAAAAAAAGCAATTTGTATAGTTGAGATCCTGCTATGTTGGCCTGTCTCAACGTCCTGGCCTCAAGCGGTCCTCCCGCCTTGGCCTCCCAAAGTGCTGGGACCACAGGTGTGAGCCATGCACGTGGCATCAAATGCGTTTAGGGTTCTAAACAAGATCCCGCCATGTGACCAGGTCACACAGACCCTCTAAATGGAATCCATCGCTTGCTGGAATCTATGGCTTGAATGGGTGGATAGATGGATGATGGATGGGTAGAGAGACAGTAGTAGCATAGACAGATGGCAGAGGGGTGGCTGATGGATGGATGGATAGATGATGGATGGATGAATGGACGGATAGATGATGGACAGATGAACGGATGGATGGATGATGGATGGATGGATGGATAGATGGATAGAGGGATGATGGATGGATGGATGGAGAGACAGAAGTAGGATAGACAGATGGCAGAGGGGTGGCTGATGGATGGGTAGATGATGGACAGATGAACGGATGGATAGGTGGATGATGGATGGATAGATGATGGATGGATAGAGAGACAGTGGTAGGATAGACAGATGGCAGAGGGGTGGCTGATGGATGGATGGATAGATGATGGATGGATGAATGGACGGATAGATGAACGGATGGATGGATGGATGGATAGATGGATGATGGATGGATGGATGGATGGAGAGACAGAAGTAGGATAGACAGATGGCAGAGGGGTGGCTGATGGATGGATGGATAGATGATGGATGGATGAACGGATGGATAGATGATGGACAGATGAACGGATGGATGGATGATGGATGGATGGATGGATGGATGGATAGATGGATGGATGGATGGAGAGACAGAAGTAGGATAGACAGATGGCAGAGGGGTGGCTGATGGATGGATAGATGATGGACAGATGAACGGATGGATAGGTGGATGATGGATGGATAGATGATGGATGGATAGAGAGACAGTGGTAGGATAGACAGATGGCAGAGGGGTTGCTGATGGATGGATGGATAGATGATGGATGGATGAACGGATGGATAGATGATGGACAGATGAACGGATGGATGGATGATGGATGGATGGATGGATAGATGATGGATGGATGAATGGACGGATAGATGATGGACAGATGAACGGATGGATGGATAGATGGATAGATGGATGATGGATGGATGGATGGAGAGACAGAAGTAGGATAGACAGATGGCAGAGGGGTGGCTGATAGATGGGTAGATGATGGACAGATGAACGGATGGATAGATGGATGGATGGATGGATGGATGGATGGATGGATGGATGGAGGGATAGATGGATGATGGATGGAGAGACAGAAGTAGGATAGACAGATGGCAGAGGGGTGGCTGATGGATGGATGAATGGACGGATAGATGATGGACAGATGAACGGATGGATGGATAGATGGATAGATGGATGATGGATGGATGGATGGAGAGACAGTAGTAGGATAGACAGATGGCAGAGGGGTGGCTGATGGATAGATGATGGACAGATGAACGGATGGATAGGTGGATGATGGATGGATAGATGATGGATAGACAGTAGTAGGATAGACAGATGGCAGAGGGGTGGCTGATGGATGGATAGATGATGGACAGATGAACGGATGGATAGGTGGATGATGGATGGATAGATGATGGATGGATAGACAGTGGTAGGATAGATGGCAGAGGGGTGGCTGATGGATGGGTAGATGATGGACAGATGAACGGATGGATACATGATGGATGGATGGATGGATGGATGGATGGATGGAGAGACAGTAGTAGGATAGACAGATGACAGAGGGGTGGCTGATGGATGGATATATGATGGACAGATGAACGGATGGATAGGTGGATGATGGATGGATAGATGATGGATGGGTAGATGATGGACAGATGAACGGATGGATAGGTGGATGATGGATGGATAGAGAGACAGTGGTAGGATAGACAGATGGCAGAGGGGTGGCTGATGGATGGATAGATGATGGACAGATGAACGGATGTGCTGATAGACACACCCACGGACGTTCCTGCCTGGATGCTTCCCTCTACCTGCCCCCGCACATCAGTTATTCCAGGACCGGGGCGTGGGACGTGGCCCCTGTTCAGGAGTCTGCCCCGCCCAGTGACGGCCATTCCCCAGCCCTGGCTGTGGCCCAGGAGGATGACGTCTGGAATGCAGTTGCTGTGGCCGGAGCACGGACAGGTGGTTCTGCCCTGACCTCTGGACAGCGTCTTCTCGCGGCCTCCTTCTGGTTGGTGGGACCTGCAGGGGTTTTGAGTCTTTTCTGTGCATACTGCTGCCCCCCCCGCCCCCCACTGGGACACTTCCTGCCTCACCCACCTGGGCCATAGAGCTTCTGTCCTGCAGGGGTGACCCGAATGAGCTGCTTCTCCTGGGAGCCAGGCCCACATTGGGCCTGCTCGCAGAGAAGGACCCCAGGAGATGGCAGGGGGATTGGAGACCCTCATCTAGGGGGCTCTGGGGAAGCTCTGAGACGTGAGAGATGTCCCAGTCAGTGCTCCCTGGCTGTCAGCTGTCTGATTCAGACGTGGATATCTGTCCATCTGCTGTCTATTTAGGCATCCATCAATCCATCCGTTCGTCATCCATCCATCTGTCAGCTACCCTTTGCCGTCTGTCTATGCTACTACCGTCTCTCTATCCACCCATCATCCATCTATCCATCTGTTCATCCATCCATCCATCATCCATCCATCCATCCATCAGCTACCCCTCTGCCATCTCTCTATCCTACTACCGTCTCTATCCACCCATCATCCAGTTATCCATGTGTTCATCTGTCCATCATCTATCCATCCATCCGTCAGGTACCCCTCTGCCATCTATCCTACTACCGTCTCTATCTACCGATCATCCACGTATCCATCTGTTCTTCTGTCCATCATCTATCCATCCATCCATCAGGTACCTCTCTGCCATCTCTCTATCCTACTACCATCTCTATCCACCCATCATCTATCCATCCATCATCTATCCATCTGTTCATCCATCCATCATCCATCCATCCATCAGCTACCCCTCTGCCATCTCTATCCTACTACCATCTCTATCCACCCATCATCCATCCATCCATCCATCCATCAGCTACCCCTCTGCCATCTCTATCCTACTACCATCTCTATCCACCCATCATCCAGTTATCCATGTGTTCATCTGTCCATCATCTATCCATCCATCCATCAGCTACCCCTCTGCCATCTCTATCCTACTACCATCTCTATCCACCCATCATCCAGTTATCCATGTGTTCATCTGTCCATCATCCATCCATCCGAAGTAGGATAGACAGATGGCAGAGGGGTGGCTGATGGATGGATAGATGATGGACAGATGAACGGATGGATAGGTGGATGATGGATGGATAGATGATGGATGGATAGAGAGACAGTGGTAGGATACATGGCAGAGGGGTGGCTGATGGATGGGTAGATGATGGACAGATGAACGGATGGATACATGATGGATGGATGGATGGATGGATGGAGAGACAGTAGTAGGATAGACAGATGGCAGAGGGGTGGCTGATGGATGGGTAGATGATGGACAGATGAACTGATGGATAGGTGGATGATGGATGGATAGATGATGGACAGATGAACGGATGGATAGGTGGATGATGGATGGATAGATGATGGACAGATGAACGGATGGATAGGTGGATGATGGATGGATAGAGAGACAGTGGTAGGATAGACAGATGGCAGAGGGGTGGCTGATGGATAAGTAGATGATGGACAGATGAACGGATGTGCTGATAGACACACCCACGGACGTTCCTGCCTGGATGCTTCCCTCTACCTGCTCCCACACATCAGTTATTCCAGGACCGGGACGTGGGACGTGGCCCCTGGTCAGGAGTCTGCCCCGCCCAGTGACGGCCATTCCCCAGCCCTGGCTGTGGCCCAGGAGGGTGACGTCTGGAATGCAGTTGCTGTGGCCGGAGCACGGACAGGTGGTTCTGCCCTGACCTCTGGACAGCGTCTTCTCGCGGCCTCCTTCTGGTTGGTGGGACCTGCAGGGGTTTTGAGTCTTTTCTGTGCATACTGCTGCCCCCCCCCCGCCCCCTACTGGGACACTTCCTGCCTCACCCACCTGGGCCATAGAGCTTCTGTCCTGCAGGGGTGACCCGAATGAGCTGCTTCTCCTGGGAGCCAGGCCCACATTGGGCCTGCTCGCAGAGAAGGACCCCAGGAGATGGCAGGGGGATTGGAGACCCTCATCTAGGGGGCTCTGCGGAAGCTCTGAGACGTGAGAGATGTCCCAGTCAGTGCTCCCTGGCTGTCAGCTGTCTGATTCAGACGTGGATATCTGTCCATCTGCTGTCTATTTAGGCATCCATCAATCCATCCGTTCGTCATCCATCCATCTGTCAGCTACCCGTTGCCGTCTGTCTATGCTACTACCATCTCTCTATCCACCCATCATCCATCTATCCATCTGTTCATCCATCCATCCATCATCCATCCATCCATCCATCAGCTACCCCTCTGCCATCTCTCTATCCTACTACCGTCTCTATCCACCCATCATCCAGTTATCCATGTGTTCATCTGTCCATCATCTATCCATCCATCCGTCAGGTACCCCTCTGCCCTCTATCCTACTACCGTCTCTATCTACCGATCATCCACGTATCCATCTGTTCTTCTGTCCATCATCTATCCATCCATCCATCAGGTACCTCTCTGCCATCTCTCTATCCTACTACCATCTCTATCCACCCATCATCCATCTATCCATCTGTTCATCCGTCCATCATCCATCAATCTGTCATCTACCCCTCTGCCATCTGTCTATCCTACTACCATCTCTATCCACCCATCATCCATCTATGCATCTGTTCATCCATCCATCATCTATCCATCCATCCGTCAGGTACCTGTCTGCCATATGTCTATCCTACTACCATCTCTCTGTCCACTCATCATCCATCCATCATCTATCCATCCATCATCTATCCATCTGTTCATCTGTCCATCATCCATCCATCCATCCATTCATCCATCATGTATTCATCCATCCATCCGTCAGCCACCCCTCTACCATCTATCTATCCTACTACCGTCTCTATCCACCCATCATCCAGTTATCCATGTGTTCATCTGTCCATCATCTATCCATCCATCCGTCAGGTACCCCTCTGCCCTCTATCCTACTACCGTCTCTATCTACCGATCATCCACGTATCCATCTGTTCTTCTGTCCATCATCTATCCATCCATCCATCAGGTACCTCTCTGCCATCTCTCTATCCTACTACCATCTCTATCCACCCATCATCCATCTATCCATCTGTTCATCCGTCCATCATCCATCAATCTGTCATCTACCCCTCTGCCATCTGTCTATCCTACTACCATCTCTATCCACCCATCATCCATCTATCCATCTGTTCATCCATCCATCATCTATCCATCCATCTGTCAGGTACCTGTCTGCCATATGTCTATCCTACTACCATCTCTCTGTCCACTCATCATCCATCCATCATCTATCCATCCATCATCTATCCATCTGTTCATCTGTCCATCATCCATCCATCCATCCATTCATCCATCATGTATTCATCCATCCATCCGTCAGCCACACCTCTGCCATCTGTCTATCCTACTATTATCTATCCATCCATCCATTTATCCATCTATCTATTATTTACCTATTATCTATCATCTATCTTTCCATTATCTACCTACCTATTATCTATCATCTATCTATCATCTACCTACCTATTATCTGTAATCGATCTGTCTATTATGTGCCTAGCTATTACCTATCATCTATTATCTCTCCTACTACCATCTTCTCTCTCTCTCTCTCTCTCATATCCATCCCACCTTTCCTCTGTGGAGATTCATGCTATGAAGAAAAACCAGGAAACGGCCGTAGCAACATTGGTGTCTACTGTGGTGCATGTCTTGTGTGCGTCTGTGTCAGGAGTGTCTGTATGTGGTATTGTGTGTGTCTGTGGTGCGTGTGTGGTCTGTGCCTGTATCTGTGGTGTCTGTGTGGCACGTGTCAGGTGTGTGTGTGTCTGACTCATGGCCGGGTGTCCCGTGAGCAGAGACCGAGGGCCGTGGGCTGGGAGCTGAGCTGGAACAGTGTCCCAGGCACATACCAGCCTTCCAGGGCCACTGAGGACTTGGGATTTTTCTCTGAGTGAGATGGGGTCTGGAGGGATATTTTTGTGGGGGAGTTGATTACTTATTTACTAGTATTGGGGTAAAACACAACATAAAATTAGTCCTTTTAGGCTGGGCACGGTGGCTCACACCTGTAATCCTAGCACTTTGGGAGGGCAAGGCGGGCGGATCACCTGAGGTCAGGAGTTCGAGACCAGCCTGGCCAACGTGGTGAAAACCCCGTCTCTGCTAAAAATACAAAAATTAGCCAGGCGTGGTGGCAGGTGCCTGTAATTCCAGCTACTCAGGAGGCTGAGGCAGGAGAATCGCTTGAACGCGGGAGGTGGAGGTTGCAGTGAGCTGAGATCGTGGGTGACAGTGAAAGTCTGTCTCAAAAATAAAAAAAAAATCAATGCTTTGTGAAAATAGAGCCGGTGACCACGGACCCCCCTCTAGGCACAGAGTGTCAAGCCTCCCAGAGGAAGACGGAAAAGGGTTTTCTTTTAAATGAGCAAGATTTAAATAAGCATGGCGTGCACTCAGGGAGACGTAGCTGTGGCTCTGCCTCTCTGCAAAGCCAGCTGGGCGGCCCCGCCAGGAATTCCGAAGGCTGAAGGGAGCCGTGTCCTCTCCCCCGTCCTGGAAATAGTCTGCGTGGAGCTGCTGAGTCTGGGTGGGCGCCGGGGACGAGCTTTCAACAGTTCACCTGGCCCCAGCATTCCGTCCACACATTCCATGACCAAGACAGCCGCCCCCTGCAAGGGATTAACCGAGGGTCACACTTAGCAGCAGGAATGCACACGCCCGATTTAGACATCCCGCTTGGCATTGGCGGTCAGGGCGGCCTGCAAAGGCCTAGGGTGGGTGGATGCCGGAGACCCTGGAGCTCTGAGGTCTGCAGGAGGAATTGCTTTTCCGCTGGGCTGCTCAGGGAGGAAGGAAGCTGGGGAGAAGCCGGGAGCCTCAGCCTCCACAATGCCTGCCCTCTTCCAAAACGAGCCAGGCCACCCGGACAGGATGGCAGCTCCCCTCCCGGCCAGCATGACATCAGGCCTGCGGAATGTGCCACCTTCCGAATTAGAAGGGCACTGGGTCCCACCCACGGGGAACCGTAACACAGCGTCTCCGTCCTTCCTCCAGGCCCCACGGCTGAACTCGGAGCTGCCCGAGAACTCGGGATGTGGGGTGCAGAGCAGAGGAGAACCTCCCTCCCCAGTCCTTGGGGTGTACGTCTTTTTCGGGCCATCTACGGAAAGAGGACCTGCATGTTTACCACCCGGGGGCCCTTGTCTCTGCGGCTCAGCTGTGTTTAGGTCCCCGTTGCTGGGTGATACCGGGGAGACATAAACAGACCTGGGTCAGCCGGGGAGTAGGGGGGCGCGGGGCAGGAGCAGGTGCAGCTGGAATCCAGGGCCGGCTGCTGCACAGAGTCATGCTGAAAAAAGCACGTCAAAAATAAAAGGGGAAGAGAAACGGCTCCTTTTATTTTTTATTTATTTTATTATTATTATTCTTATCATTTTTGAGACGGAGTTTCGCTCTTGTTGCCCAGGCTGGAGTGCAGTGGTGCGATCTCAGCTCACCGCAACCTCCACCTCCCGGGTTCCAGCGGTTCTCCTGCCTCAGCCTCCTGAGTAGCTGGGATGACAGGCACCCGCCACCACGCCTGGCCAATTTTTTTTTTTTTTTGAGCTGGAGTCTCGCTCTGTCCCCCAGGCTGGACGGCAGTGGTGCGATCTCAGCTCACCGCAACCTCCACCTCCTGGGTTCCAGCGATTCTCCTGCCTCAGCCTCCTGGGTAGCTGGGATGACAGGTGCCCACCACCACCCCTGGCTAATTTTTGTGTTTTTAGTGGAGACGGGGTCTCGCCGTGTTGGCCAGGCTGCTCTTGAACTCCTGACCTCAGGTAATCCACCGGCCTCAGCTCCCAAAGTGCTGGGATTACAGGCATGAGCCACCACACCCGGCCTACTTTTTATTTATTTTATAATTTTTTTTGAGGCGGAGTTTCGCTCTTGTCGTGCAGGCTGAAGTGCAGTGGTGCCATCTTGGCTCACCACAACCTCCGCCTCCCGGGTTCAAGCGATTCTCCTGCCTCAGCCTCCCAAAGTGCTGGGATTACAGGCGCCACCACCATGCCCAGCTAATTTTAGTAGAGACGGGGTTTCACCATATTAGCCAGGATGGTCTCCATCTCCTGACCTTGTGATCCGCCCGCCTCGGCCTCCCAAAGTGCTGGGATTACAGGCGTGAGCCACCGTGCCCGGCCCCAGTTTTTGTATTTTTAGTGGAGATGGGGTTTCGCCACATTGGCCAGGCTGTTCTTGAACTCCTGACCTCAGGTGATCCACCAGCCTCGGCCTCCCAAAGTGCTGGGATGACAGGCGTGAGCCATCGCCTCCAGCTGGAAATGGCTCCTTTTAAATTGCCTCTTATAACACTGTAGGTCCCCAAAGCAGGGACAGGTGACATGGTGTGAATACAGCTTCCACCTTCAATTTTCAAAACAACACATTCACGGCTAATGCATACACTATTGTGGATATTTTGTGTGTGTGTGTTTGTGTGTGTGTGTTTTTTTTTTTTCTGGAGACAGAGTATTGCTTTGTCTCCCATGCTGGAGTGCAGTGGTGCAACCACGGCTCATTGCAGCCTCCGCCTCCTGGGCTGAACCCCTCCTCCTGCCTCAGCCTCCTGAGTAGCTGGGACTACAGGTGCACGTCCCCACGCCTGGCTAATTTTTGTATTTTTTTTCTTAGAGAGGGTGGTGTTGCTATGTTGCCCAGGCTGGTCTCAAGCTCCGGGGCTCAAGTGATCCTCCCACCTCAGCCTCCCAAAGTGCTGCGATGACAGGGCACGATAGCTCACACCTGTCATCCCAGCACTTTGGGAGGCCAAGGCAGGTGGATCACCTGAGGCCAGCAGTTCCAGACCAGCCTGGATAACATGGTGAAATCCTGCCTCTACTAAAAATACAAAAGTCCGCCGGGTGTGGTGGTGCGCGCTGGTAATCCCAGCTACTCAGGAGGTCGAGGCGGGAGAATTGCTCGAACCTGGGAGGCGGAGGTTGTGCTGAGCTGACGTTGCACTACTGCACTCCAGCCTGGGCAACAGAGTGAGACTCCCTCTAAAAAAAAAAAAAAAAAAAAGGCCATTATTTTTATTGTAAAATGTCCCAGTAAAGAGATGCTATCACAGTCTTTGAAGAAAGATCAGTAATTAACCAATTGCAAAACACAGCGGAATTCGATTCCTGGCACTCCCAGGAGGGTGGTCCCTAAACTACCAGGAGGGTGGTCCCTAAAGCAACAGGAATTTATCCTCTCCCATCCTGGAGACCAGGAGTCTGAGGTCCAGGTGTCTCAGGGCCGCGCTCCCTCCAGAGGCCCTAGGGGAGGGTCCTTCCTGCCTCTCTCAGCTCCTGGGGGCTCCAGGCATCCCTGGGCTTGTGGCCACATCACTCCAGTCTCTGCATCCGTCTCCACGTGGCCTCCTCCTCTGTGTCTGTGTCTCCTCTTCTGTCTCTTAGAAAGACACCTGTCATTGGGTTTAGGGTCCACCCTAATCCAGAATGATTTCATTGTGAGAGCTTTGACTTAATTGTACCTGCAAAGACCCTATTTTCTTTTCTTTTTTTTTTTTTTGAGACGGAGTCTCGCTCTGTTGCCCAGGCTGGAGTGCAGTGGTGCGATCTCAGCTCACCGCAACCTCCACCTCCCGGGTTCCAGCGGTTCTCCTGCCTCGGCCTCCCAAAGTGCTGGGATTACAGGCGTGAGCCACCGCGCCCGGCCCCAGTTTTTGTATTTTTAGTGGAGATGGGGTTTCGCCACATTGGCCAGGCTGTTCTTGAACTCCTGACCTCAGGTGATCCACCAGCCTCGGCCTCCCAAAGTGCTGGGATGACAGGCGTGAGCCACCGCGTCCAGCTGGAAATGGCTCCTTTTAAATTGCCTCTTATAACACTGTACGTCCCCAAAGCAGGGACAGGTGACACGGTGTGAATACAGCTTCCACCTTCAATTTTCAAAACAACACATTCACGGCTAATGCATACACTATTGTGGATATTTTGTGTGTGTGTGTTTGTTTTTTTTTTTTTCTGGAGACAGAGTATTGCTTTGTCTCCCATGCTGGAGTGCAGTGGTGCAACCACGGCTCATTGCAGCCTCCGCCTCCTGGGCTGAACCCCTCCTCCTGCCTCAGCCTCCTGAGTAGCTGGGACTACAGGTGCACGTCCCCACGCCTGGCTAATTTTTGTATTTTTTTTTGTAGAGAGGGTGGTGTTGCTATGTTGCCCAGGCTGGTCTCAAGCTCCTGGGCTCAAGTGATCCTCCCACCTCAGCCTCCCAAAGTGCTGCCATGACAGGGCACGATAGCTCACACCTGTCATCCCAGCACTTTGGGAGGCCAAGGCAGGTGGATCACCTGAGGCCAGCAGTTCCAGACCAGCCTGGATAACATGGTGAAATCCTGCCTCTACTAAAAATACAAAAATCCGCCGGGTGTGGTGGTGCGTGCTGGTAATCCCAGCTACTCAGGAAGTCGAGGCGGGAGAATTGCTCGAACCTGGGAGGCGGAGGTTGTGCTGAGCTGACGTTGCACCACTGCACTCCAGCCTGGGTGACAGAGTGAGACTCCCTCTAAAAAAAAAAAAAAAAAAAAACCATTATTTTTATTGTAAAATGTCCCAGTAAAGACATGCTGGGATGATACTGTGTCTGGTGGTCCCTAGGGCCTGAGGGTCTTTTGTGAACTGCTCTGCCTCCATAATCCAGCTATCACAGTCTTTGAAGAAAGATCAGTAATTAACCAATTGCAAAACACAGCGGAATTCGATTCCTGGCACTCCCAGGAGGGTGGTCCCTAAACTACCAGGAGGGTGGTCCCTAAAGCAACAGGAATTTATCCTCTCCCGTCCTGGAGACCAGGAGTCTGAGATCCAGGTGTCTCAGGGCCGCGCTCCCTCCAGAGACTCTAGGGGAGGATCCTTCCTGCCTCTCTCAGCTCCTGGGGGCTCCAGGCATCCCTGGGCTTGTGGCCGCGTCACTCCAGTCTCTGCCTCCATCTCCACGTGGCCTCCTCCTCTGTGTCTGTGTCTCCTCTTCTGTCTCTTAGAAAGACACCTGTCATTGGGTTTAGGGTCCACCCTAATCCAGAATGATTTCATTGTGAGAGCTTTGACTTAATTGCACCTGCAAAGACCCTATTTTCTTTTTCTTTTTTTTTTGAGACAGAGTCTCGCTCTGTTGCCCAGGCTGGAGTGCAGTGGAGCAATCCCGGCTCACTGCAACCTCCACCTCCTGGGTTCAAGCGATTCTCCTGCCTCAGCCTCCCGAATAGCGGGGATTACAGGCGCCCGTCACCACGCCCGGCTAATCTTGTATTTTTAGTAGAGACGGGGTTTCACCATGTTGGCCAGGCTGGTCTTGAACTCCTGACCTCAGGTGATCCACCCACCTCGGCCTCCCAAAGTGCTGGGATGACAGGCGTGAGCCACCTCACCTGGCCCTATTTTATTTTTATTTTTTATTTTTTGCAAGGAAGGAATGAAGGGATTTATTGAAAATGGAAGTACCCTCTACAGCGTGGGAGGAGACGGAGCACAGAAGCTCAAAGACTAAAGGGTTGGGCTTTTAAAGACATTTAATTAAAAGAAATTAAGTTTCCCTTATGACATTTAGAAAAAAAAAAATAAAGTCAAAATGGTACAAAACGGTCAGCGTGCTTTGTGCCTGGGCAGCTGCGTATGGAACATCATTAGAATAGAACCGGAAGCGTCTAGATTTTAACTTTTCATCCTTCAAGCTGCAGAATTCTCATTAGTTGCAGACGAAAAAGATGAAACAGAGATGAAAGCAGTCACCAATTTTCTCTAATTATTTTGCAATTAAGTGTCCGAGCACCCCAGGTAGCGTGGACTCACACAGCGCTCTTAAACCAAATACCTGACTGTCTGAAATTAATTATAAAAATGGATCAAGGCCTGGTTTTCACGTGGTGGCTGATGAATGCTTTCTGAGTCTTCTTTTCCCTGTTCGTTTACTGTGGTACGTAAGACGTACAGAACATAAAGTTCAGCGTGTGAGCCATTTTTCGTTTGTTTGTTTATTTTTGAGATGGAGTCTCGCTCTGTTGCCCAGGCTGCAGTGCAGTGGCGCGATCTCAGCTCACTGCAGCCTCCGCCTCCCGGGTTCAGGCGATTCTCCTGCCTCAGCCTCCCGAGTAGCTGGGACTACAGGCGCCCACCACCACGCCTGGCTAATTTTTGTGTTTTTAGTAAAGACGGGGTCTCATCATGTTAGCCAGGATGGTCTAAATCTCCTGACCTCGTGATCCACCCGCCTCGGCCTCCCAAAGTGCTGGGGTGACAGGCGTGAGCCACCGCACCTGGCCCGATGTTTATTATTATTATTTTTTAATGCAAGAGAAAATATTTAGATGAAAAATAGCTTATCCAAAAGATGCAGACACTGGCACTTAGATTTCTAGATGATATACATGGAAGGAAGTGTTCAGATCTGTCCTCGTCCTCCTGAGCTTGTCCCAGGCATCAACACCCTTCAGTGTCCTTTTTCTCAGCTCACTGCAGCCTCCACCTCCTGGGCTCAAGTAATCCTCCCACCTCAGCCTCCTGAGGAGCTGGCACTACAGACATGCACCATCACACCTGCCTAATATTTAATTTTTTTTTATAGGGACAGGGTCTCGCTCTGTCGCCCAGGCTGCAGTGTAGTGGCGCGATCTCGGCTCACTGCAGCCTCCGCCTCCCGGGTTCAAGCGATTCTGCTGCCTCAGCCTCCCGAGTAGCTGGGATTACAGGCGCCCACCACCACGCCTGGCTAATTTTTGTGTTTTTAGTAAAGACGGGGTCTCATCATGTTAGCCAGGATGGTCTAAATCTCCTGACCTCGTGATCCACCCGCCTCGGCCTCCCAAAGTGCTGGGGTGACAGGCGTGAGCCACCGCACCTGGCCCGATGTTTATTATTATTATTTTTTAATGCAAGAGAAAATATTTAGATGAAAAATAGCTTATCCAAAAGATGCAGACACTGGCACTTAGATTTCTAGATGATATACATGGAAGGAAGTGTTCAGATCTGTCCTCGTCCTCCTGAGCTTGTCCCAGGCATCAACACCCTTCAGTGTCCTTTTTCTCAGCTCACTGCAGCCTCCACCTCCTGGGCTCAAGTAATCCTCCCACCTCAGCCTCCTGAGGAGCTGGCACTACAGACATGCACCATCACACCTGCCTAATATTTAATTTTTTTTTATAGGGACAGGGTCTTGCTCTGGTGCCCAGGCTGGAGTGCAGTGGTGCAATCTCAGCTCACTGCAGCCTCCACCTCCTGGGCTCAGGTGATCCTCCCACCTCAGCCTCCTGAGGAGCTGGCACTACAGACATGCACCATCACACCTGGCTAATTTTTATATATTTTTTTGTAGGGACGGGGTCTTGCTCTGGTGCCCAGGCTGGGGTGCAGTGGCACGATCTTAGCTCACCGCAGCCTCCAATTCTTGGGCTTAAGTGATCCTCCTGCCTCAGCCTCCCGAGTAGCTGGGACCACAGGCGTGCACCACCGTGCCAGCCTCATTTTGTATTTCCTGTAGAGACACGGTCTCTCTACGTTGCCCAGGCTGGGGTGCAGTGGCACGATCTTAGCTCACCGCAGCCTCCAATTCTTGGGCTTAAGCGATCCTCCTGCCTCAGCCTCCCAAGTAGCTGGGACCACAGGTGTGCACCACCGTGCCAGGCTCATTTTGTATTTTCTGTAGAGACAGGGTGTCTCTACGTTGCCCAGGCTGGGGTGCAGTGGCACAATCTTAGCTCACCGCAGCCTCCGCATCCCGGGTTCACGCCATTCTCCTGCCTCAGCCTCCCGAGTAGCTGGGACCACAGGCGTGCACCACCGTGCCAGCCTCATTTTGTATTTCCTGTAGAGACACGGTCTCTCTACGTTGCCCAGGCTGGGGTGCAGTGGCACGATCTTAGCTCACTGCAGCCTCCAATTCTTGGGCTCAAGCAATCCTCCTGCCTCAGCCTCCCAAGTAGCTGGGACCACAGGTGTGCACCATCACAGCCTCATTTTGTATTTCCTGTAGAGACACGGTCTCACGTTGCCCAGGCTGGGGTGCAGTGGCACGATCTAGCTCACCGCAGCCTCCACCTGGGCTTAAGTGATCCTCCTGCCTCAGCCTCCCGAGTAGCTGGGACTACAGGCGCCCACCACCACGCCTGGCTAATTTTTGTGTTTTTAGTAAAGACGGGGTCTCATCATGTTGGCCAGGATGGTCTTGAACACCTGGGTTCAAGGTATCTGCCCGCCCAAAGTGCTGGGATGACCGGGGTGAGCCACCTCACCTGGCCCTATTTTATTTTTATTTTTTGCAAGGAAGGAATGAAGGGATTTATTGAAAATGGAAGTACCCTCTACAGCGTGGGAGGAGACGGAGCACAGAAGCTCAAAGACTAAAGGGTTGGGCTTTTAAAGACATTTAATTAAAAGGAATTAAGTTTCCCTTATGACATTTAGAAAAAAAAAAATAAAGTCAAAATGGTACAAAACGGTCAGCGTGCTTTGTGCCTGGGCAGCTGCGTATGGAACATCATTAGAATAGAACCGGAAGCGTCTAGATTTTAACTTTTCATCCTCCAAGCTGCAGAATTCTCATTAGTTGCAGATGAAAAAGATGAAACAGAGATGAAAGCAGTCACCAATTTTCTCTAATTATTTTGCAATTAAGTGTCCGAGCACCCCAGGTAGCGTGGACTCACACAGCCCTCTTAAACCAAATACCTGACTGTCTGAAATTAATTATAAAAATGGATCAAGGCCTGGTTTTCACGTGGTGGCTGATGAATGCTTTCTGAGTCTTCTTTTCCCTGTTCGTTTACTGTGGTACGTAAGACGTACAGAACATAAAGTTCAGCGTGTGAGCCATTTTTCGTTTGTTTATTTTTGAGACGGAGTCTCGCTCTGTCGCCCAGGCTGCAGTGTAGTGGCGCGATCTCGGCTCACTGCAGCCTCCGCCTCCCGGGTTCAAGCGATTCTGCTGCCTCAGCCTCCCGAGTAGCTGGGATTACAGGTGCGCACCACCACGCCCGGCTAATTTTGTATTTTTTTTAGTAGAGATGGTGTTTCTCCGTGTTGGTCAGGCTGGCCTCAAACTGCCAACCTCAGGTGATCCACTTGCCTCAGCCTCCCAACGTGCTGGGATTACAGGCGTGAGCCACTGTGCCCGCCAGTAAACATTATAAATTTGTTCCTTTTTTTTTTCTGAGACAGAGTTTCTGTCCACAGGCTGGAGTGCAGTGGTGCAATCTCGGCTCACTGCAACCTCCACCTCCTGGGTTCAAGCGATTCTCGTGCCTCAGCCTCCTGAGTAGCTGGGATGACAGGCATGAGCCACCACATTTGGCTAATTTTTGTGTTTTTAGTAGAGTCGGGGTTTTCCCATTTCTCCTAGATACCAGGCTGGTCTTGAACTCCTGACCTCCAGCAATCCAGCCACCTCGGCTTCCCAAAGCACTGGGATTCCAGGCGTGAACCACCGCGCCCGCCAGTAAACATTATAAATTTGTTCCTTTTTTTTCTGAGACAGAGTCTCTGTCCACAGGCTGGAGTGCAGCCTCCAATTCTGGGCTCAAGCAATCCTCCTGCCTCGTCCTCCCAAAGTACTGGAATTACAGGCGTGAGCCACTGCCCCCAGTAAACATTATAAATTTGTTCCTTTTTTTTCTGAGACAGAGTCTCTGTCCACAGGCTCGAGTGCAGTGGTGCGATCTCGGCTCACTTCAGCCTTCACCTCCTGGGTTCAAGCGATCCTCCTGCCTCAGCCTCCCGAGTAGCTGGGACCACAGGTGTGCACCACCGTGCCAGGCTCATTTTGTATTTTCTGTAGAGACAGGGTGTCTCTACGTTGCCCAGGCTGGGGTGCAGTGGCACAATCTTAGCTCACCGCAGCCTCCAATTCTTGGGCTCAAGCGATCCTCCTGCCTCAGCCTCCCAAGTAGCTGGGATTACAGGCGTGAGCCACTGTGCCCGCCAGTAAACATTATAAATTTGTTCCTTTTTTTTTTCTGAGACAGAGTTTCTGTCCACAGGCTGGAGTGCAGTGGTGCAATCTCGGCTCACTGCAACCTCCACCTCCTGGGTTCAAGCGATTCTCGTGCCTCAGCCTCCTGAGTAGCTGGGATGACAGGCATGAGCCACCACATTTGGCTAATTTTTGTGTTTTTAGTAGAGACGGGGTTTTACCATTTCTCCTAGATACCAGGCTGGTCTTGAACTCCTGACCTCCAGCAATCCAGCCACCTCGGCTTCCCAAAGCACTGGGATTCCAGGCGTGAGCCACTGCCCGCCAGTAAACATTATAAATTTGTTCCTTTTTTTTCTGAGACAGAGTTTCTGTCCACAGGCTGGAGTGCAGCCTCCAATTCTTGGGCTCAAGCAATCCTCCTGCCTCAGCCTCCCAAAGTGTTGGGATTACAGATGTGCACTACAGCTCCCAGCCCTGACGATGGGTTTGGAGAACAAAAGGGTGATACGTCACCAAATTCAAACTCACTTCCTCCTGCATCTGAGCATGTTCAGAGCTGGTGGGCGGGGAGGCGGGTGTGGGGCTGCGGCTCTGGCCTCTCCAGCTGTCCATGCTGAGCTGTCCAGGAGGCTGACAGGGAGGACGCCCCTTCGGTATCCCCCTTTTACCCTCAGAAGAGCCCGTGCGGACCCTTGAGTCCCTGACCACCAGGCAGCTGAGGCCATCTTGGGGTCCCTGGATTGAGACCCCAAGAGAGGGGTCCTGGATCTTGTGCAACAAAGAATTCACATCTAGTCCGCAGTGCAAAGTAAAAGCGAGTTTATTTAGAAAGTAAAATGGGTCCGGGCACGGTGGCTCACGCCTGTCATCCCAGCACTTTGGGAGGCTGGGGCGGGCAGATCACAAGGTCAGGAGTTCGAGACCAGCCTGGCCAACACGGTGAAACCCCGTCTCTACTAAAAATACAAAACATTAGCCGGGCGTGGTGGTGGGCACCTGTAATCCCAGCTACTCGGGAGGCTGAGGCAGGAGAATCACTTGAATGCGGGAGGCGGAGGTTGCAGTGAGCCGAGATCGCGCCACTGCACTCCAGCCTGGGTGACGGAGTGAGACTCTGTCTCAAAAAAAAAAAAAAAAAGAAAAAGAAAGAATTGTCTATATGGGGAGATATGCTCTGCTACAAGAGTTTCTGATAAAAGATCAATTTTCTTAATTACTATACTTTGCAAGAATCAGTATTATTATTATTTTTTGAGACGGAGTCTTGCTCTGTCGCCCAGGCTGGAGTGCAGCCTCCAATTCTTGGGCTTAAGCGATCCTCCTGCCTCAGCCTCCCGAGTAGCTGGGATTACAGGTGCCCACCACCACGCCCGGCTAATTTTGTATTTTTTTTAGTAGAGATGGTGTTTCTCCGTGTTGGTCAGGCTGGCCTTGAACTGCCAACCTCAGGTGATCCACTTGCCTCAGCCTCCCAAAGTGCTGGGATTACAGGCGTGAGCCACCGTGCCCGGCCAGTAAACATTATAAATTTGTTCCTTTTTTTTTTTCTGAGACAGAGTCTCTGTCCACAGGCTGGAGTGCAGTGGTGCAATCTCGGCTCACTGCAACCTCCACCTCCTGGGTTCAAGCGATTCTCGTGCCTCAGCCTCCCGAGCGGGATTACAGGCGCCCACCACCACGCCTGGCTAATCTTGTATTTTTAGTAGAGACGGGGTTTCACCATGTTGGCCAGGCTGGTCTTGAACTCCTGACCTCAGGTGATCCACCCGCCTCGGCCTCCCAAAGTGCTGGGATGACAGGCGTGAGCCACCTCACCTGGCCCTATTTTATTTTTATTTTTTATTTTTTGCAAGGAAGGAATGAAGGGATTTATTGAAAATGGAAGTACCCTCTACAGCGTGGGAGGAGACGGAGCACAGAAGCTCAAAGACTAAAGGGTTGGGCTTTTAAAGACATTTAATTAAAAGGAATTAAGTTTCCCTTATGACATTTAGAAAAAAAAAAATAAAGTCAAAATGGTACAAAACGGTCAGCGTGCTTTGTGCCTGGGCAGCTGCGTATGGAACATCATTAGAATAGAACCGGAAGCGTCTAGATTTTAACTTTTCATCCTCCAAGCTGCAGAATTCTCATTAGTTGCAGATGAAAAAGATGAAACAGAGATGAAAGCAGTCACCAATTTTCTCTAATTATTTTGCAATTAAGTGTCCGAGCACCCCAGGTAGCGTGGACTCACACAGCCCTCTTAAACCAAATACCTGACTGTCTGAAATTAATTATAAAAATGGATCAAGGCCTGGTTTTCACGTGGTGGCTGATGAATGCTTTCTGAGTCTTCTTTTCCCTGTTCGTTTACTGTGGTAAAGACGTCAGAACATAAAGTTCAGCGTGTGAGCCATTTTTCGTTTGTTTATTTTTTTGAGACGGAGTCTCGCTCTGTCGCCCAGGCTGGAGTGCAGTGGTGCAATCTCGGCTCACTGCAGCCTCCGCCTCCCGGTTCAAGCGATTCTCCTGCCTCAGCCTCCCGAGTAGCTGGGATTACAGGTGCCCACCACCACGCCCGGCTAATTTTGTATTTTTTTTAGTAGAGATGGTGTTTCTCCGTGTTGGTCAGGCTGGCCTTGAACTGCCAACCTCAGGTGATCCACTTGCCTCAGCCTCCCAAAGTGCTGGGATTACAGGCGTGAGCCACCGTGCCCGGCCAGTAAACATTATAAATTTGTTCCTTTTTTTTTTTCTGAGACAGAGTCTCTGTCCACAGGCTGGAGTGCAGTGGTGCAATCTCGGCTCACTGCAACCTCCACCTCCTGGGTTCAAGCGATTCTCGTGCCTCAGCCTCCCGAGTAGCTGGGATGACAGGCATGAGCCACCACATCTGGCTAATTTTTGTGTTTTTAGTAAAGACGGGGTTTTACCATTTCTCCTAGATGCCAGGCTGGTCTTGAACTCCTGACCTCAAGCAATCCAGCCGCCTCGGCTTCCCAAAGCGCTGGGATTCCAGGCGTGAGCCACCGCGCCCGGCGTAATTTGTTCCTTTAACCGTAAACATCTCCGGGCGAGGAACACGCTGAACTTTCTGAGAATGCAGCCAGCAAGTTCCAGCCTCGCTGTCCAGCCGTCAGTCAAGATGGAGTCAGTCTGGTTCATTTGCCTCTGACAACGCGTCCTCCCGGACGCCACGTGGCTCCATCTGCAGCTGGGCTGGAGACACCGTCTGGACCCCACGGTGCTCCCCAGGACCACCTCCAAAAGGATCCCACCCCAGGGAGCCGTGCAGACACCATAAATCCTTCTAATTGCCACGTTCCCGGCAGCCAGAATCTGTGGTCTCTCTACAGTGGCCTAACAGTCTGCAGCCAAGAGCTCAATCTTGCTTCTGGACAAATATTACCGAGAAACGTCTGCAAACCCTGGGCGCCCGCCTCCCACATCACAGGGGCTGCGTCTCAGAAAACAACTTGTGTCTGCCGGGAGCCGACGTCAGGCCACATCTGCAGACGCCTGGACGCGCTAATCTGCACCCCCCTCGCCGCCTCCCAGGGCACCTCTCGCCACACAGGACGCTCTGGGCTTCCCCTAAGAACACCAGTGTCTGTGACCTGCGCGTGGGGTCACCTCCTCAGCATACATGCAAGGTGAGGCAGGGTGGTTCACCCGGGGCTCACCTGCATGAGGGGGTCCTGCCCACGGCTCTGTGACGGAATAATCAGGGCCTTGTGTGGCGGCGCCTTCTCCCTGCCCCAGCCCAAGGCGTCGTGCCCACCGCAGAAGGGAGGGCACCTGTTCCCCTCCTATCTCACCCACTCTGCCCACGTGTGTCCCCCACAAAACGGGGTCCGTACGGCCCTGGGGCCAGTCACCGTACTGCATCCTTCTGACAAAGACAGAAAGAAACCGGCTCTTCGAGTTTAACAATAAGACAAAAGGGCTCCCTTCTGCTGGCAAAAGAAATGCAGGCTCCGGGCAGAAAATTCTGGAAGACGATAAAGGAAAAAAATAAATTAATTCGAGAAAACGTTGAGACACAGAACGGCACAAATACCCCCTCAGTCTTTAGAGAACAGTTGGCGACACAGGTTCTAGCTCATTTCCCCACGGAACTTTTATTTTATTTTTATTTTTTGAGATGGAGTCTCTCTCTGTCGCCCAGGCTGCAGTGCAATGGCACGATCTCGGCTCGCTGCAACCTCCGCCTCCCGGTTCAAGCGATTCTCCTGCCTCAGCCTCCCGAGTAGCTGGGACTACAGACGCCCGCCACCGCGCCCGGCTAATTTTTGTATTTTTTAAGTAGACATGAGCTTTCACCACATCGGCCAGGCTGGTCTGAAGCTCCTGACCTCAAGTGATCCCCTGTCCTCAGCGTCCCAAAGTGCTGGGATGACAGGCTTGAGCCACCGTGCTTGTCCTGCTCTGTAAATTTTGTTTTGGGCCAGGCGTGGCGGCTCGCACCTGCAATCCCAGCAGTTTGGGAGGCCGAGGCGGACGGATCACCTGAGGTCAGGAGTTCGAGACCAGCCTGGCCAACATGGTGAAACCGGGTCTCTACTAAAAATACTAAGTTGGCTGGGCATGTTGGTGGCAGGTGCCTGTAATTCCAGCTTCTTGGGAGGCTGAGACAGGAGAATTGCTTGGACCCGGGAGACGGAGGTTGCAGTGAGCTGAGGTTGTGCCACTGCACTCCAGCCTGGGTGACGGAGTGAGACTCTGTCTCAGAAAAAAAAAAAAAAAAGAAAGAATTGTCTATATGGGGAGATATGCTCTGCTACAAGAGTTTCTGATAAAAGATCAATTTTCTTAATTACTATACTTTGCAAGAATCAGTATTATTATTATTTTTTTGAGACGGAGTCTTGCTCTGTCGCCCAGGCTGCAGTGCAATGGCACGATCTCGGCTCGCTGCAACCTCCGCCTCCCGGTTCAAGCGATTCTCCTGCCTCAGCCTCCCAAAGTGCTGGGATTACAGGCGTGAGCCACTGTGCCCGCCAGTAAACATTATAAATTTGTTCCTTTTTTTTCTGAGACAGAGTTTCTGTCCACAGGCTGGAGTGCAGCCTCCAATTCTTGGGCTTAAGCGATCCTCCTGCCTCAGCCTCCCAACGTGCTGGGATTACAGGCGTGAGCCACTGTGCCCGCCAGTAAACATTATAAATTTGTTCCTTTTTTTTTTCTGAGACAGAGTTTCTGTCCACAGGCTGGAGTGCAGCCTCCAATTCTTGGGCTCAAGCGATCCTCCTGCCTCAGCCTCCCAAGTAGCTGGGATTACAGGTGCGCACCACCACGCCCGGCTAATTTTGTATTTTTAAGTAGACATGAGGTTTCACCACATCGGCCAGGCTGGTCTGAAGCTCCTGACCTCAAGTGATCCCCTGTCCTCAGCGTCCCAAAGTGCTGGGATTACAGGCGTGAGCCACTGTGCCCGCCAGTAAACATTATAAATTTGTTCCTTTTTTTTCTGAGACAGAGTTTCTGTCCACAGGCTGGAGTGCAGCCTCCACCTCCTGGGTTCAAGCGATTCTCGTGCCTCAGCCTCCTGAGTAGCTGGGATGACAGGCATGAGCCACCACATTTGGCTAATTTTTGTGTTTTTAGTAGAGACGGGGTTTTACCATTTCTCCTAGATACCAGGCTGGTCTTGAACTCCTGACCTCCAGCAATCCAGCCACCTCGGCTTCCCAAAGCACTGGGATTCCAGGCGTGAACCACCGCGCCCGGCGTAATTTGTTCCTTTAACTGTAAACATCTCCGGGCGAGGAACACGCTGAACTTTCTGAGAATGCAGCCAGCAAGTTCCAGCCTCGCTGTCCAGCCGTCAGTCAAGATGGAGTCAGTCCGGTTCATTTGCCTCTGACAACGCGTCCTCCCGGACGCCACGTGGCTCCATCTGCAGCTGGGCTGGAGACACCGTCTGGACCCCACGGTGCTCCCCAGGACCACCTCCAAAAGGATCCCACCCCAGGGAGCCGTGCAGACACCATAAATCCTTCTAATTGCCACGTTCCCGGCAGCCAGAATCTGTGGTCTCTCTACAGTGGCCTCACAGTCTGCAGCCAAGAGCTCAATCTTGCTTCTGGACAAATATTACCGAGAAACGTCTGCAAACCCCGGGCGCCCGGCTCCCACATCACAGGGGCTGCGTCTCAGAAAACAACTTGTGTCTGCCGGGAGCCGACGTCAGGCCACATCTGCAGACGCCTGGACGCGCTAATCTGCACCCCCCTCGCCGCCTCCCAGGGCACCTCTCGCCACACAGGACGCTCTGGGCTTCCCCTAAGAACACCGGTGTCTGTGACCTGCCTGAGGGGGTCCTGCCCACGGGTCTGCGACGCAATAGAATAACCAGGGCCTTGTGTGGCAGCGCCTTCTCCCTGCCCCAGCCCAAGGCGTCGTGCCCACCGCAGAAGGGAGGGCACCTGTTCCCCTCCTATCTCACCCACTCTGCCCACGTGTGTCCCCCACAAAACGGGGTCCGTACGGCCCTGGGGCCAGTCACCGTACTGCATCCTTCTGACAAAGACAGAAAGAAACCGGCTCTTCGAGTTTAACAATAAGACAAAAGGGCTCCCTTCTGCTGGCAAAAGAAATGCAGGCTCCGGGCAGAAAATTCTGGAAGACGATAAAGGAAAAAAATAAATTAATTCGAGAAAACGTTGAGACACAGAACGGCACAAATACCCCCTCAGTCTTTAGAGAACAGTTGGCGACACACGTTCTAGCTCATTTCCCCACGGAACTTTTATTTTATTTTTATTTTTTGAGATGGAGTCTCTCTCTGTCGCCCAGGCTGCAGTGCAATGGCACGATCTCGGCTCGCTGCAACCTCCGCCTCCCGGTTCAAGCGATTCTCCTGCCTCAGCCTCCCGAGTAGCTGGGACTACAGACGCCCGCCACCATGCCCAGCTAATTTTTGTATTTTTTAAGTAGACATGAGGTTTCACCACATCGGCCAGGCTGGTCTCAAGCTCCTGACCTCAAGTGATCCACTGTCCTCAGCGTCCCAAAGTGCTGGGATGACAGGCTTGAGCCACCGTGCTTGTCCTGCTCTGTAAATTTTGTTTTGGGCCAGGCATGGCGGCTCACACCTGCAATCCCAGCACTTTGGGAGGCCGAGGCGGACGGATCACCTGAGGTCAGGAGTTCGAGACCAGCCTGGCCAACATGGTGAAACCCGGTCTCTACTAAAAATACTAAGTTGGCTGGGCATGTTGGTGGCAGGTGCCTGTAATTCCAGCTTCTTGGGAGGCTGAGGCAGGAGAATCGCTTGAACCAGGGAGGCCGAGGTTGCAGTGAGCCGAGATCGTGCCATTGCACTCCAGCCTGGGCGACAAGAGCAAAAACTCTGTTTCAAAAATAATGTAATAATAATAATAAAACAACTGTTTTCATGCTGCAAACACAGCACACAGGCCAGGACGTCAGGGTCTCGTGAGGGGCCGTCGGAGAACGTCTAAGACAGACAGACGCTGCTCCAGCTGCAACTCGCCCTTCCCGGCTGGGGGTCCTGACCACCTAGGGACCCAGAACCATCTCTCTCCAGACCTCCCAGTTCCTGACGGGAATCTGGATAAACTCATTGGGACGAAGGTGTTAACGGCAGGCCCCTGTGTAATGTATTTCGCCACCCAGATAAAATGAGTGTTTTGACAGCTGCCGTTAATTTTTTACCGTGAGGAAGAAGGAAGGACTTTGAGGCACCTGCGGCCGGGTTGGTGCTGGGCAGGGGATTTCTGGACGCGGACAGGGGGGGATTCCTGGGGTCCCTAGAGCCACAGCACGTAGGTGGCGGCTGATTCCGACCTGCAAGGCCCCGGCGTTGGTGAAAGATTTATCACCTGCTCGGCCTCGGAGATGGGGAAGAAAAACACGGCCTGGAAGTGGTTCTGGCTGATGGACGGGCCCCTGGGGAACCGTCCGCAAATAGGCGTTTTCTTTCTCCTTTTTGTCACAGCCTCTCCCGGCCCTGCCCTGGCTGAGTTGGGCTTTGCGAACGCTTGTTGCGTGTCCACGGAGCTCTGGGTGCCGTTCTGGGTGCTGAGTACCTGGTGGGGTGTGTGTGAGGTTCCCTCCTCTCTAGTGGAGCCATCAGGACTGAGTAGACAAATAAAATAGTATCTAACTGCTGCTTGTGATGAGTTTTTTTTTTTTTTTGAGACAGAATCTCGCTCTCGTTATGAGGCTGGAGTGCAATGGTGCAATCTCAGCTCATTGCTGGGTTCAAGAGATCCTCCTGCCTCAGCCTCCCGAGTAGCTGGGATGACAGGTGTGCACCACCACGCCCGGCTAATTTTGTATTTTTAGTAGAGACGGGGTTTCACTATGTTAGTCAGGCTGGTCTCGAGCTTCTGACCTCAGGTGATCCACCTGCCTCGACCTCCCGAAGTGCTGGGATGACAGGCACGAGCCACCGTGCCCGGCCTTTTATTTTTTGGAGATGGAGTTTTGCTCTTATTGCCCAGGCTGGATTGCAATGGTGCAATCTCGGCTCACTGCAACCTCTGCTCCTGGGTTCAAGCGATCCTCCTGCCTCAGCCTCCTGAGTAGCTGGGATTACAAGCATGTGTCACCACGCCCGGCTAATTTTGTATTTTTAGTAGAGATGGGGTTTCACTATGATAGTCAGGCTGGTCTTGAACTCCTGACCTCAGGTGATCCATGTGTCTCAGCTTCCCAAAGTGCTGGGATGACAGGCATGAGCCACCATGCCTGGCCTTTTTGTTTTTGGAGATGGAGTCTTGCTCTTATTGCCCAGGCTGGAGTGCAATGGTGCAATCTCAGCTCACTCCTGGGTTCAAGCTATTCTCCTGCCACAGCCTCCTGAGTAGCTGGGATTACAAGCATGTGTCACCACGCCCGGCTAATTTTGTATTTTTAGTAGAGACGGGGTTTCACTATGTTAGTCAGGCTGGTCTTGAATTCCTGACCTCCCGCCAGGGAGATGATCCATCCAGTTGATCCACCCGCCCCGACCTCCCAAAGTGCTGGGATGACAGGCGAGAGCCACCGTGCCCGGCCTTTTATTTTTGGAGATGGAGTTTTGCTCTTATTGCCCAGGCTGGAGTGCAATGGTGCAATCTCGGCTCACTGCAACCTCTGCTCCTGGGTTCAAGCGATCCTCCTGCCTCAGCCTCCTGAGTAGCTGGGATTACAAGAGTGCAACAACACGCCCGGCTGATTTTGTATTTTTAGTAGAGACGGGGTTTCACTATGTTAGTCAGGCTGGTCTTGAACTCCTGACCTCAGGTGATCCATGTGTCTCAGCTTCCCAAAGTGCTGGGATGACAGGCATGAGCCACCATGCCTGGCCTGTTTGTTTTTGGAGATGGAGTCTTGCTCTTATTGCCCAGGCTGGAGTGCAATGGTGCAATCTCAGCTCACTCCTGGGTTCAAGCTATTCTCCTGCCTCAGCCTCCCGAGTAGCTGGGATGACAGGTGTGCACCATCACGCCCGGCTGATTTTGTATTTTTAGTAGAGATGGGGTTTCACTATGATAGTCAGGCTGGTCTTGAATTCCTGACCTCCCGCCAGGAGATGATCCATCCAGGTGATCCACCGCCCGACCTCCCAAAGTGCTGGGATGACAGGCATGAGCCACCATGCCTGGCCTTTTTGTTTTTGGAGATGGAGTCTTGCTCTTATTGCCCAGGCTGGAGTGCAATGGTGCAATCTCAGCTCACTGCAACCTCCACTCCTGGGTTCAAGCGATCCTCCTGCCTCAGCCTCCTGAGTAGCTGGGATGACAGGTGTGCACCATCACGCCCGGCTGATTTTGTATTTTTAGTAGAGACGGGGTTTCACTATGTTAGTCAGGCTGGTCTTGAATTCCTGACCTCCCGCCAGGGAGGTGATCCATCCAGGTGATCCACCCGCCCCGACCTCCCAAAGTGCTGGAATGACAGGTGAGAGCCACCGTGCCCGGCCCCAGCGTTTTTTTTTTTCTTTTGGAGACAGGGTCTTGCTCTGTCTCCCAGGCTGCAGTGCAGTGATGCAATCATAGCTCACTGCAACCCCAACTCCTGGGCTCATCATCCTCCTGCCTCAGCCTCCTGAGTAGCTGGGATTACAAGCATGTGTCACCACGCCCGGCTAATTTTGTATTTTTAGTAGAGACGGGGTTTCACTATGTTAGTCAGGCTGGTCTCGAGCTTCTGACCTCAGGTGATCCACCTGCCTCGACCTCCCGAAGTGCTGGGATGACAGGCACGAGCCACCGTGCCCGGCCCCCGGGTTTTATTTTTTTTCGTTTGGAGACAGGGTCTTGCTCTGTCTCCCAGGCTGCAGTGCAGTGATGCAATCATAGCTCACTGCAACCTCTGCTCCTGGGTTCAAGCGATTCTCCTGCCTCAGCCTCCTGAGTAGCTGGGATGACAGGTGTGCACCATCACGCCCGGCTGATTTTGTATTTTAGTAGAGACGGGTTTCACTATGTTAGTCAGGCTGGTCTCGAGCATCTGACCTCAGGTGATCCACCGCCCGACCTCCCGAAGTGCTGGTATGACAGGCTAGAGCCACCGTGCCCGGCCCCAGCGTTTTTTTTTTTCTTTTTTTGACAGAGTCTTGGTCTGTCACCCAGGCTGGAGTGCAGTGGCGCAATCTCAGTTCACTGCAACCTCTACCTCCTAGGTTCAAGCGATCCTCCTGCCTCAGCCTCCTGAGTAGCTGGGATGACAGGTGCCCACCATCATGCCTGGCTAATTTTTGTATTTTTAGTAGAGACGGGGTTTCACTATGTTAGTCAGGCTGGTCTCGAGCTTCTGACCTCAGGTGATCCACCTGCCTCGACCTCCCGAAGTGCTGGGATGACAGGCACGAGCCACCATGCCCGGCCTTTTATTTTTTGGAGATGGAGTTTTGCTCTTATTGCCCAGGCTGGATTGCAATGGTGCCATCTCGGCTCACTGCAACCTCTGCTCCTGGGTTCAAGCGATCCTCCTGCCTCAGCCTCCTGAGTAGCTGGGATTACAAGCATGTGTCACCACGCCCGGCTAATTTTGTATTTTTAGTAGAGACGGGGTTTCACTATGTTAGTCAGGCTGGTCTTGAACTCCTGACCTCAGGTGATCCATGTGTCTCAGCTTCCCAAAGTGCTGGGATTACAGGTGTAAGCCACCGCGTCTGGGCAATGTGCCTTTTGTGGGAGACATAATTCTCAACCAATCAAATTGTCTCTCTCTCACACACACACACACACACACACACACCTTGTATATATATATGTATTTATATAGGTATAGAGGTATTTGTGCATATGTGATATAGATGATACAGATGTATATTTAAACCATTAGGAGATGATTTTGATGGCTGATATTTCAGTAAATATTTCTCCTCTCTCCCTCTGTCCACACACACACACCTTGTATGTATATATGCATTTATACAGGTGTAGCGGTCTTTGTGCATATATAGATATATATGATATAGATTCATCTGTAAGCCAGTAGGAGATGATTTTGAGGGCTGATATTTCAGTACATATTTCTCCTCTCTCTCTCTGCACACACACACACACAGCTTGTATGTATATACGCATTTATACAGGTGTAGAGGTATTTGTGCATATATAGATATATATGATCTAGATGTCTATTTAAACCATTAGAAGATGATTTTCATGGCTGATATTTCACTGAATATTTCTCCTTCTCTCTCCGTCTCTCCACAGACACCTTGTATGTATATACGCATTTATACAGGTGTAGAGGTATCTCGTCTGAAAGGCTTGGATGGAGGTGGGGGTCCCTGGCTTCCCTTGGTGGAGCAGTGGCCACAGGGCTGGTCTTCACTGTCATCGTGACGTCACCGTCGTTCTCGTGTTGGGGGTCCCCCTGGATTCCCCCCAAAGGCCTGGATGGCTGAGGTCATGGTTCATCGTGGGGTTGGAGCAGAACGGGCCGTGGAGGGTGGGCTCAGGGAGTGTTTGTTCACTGCGTGAATTCACACGGAATCTTCCTTCCTTCCTTCCTTCCTTCCTTCCTTCCTTCCTTCCTTCCTTCCTTCCTTCCTTCCTTCCCTCCCTCCCTCCCTCCCTCCCTCCCTTTTTTTCTGTGTCCTGGCTGAGCCTCCTGACAGCTCTGTGGCCTCGGCGGGGTGGGGGGTGTCTCACCGTCTTTGCACCCCGGCTTCCCCATCTGTGAGGCAGGGACGGCAACAGGCACCCCTCGAGGTCACCCCTCCAGCATTTGTTTACAGCTTTCTCACGTGGCCTTAGATCCATGGAAAAGCACCACCCTGACTTGCCAACCTGCTAAAACGGCCCAGGACAGAGAGGGGGGGCCCTTGGGACGGTGGCAGCCGGGACCCCAGGCTGTTGTCCGGTCGGAGAGCCTTAGAGGCTGCCTCTCCCCTCTGCCTCATGCCCTTCTTTTCTATTTATTTATTTTGAAGACAGGGTCTCGCTCTGTCACCCAGGCTGGAGTGCAGCGGTGCAATCGTGGTCACCACGGCCTCCAACCCCTGGGCTCAAGCCATCCTCCCGCCTCAGCCTCCCGAGCGGCTGAGACCGCAGGCACGTGGCGCCACACCCGGCTAACTTTCTAATGCTTTGTAGAGATGATGTCTTTGCTATGTTGCCCAGGCTGGTGTTAAACTCCTGGGCTCAAGCCCTCCTCCCGCTCTGGTCTCCCAAAGTGCTGGGATTACAGGTGTGAGCCACCGCGTCTGGGCAATGTGCCTTTTGTGGGAGACATAATTCTCAACCAATCAAATTATCTCTGTCTCTCCTTCTCACACTCTCTCACACACACACACACACACACACATTTTTGTATGTATATATGTATTTATATAGGTATAGAGGTATTTGTGCATATGTGATATAGATGATACAGATGTATATTTAAACCATTAGGAGATGATTTTGATGGCTGATATTTCAGTAAATATTTCTCCTCTCTCCCTCTGTCCACACACACACAGCTTGTATGTATATACGCATTTATACAGGTGTAGAGGTATTTGTGCATATATAGATATATATGATATATACGTATATTTAAAGCATTCGAAGATGATTTTCATTGCTAATGTTTCAGTGAATATCTCTTTTCTCTCTGTCTCTCTCTGCACACACACACACAGCTTGTATGTATATACGCATTTATACAGGTGTAGAGGTATTTGTGCATATATAGATATATATGATCTAGATGTCTATTTAAACCATTAGAAGATGATTTTCATGGCTGATATTTCACTGAATATTTCTCCTCTCTCCCTCTGTCCACACACAGACACCTTGTATGTATATACGCATTTATACAGGTGTAGAGGTATTTGTGTATATATAGATATATATGATATATACATATATTTAAACGATTAGATGATTTTCATTGCTAATGTTTCAGTGAATATCTCTTTTCTCTCTATCTCTCACTCCACACACACACACACACACACACACAGCTTGTATGTATATACGCATTTATATAGGTGTAGAGGTATTTGTGCATATAAAGATGTATGTGAGATATATATTATGTCTATTTAAACCATTACAAGATGATTTTGATGGCTGATATTTCAGTGAGTATCTCTCCTGTCTTTCTCTCTCTACACACACACACACACACCCCTTATATGTATATATGCATTTATACAGGTGTAGAGGTATTTGTGCATATATATATATGAGATGTATGTGTGTATATTTAAACCATTACGAGATTATTTTGATGGCTGATAATATTTTAGTGAATATTTTTCCTCCCTCTCTCCATGCAGACACACACTCACACCTTGTATATATATATGCATTTATACAGGCGTAGAGGTATTTGTGCATGTATAGATATATATGATATATACGTATATTTAAACCATTAGGAGATAATTTTGATGGCTGATATTTCAGTAAATATTTCTCCTGTCTTTCTCTCTCTACACACACACACAACTTGTATGTATATATGCATTTATACAGGTGTAGAGGTATTTGTGTATATATAGATATATATGATCTAGATATATATTTAAACCATTAGAAGATGATTTTCATGGCTGATAATATTTCAGTGAATATTTCTCATCTCTCTACACACACACACACACACACACACAGCTTGTATGTATACATGCATTTATATAGGTGTAGAGGTATCTGTGCATATGTAGATATATATGATCTAGATATATATTTAAACCATTAGGAGATGATTTTGATGGCTGATATTTCAGTAAATATTTCTCCTCTCTCCTCTGTCCACACACACACACAGCTTGTATGTATATATGCATTTATACAGGTGTAGAGGTATTTGTGCATATATAGATATATATGATCTAGATATATATTTAAACCATTAGGAGATGATTTTGATGGCTGATAGTACTTCAGTGAATATCTCTTAAAATAATGACCGCACACTCTGCCCTCACATAAGCGATGGTTCCCAAAACACAGACTGTCTGGTCCATGTCGTGATTCACGGTACAACTATCTCTTCCTCAGAGCAGGTGACCTGGGCGAAGGACGTTTTATCCTATCAGAATCTGAATCAGGTGGTGACATGAAAGGCACACAGGTGACAGGACGGCCACCCCAGAGACAGCACAACTACTCCAGAGACGGGACGGCTACTGCAGAGAGAGGATGGACACCCCAGAGACAGGACGGAGACTCCAGAGACAGGACAGAGACTCCAGAGACAGGAGAGAGACTCCAGAGACAGACAGAGACTGGAGACAGACAGAGACTCCAGAGACAGGACAGAGACTCCAGAGACAGACAGAGACTCCAGAGACAGACAGAGACTCCAGAGACAGCACGGCCACCCCAGAGTCTGCAGAATCGTGTTTAGAAGCCACGCCGGAGGGCAGGTGTGTCTCATCACACACGTGTGAACGGAGCGTGTCATACTCGGTATACCGGGGGGGACCCCTCTTCTCCTGAGCCCCCAAAGGCACGAGCAGGTGGGTCTCGGGAGTTGTGGGGGGTTCTGTGCAAAGTGTTCTGATATCAGCCAGGAAAACACCCCCTCGCCACATCCCCAAGTCAACCCAATCTCGTCTGAAAGGCTTGGATGGAGGTGGGGGTCCCTGGCTTCCCTCGGTGGAGCAGTGGCCACAGGGCTGGTCTTCACTGTCATCGTGACGTCACCGTCGTTCTCGTGTTGGGGGTCCCCCTGGATTCCCCCCAAAGGCCTGGATGGCTGAGGTCATGGTTCACCGTGGGGTTGGAGCAGAACGGGCCGTGCAGGGTGGGCTCAGGGAGTGTTTGTTCACTGCGTGAATTCACACGGAATCTTCCTTCCTTCCTTCCTTCCTTCCTTCCTTCCTTCCTTCCTTCCTTCCTTCCTTCCTTCCTTCCATCTTCCCTCCCTCCCTCCCTCCCTCCCTCCGTCCTTCCTTCCGTCCTTCCTTCCCTCTCCCTCCCTCCCTCCCTGCCTTTCTTCCTTCCTTTCTTCCTGGAAAGCCTGGCGTCTGCACTGTGTCCTGGCTGAGCCTCCTGCCAGCGCTGTGGCCTCAGCGGAAGGGGGGGTGACTCACCGAATTTGCACCCCGCCTTCCCCATATGTGAGGCAGGGACGGCAACAGGAACCCCTCAAGGTCACCCCTCCAGCATCTGTTTACAGTTTGCTCACGTGACCTTAGATCCATGGAAAAGTGCCACCCTGACTTGCCAACCTGCTAAAACGGCCCAGGGCAGAGAGGGGGGCCCTTGGGACGGTGGCAGCCGGGACCCGAGGCTGTTGTCCGTCGGAGAGCCTTAGAGGCTGCCTCTCCCTCTGCCTCATGCCCTTCTTTTCTATTTATTTTATTTTGAAGACAGGGTCTCGCTCTGTCACCCAGGCTGGAGTGCAATGGTGCAATCTCAGCTCACTCCTGGGTTCAAGCGATTCTCCTGCCTCAGCCTCCTGAGTAGCCGGGACCACAGGCACCTGCCACCACACCCAGCTCATTTTTTGTATTTTAGTAGAGACGGGGTTTCACCACGTTGCCTAGGCTGGTCTTGAACTCCTGGGATCAAGCCATCCACCACCTCGGCCTCCCAAAGTGCTGGGATTACAGGTGTAAGCCACCGCGTCTGGGCAATGTGCCTTTTGTGGGAGACATAATTCTCAACCAATCAAATTGTCTCTCTCTCACACACACACACACACACACACACACCTTGTATATATATATGTATTTATATAGGTATAGAGGTATTTGTGCATATATGATATAGATGATACAGATGTATATTTAAACCATTAGGAGATGATTTTGATGGCTGATATTTCAGTAAATATTTCTCCTCTCTCCCTCTGTCCACACACACACACCTTGTATGTATATATGCATTTATACAGGTGTAGAGGTATTTGTGCATATATAGATATATATGATATATATTCATATTTAAGCCATTAGGAGATGATTTTGATGGCTGATATTTCAGTAAATATTTCTCCTCTCTCCCTCTGTCCACACACACACAGCTTGTATGTATATACGCATTTATACAGGTGTAGAGGTATTTGTGCATATATAGATATATATGATCTAGATGTCTATTTAAACCATTAGAAGATGATTTTCATGGCTGATATTTCACTGAATATTTCTCTTTCTCTCTCCGTCTCTCCACAGACACCTTGTATGTATATACGCATTTATACAGGTGTAGAGGTATTTGTGTATATATAGATATATATGATATATACATATATTTAAACCATTAGATGATTTTCATTGCTAATGTTTCAGTGAATATCTGTTTTCTCCCTATCTCTCACTCCACACACACACACACACACACACACACACACACAGCTTGTATGTATATACGCATTTATATAGGTGTAGAGGTATTTGTGCATATAAAGATGTATGTGAGATATATATTATGTCTATTTAAACCATTACAAGATGATTTTGATGGCTGATATTTCAGTGAGTATCTCTCCTGTCTTTCTCTCTCTCTCTCTACACACACACACACACACACACACACCCCTTATATGTATATATGCATTTATACAGGTGTAGAGGTATTTGTGCATATATATATATATATGTATAAGATGTATGTGTGTATATTTAAACCATTACGAGATTACTTTGATGGCTGATAATATTTTATTGAATACTTTTCCTCCCTCTCTCCATGCAGACACACACGCACACCTTGTATGTATATATGCATTTATACAGGTGTAGAGGTATTTGTGCATGTATAGATATACATGATATATACGTATATTTAAACCATTAGGAGATAATTTTGATGGCTGATATTTCAGTAAATATTTCTCCTCTCTCCCTCTGCCCACACACACACACCTTGTATGTATATATGCATTTATACAGGTGTAGAGGTATTTGTGCATATATAGATATATATGATCTAGATATATATTTAAACCATTAGAAGATGATTTTCATGGCTGATAATATTTCAGTGACTATTTCTCATCTCTCTCCACACACACACACACACACACACACACAGCTTGTATGTATATATGCATTTATACAGGCGTAGAGGTATTTGTGCATGTATAGATATATATGATATATACGTATATTTAAACCATTAGGAGATAATTTTGATGGCTGATATTTCAGTAAATATTTCTCCTCTCTCCCTCTGCCCACACACACACAACTTGTATGTATATATGCATTTATACAGGTGTAGAGGTATTTGTGTATATATAGATATATATGATCTAGATATATATTTAAACCATTAGAAGATGATTTTCATGGCTGATAATATTTCAGTGAATATTTCTCATCTCTCTACACACACACACACACACACACACAGCTTGTATGTATACATGCATTTATATAGGTGTAGAGGTATCTGTGCATATGTAGATATATATGATAAATAGGTATATTTAAACCATTAGGAGATGATTTTGACGGCTGATATTTCAGTAAATATTTCTCCTCTCTCCCTCTGTCCACACACACACAGCTTGTATGTATATATGCATTTATATAGGTGTAGAGGTATTTGTGTGTATAAAGATGTATATGAGATACATATTACGTCTATTTAAAGCATTAGAAGATGATTTTGATGGCTGATAGTACTTCAGTGAATATCTCTTAAAAATAATGACCGCACACTCTGCCCTCACGCAAAGCGATGGTTCCCCAAACACAGACTGTCTGGTCCATGTCGTGATTCACGTGCAAGCAACGTACAACTATCGCGGGGCGGGGCTCTTCCCTCCCAGACGGGCTCACGGGGAGGCCGTGCAAAGCCTCAGAGCACGGAGGTGACGCGCCCTGTGCTGGGCGAAGGACGTTTTATCCTAGCGCAGGTCAGAATCTGGAATCAGGACGGCCACGCCGGTGACATGAAAGGCACACAGGTGACAGGACGGCCACTGCAGTGACAGCACAACTACTCCAGAGACGGGACGGCTACTGCAGAGAGAGGATGGACACCCCAGAGACAGGACGGAGACTCCAGAGACAGACAGAGACTCCAGAGACAGGACGGCCACCCCAGAGACAGGACAGAGACTCCAGAGACAGACAGAGACTCCCGAGACCGGAGAGAGACTCCAGAGACAGACAGAGACTCCAGAGACAGACAGAGACTCCAGAGACAGCACGGCCACCCCAGAGACAGGACAGAGATCCCAGAGACAGCACAGCCACCGCAGAGACAGGACGGACACCCCAGAGACAGGACAGAGACCCCAGAGACAGGACGGACACCCCAGAGACAGGACAGACACCCCAGAGACAGGATGGACACCCCAGAGACAGGACGGACGCCCCAGAGACAGGACGGACGCCCCAGAGACAGGACAGAGACCCCAGAGACAGGATGGACACCCCAGAGACAGGACGGACACCCCAGAGACAGGACAGAGACCCCAGAGACAGGACGGACACCCCAGAGACAGGACGGACACCCCAGAGACAGGACAGAGACCCCAGAGACAGGACGGACACCCCAGAGACAGGACAGAGACCCCAGAGACAGGACGGCCACCCCAGAGACAGGACAGAGACCCCAGAGACAGGACGGACACCCCAGAGACAGGACGGACACCCCAGAGACAGGAGAGAGACTCCAGAGACAGGACAGAGACTCCAGAGACAGGAGACTCCAGAGACAGGAGAGAGACTCCAGAGACAGACAGAGACTCCCGAGACCGGAGAGAGACTCCAGAGACAGACAGAGACTCCAGAGAGAGACAGAGACTCCAGAGACAGCACGGCCACCCCAGAGACAGGACAGAGACCCCAGAGACAGGACGGACACCCCAGAGACAGGACAGAGACCCAGAGACGGACACCCCAGAGACAGGACAGACACCCCAGAGACAGGATGGACACCCCAGAGACAGGACGGACGCCCCAGAGACAGGAGACCCCAGAGACAGGACAGAGACCCCAGAGACAGGACGGACGCCCCAGAGACAGGACAGAGACCCCAGAGACAGGACGGACACCCCAGAGACAGGACGGACACCCCAGAGACAGGACAGAGACCCCAGAGACAGGACGGACACCCCAGAGACAGGACGGACACCCCACAGACAGGACAGATACCCCAGAGACAGGACTGACACCCCAGAGACAGCACTGAGACCCCAGAGACTGGACAGAGACCCAAGAGACAGGACGGCCACCCCAGAGACAGGACAGAGACCCCAGAGACAGGACGGACGCCCCAGAGAAAGGACAGAGATCCCAGAGACAGGACGGACACCCCAGAGACAGGACGGACACCCCAGAGACAGGACAGAGACCCCAGAGACAGGACGGCCACCCCAGAGACAGGACAGAGACCCCAGAGACAGGACGGACACCCCAGAGACAGGACAGAGACCCCAGAGACAGGACGGCCACCCCAGAGACAGGACGGACACCCCAGAGACAGCACGGCCACCCCAGAGACAGGACGGACGCCCCAGAGACAGGACAGAGATCCCAGAGACAGGACAGAGACCCCAGAGACGGGACGGCCACCCCAGAGACAGGACGGACGCCCCAGAGACAGGACGGACACCCCAGAGACAGGACGGACGCCCCAGAGACAGCACAGCCACCCCAGAGACAGGACAGAGACCGGACCGAGACCCCAGAGACAGGACGGACGCCCCAGAGACAGGACGGACACCCCAGAGACAGGACGGACGCCCCAGAGACAGCACAGCCACCCCAGAGACAGGACGGACACTCCAGAGACAGCACAGCCACCCCAGAGACAGGACGGACACTCCAGAGACAGCACAGCCACCCCAGAGACAGGACGGACGCCCCAGAGACAGGACGGACACCCCAGAGACAGCACGGCCACTCCATCCCCGCGTTTTAACTGCGTATTTTCTTTTCGGCCACACGATGGCGGCGTCACCTACGGAAACCGTGGACCTTTGTGGGACCCTTTGCCGAATTTTGAAACGCGTCACTGCCTTCCCCCTTGTGGGTCCCCGGCTGCGAACCCTGGGACCTCCTTCCCGCCTCCTGGGCTGGCGTGTTCAGCTCTTTAAATTCATCCCAAACCGGGATCAAACCCCTTCCCTCCCCCAGCTCCCAACCCCGTGTGCCGTTCAGACCTGTCACCAGCTAATTCAGAACTGACGTCTGGAAGCTTCGCTTGACTGTGTTTTTGACGCTCCCCTCACAAAACAAAAGCTATCGGGAGTGAGCGGTTGATGAAAATCAGCCACATTGCACTTTGCACTGTCTCCCCAGCCCCCCATTCTCTCTCATACGTCCAAGATTTCGAGGGTTTCACCACGTTGCCTAGGCTGGTCTTGAACTCCTAACCTCAGGTGATCCACCCACCTCAGCCTCCCGAGTAGCCGGGACCACAGGCACCTGCCACCACACCCAGCTCATTTTTTTGTATTTTTTTTTTGTAGAGACGGGGGTTTCACCACGTTCCCTGGGCTGGTCTTGAACTCCTGGGATCAAGCCATCCACCACCTCAGCCTCCCAACGTGCCGTGATGACAGGTGTGAGCCACCGCACCGGGCCCTATTTTATTTTATTTTATTTTTTGTAGAAATTGTTTAAGTGGCTGCAAAAGTCCACGAAAATCCTTCCTGTAATTCTCCCTTAGAATAATCGCATGTGCTGCCGCTGACCTGAGTGGCCTCCAGTCTGTGTCTAGATGGGTCAGTGTTTGGACAGTTTCAAATCAGGATCTCGCTCTGTCACCCAGGCTGGAGTCTGGGTGTGATCTCGGCTCACTGCAGCCTCTTCCCTCCTTTCCTCCCTCCCTCCCTCCCTCCATTCTTCCTTCCTTCCATCTTTCCTCCCTCCCTCCCTCCCTGCCTTTCTTCCTTCCTTTCTTCCTTCCTTCCTTCCTTCCTTCCTTCCTTCCTTCCTTCCTTCCTTCCTTCCGGACAGCCTGGCGTCTGCACTGTGTCCTGGCTGAGCCTCCTGCCAGCTCTGTGGCCTCAGCGGAAGGGGGGGTGTCTCACCGTCTTTGCACCCCGGCTTCCCCATCTGTGAGGCAGGGACGGCAACAGGAACCCCTCAAGGTCACCCCTCCAGCATCTGTTTACAGTTTGCTCACGTGACCTTAGATCCATGGAAAAGTGCCACCTGACTTGCCAACCTGCTAAAACGGCCCAGGGCAGAGAGGGGGCCCTTGGGACGGTGGCAGCCAGGACCCAGGCTGTTGTCCGGTTGTAGAGCCTTAGAGGCTGTTCAAATCAGGATCTCGCTCTGTCACCCAGGCTGGAGTCTGGGTGTGATCTCGGCTCACTGCAGCCTCCACCTCCTGGGCTCAAGCGATGCACAACTACTCCAGAGACGGGACGGCTACTGCAGAGAGAGGATGGACACCCCAGAGACAGGACGGAGACTCCAGAGACAGACAGAGACTCCAGAGACAGGACGGCCACCCCAGAGACAGGACAGAGACTCCAGAGACAGACAGAGACTCCCGAGACCGGAGAGAGACTCCAGAGACAGACAGAGACTCCAGAGACAGACAGAGACTCCAGAGAGAGACAGAGACTCCAGAGACAGGAGAGAGACTCCAGAGACAGACAGAGACTCCAGAGACAGGAGAGAGACTCCAGAGACAGGAGAGAGACTCCAGAGACAGGACAGAGACTCCAGAGACAGACAGAGACTCCAGAGAGAGACAGAGACTCCAGAGACAGGAGAGAGACTCCAGAGACAGACAGAGACTCCAGAGACAGGAGAGAGACTCCAGAGACAGGAGAGAGACTCCAGAGACAGGACAGAGACTCCAGAGACAGGAGACTCCAGAGACAGGAGAGAGACTCCAGAGACAGACAGAGACTCCAGAGAGAGACAGAGACTCCAGAGACAGGACAGAGACTCCAGAGACAGCACGGCCACCCCAGAGACAGCACGGCCACCCCAGAGACAGGACGGACACCCCAGAGACAGGATGGAGACTCCAGAGACAGGACGGCCACCCCAGAGACAGGACGGACACCCCAGAGACAGGAGAGAGACTCCAGAGACAGGAGAGAGACTCCAGAGACAGGACAGAGACTCCAGAGACAGGAGAGAGACTCCAGAGACAGGAGAGAGACTCCAGAGACAGGAGAGAGACTCCAGAGACAGACAGAGACTCCAGAGACAGGAGAGAGACTCCAGAGACAGACAGAGACTCCAGAAACAGGACAGAGACTCCAGAGACAGCACGGCCACCCCAGAGACAGGACGGACACCCCAGAGACAGCACGGCCACTCCGTCCCCGCGTTTTTCACTGCGTATTTTCTTTTCGGCCACACGATGGCGGCGTCACCTACGGAAACCGTGGACCTTTGTGGGACCCTTTGCCGAATTTTGAAACGCGTCACTGCCTTCCCCCTTGTGGGTCCCCGGCTGCGAACCCCGGGACCTCCTTCCCGCCTCCTGGGCTGGCGTGTTCAGCTCTTTAAATTCATCCCAAACCGGGATCAAACCCCTTCCCTCCCCCAGCTCCCAACCCCGTGTGCCGTTCAGACCTGTCACCAGCTAATTCAGAACTGACGTCTGGAAGCTTCGCTTGACTGTGTTTTTGACGCTCCCCTCACAAAACAAAAGCTATCGGGAGTGAGCGGTTGATGAAAATCAGCCACATTGCACTTTGCACTGTCTCCCCAGCCCCCCATTCTCTCTCATACGTCCAAGATTTCGAGGGTTTCACCACGTTGCCTAGGCTGGTCTTGAACTCCTAACCTCAGGTGATCCACCCACCTCAGCTTCCAGAGTAGCCGGGACCACAGGCACCTGCCACCACACCCAGCTCATTTTTTTGTATTTTTTTTGTAGAGACAGGGGTTTCACCACGTTCCCTGGGCTGGTCTTGAACTCCTGGGATCAAGCCATCCACCACCTCAGCCTCCCAACGTGCCGTGATGACAGGTGTGAGCCACCGCACCGGGCCCTATTTTATTTTATTTTATTTTTTGTAGAAATTGTTTAAGTGGCTGCAAAAGTCCACGAAAATCCTTCCTGTAATTCTCCCTTAGAATAATCGTCTGGTGGGCACACGGCATGTGCTGCCGCTGACCTGAGTGGCCTCCAGTCTGTGTCTAGATGGGTCAGTGTTTGGACAGTTTCAAATCAGGATCTCGCTCTGTCACCCAGGCCCTCCCTCCTTCCTTCCTTCCGTCCTTCATCTTTCCTCCCTCCCTCCCTCCCTCCCTCCCTCCCTCCTTCCTTCCTTCCTTCCTTCCTTCCTGCCATCTTTCCTCCCTCCCTCCCTCCCTGCCTTTCTTCCTTCCTTTCTTCCTGGACAGCCTGGCGTCTGCACTGTGTCCTGGCTGAGCCTCCTGCCAGCTCTGTGGCCTCAGCGGAAGGGGGGGTGTCTCACCGTCTTTGCACCCCGGCTTCCCCATCTGCAAAGCAGGGACGGCAACAGGAACCCCTCAAGGTCACCCCTCCAGCATCTGGTTACAGTTTGCTCACGTGACCTTAGATCCATGGAAAAGTGCCACCCTGACTTGCCAACCTGCTAAAACGGCCCAGGGCAGAGAGGGGGGCCCTTGGGACGGTGGCAGCCGGGACCCGAGGCTGTTGTCCGGTCGGAGAGCCTTAGAGGCTGTTCAAATCAGGGTCTCGCTTTGTCACCCAGGCTGGAGTCTGCGTGTGATCTCGGCTCACTGCAGCCTCCACCTCCTGGGCTCAAGCGATGCACCTGCCTCAGCCTCCCGAGGAGCTAGGACCACAGGTGCCCGCCACCACCCCGGGCTCATTTCTAAAGTTTCTATAGAGATGGGGTCTCACCGTGTTGTCCAGGCTGGTCTTGAACTGTTAACCTCAAGTGATCCTCCTGCCTCAGCCTTCCAGCGTCCTGCAATTATGGGCATGAGCCACTGTGCCTGGCCTATTGTTTATTGCTGTTGTTTTTGTAGAAATCAGGTAAGAAGTGGCCGGACACGGTGGCTCACGCCTGTCATCTCAGCACTTTGGGAGGCTGAGGCGGGTGGATCACCAGAAATCAGGAGTTTGAGACCAGCCTGACCAACATGGTGAAACCCCATCTCTATTAAAAATACAAAATTAGCCGCGTCTGGTGCATGCACCTGTAATCCCAGCCATTTGGGAGGCTGAGACAGGAGAATAGCTTGAACCTGGAAGGCAGAGGCTGCCGTGAGCTGAGATCACACCACTGCACTCCAGCCTGGGGGACGAGAGGGAAACTCTGTCTCCAGAAAAAAAAAAAAAAATAGCTCATCTCACAGGACCCAGCACTTTGGGAGGCTGAGGCGGGTGGATCACCAGAAATCAGGAGTTTGAGACCAGCCTGGGCAACATGGTCCTGGGTTGTGGCTGTCTCTACTAAAATACAGAGTGAGAATGAGCTGGATGTGGTGTCAGGTGCCTGTAGTCTCAGCTACATCAGGAGGTTGAGACAGGAGAACGCTTGAACCCGGGAGGCGGAGGTTTGAGCCGAGATCGCGCCACGGCACTCCAGCCTGGTAGACATAGCGAGACTCTGTAACAAAAAAAAAAAAAAAGCCTCCTCCCTCCTTCCTTCCTTCCTTCCTTCATCTTTCCTCCCTCCTCCCTCCCTCCTCCCTCCCTCCCTGCCTTTCTTCCTTCCTTTCTTCCTGGACAGCCTGGCGTCTGCACTGTGTCCTGGCTGAGCCTCCTGCCAGCTCTGTGGCCTCAGCGGAAGGGGGGGTGTCTCACCGTCTTTGCACCCCGGCTTCCCCATCTGCAAAGCAGGGACGGCAACAGGAACCCCTCAAGGTCACCCCTCCAGCATCTGGTTACAGTTTGCTCACGTGACCTTAGATCCATGGAAAAGTGCCACCCTGACTTGCCAACCTGCTAAAACGGCCCAGGGCAGAGAGGGGGCCCTTGGGACGGTGGCAGCCGGGACCTGAGGCTGTTGTCCGGTCGGAGAGCCTTAGAGGCTGTTCAAATCAGGGTCTCGCTTTGTCACCCAGGCTGGAGTCTGGGTGTGATCTCGGCTCACTGCAGCCTCTTCCTCCTTTCCTCCCTCCCTCCCTGCCTTTCTTCCTTCCTTTCTTCCTGGACAGCCTGGCGTCTGCACTGTGTCCTGGCTGAGCCTCCTGCCAGCTCTGTGGCCTCAGCGGAAGGGGGGGTGTCTCACCGTCTTTGCACCCCGGCTTCCCCATCTGTGAGGCAGGGACGGCAACAGGAACCCCTCAAGGTCACCCCTCCAGCATCTGTTTACAGTTTGCTCACGTGACCTTAGATCCATGGAAAAGTGCCACCCTGACTTGCCAACCTGCTAAAACGGCCCAGGGCAGAGAGGGGGGCCCTTGGGACGGTGGCAGCCGGGACCCGAGGCTGTTGTCCGGTTGTAGAGCCTTAGAGGCTGTTCAAATCAGGATCTCGCTCTGTCACCCAGGCTGGAGTCTGGGTGTGATCTCGGCTCACTGCAGCCTCTTCCCTCCTTTCCTCCCTCCCTCCCTCCCTCCCTCTTTCCTTCCTTCCATCTTTCCTCCCTCCCTCCCTCCCTGCCTTTCTTCCTTCCTTTCTTCCTGGACAGCCTGGCGTCTGCACTGTGTCCTGGCTGAGCCTCCTGCCAGCTCTGTGGCCTCAGCGGAAGGGGGGGTGTCTCACCGTCTTTGCACCCCGGCTTCCCCATCTGTGAGGCAGGGACGGCAACAGGAACCCCTCAAGGTCACCCCTCCAGCATCTGTTTACAGTTTGCTCACGTGACCTTAGATCCATGGAAAAGTGCCACCCTGACTTGCCAACCTGCTAAAACGGCCCAGGGCAGAGAGGGGGGCCCTTGGGACGGTGGCAGCCGGGACCCGAGGCTGTTGTCCGGTTGTAGAGCCTTAGAGGCTGTTCAAATCAGGGTCTCGCTTTGTCACCCAGGCTGGAGTCTGGGTGTGATCTCGGCTCACTGCAGCCTCCACCTCCTGGGCTCAAGCGATGCACCTGCCTCAGCCTCCTGAGGAGCTGGGACCACAGGTGCCCGCCACCACCCCGGGCTCATTTCTAAAGTTTCTATACAGATGGGGTCTCACCGTGTTGTCCAGGCTGGTCTTGAACTCCTGGGATCAAGCCATCCACCACCTCAGCCTCCCAACGTGCCGTGATGACAGGTGTGAGCCACCGCACCGGGCCCTATTTTATTTTATTTTTGTAGAAATTGTTTAAGTGGCTGCAAAAGTCCACGAAAATCCTTCCTGTAATTCTCCCTTAGAATAATCGTCTGGTGGGCGCACGGCATGTGCTGCCGCTGACCTGAGTGGCCTCCAGTCTGTGTCTAGATGGGTCAGTGTTTGGACAGTTTCAAATCAGGATCTCGCTCTGTCACCCAGGCTGGAGTCTGCGTGTGATCTCGGCTCACTGCAGCCTCCACCTCCTGGGCTCAAGCGATGCACCTGCCTCAGCCTCCCGAGGAGCTAGGACCACAGGTGCCCGCCACCACCCCGGGCTCATTTCTAAAGTTTCTATAGAGATGGGGTCTCACCGTGTTGTCCAGGCTGGTCTTGAACTCCTGGGATCAAGCCATCCACCACCTCAGCCTCCCAACGTGCCGTGATGACAGGTGTGAGCCACCGCACCGGGCCCTATTTTATTTTATTTTATTTTATTTTATTTTATTTTATTTTATTTTATTTTATTTTATTTTATTTTATTTTATTTTTGTAGAAATTGTTTAAGTGGCTGCAAAAGTCCACGAAAATCCTTCCTGTAATTCTCCTTAGAATAATCGTCTGGTGGGCACACGGCATGTGCTGCTGCTGACCTGAGTGGCCTCCAGTCTGTGTCTAGATGGGTCAGTGTTTGGACAGTTTCAAATCAGGATCTCGCTCTGTCACCCAGGCTGGAGTCTGGGTGTGATCTCGGCTCACTGCAGCCTCCACCTCCTGGGCTCAGCGATGCACCTGCCTCAGCCTCCTGAGTAGCCGGGACCACAGGCACCTGCCACCACACCCAGCTCATTTTTTGTATTTTTTTGTAGAGACGGGGTTTCACCACGTTCCTGGGCTGGTCTTGAACTCCTAACCTCAGGTGATCCACCCACCTCAGCCTCCCAACGTGCCGTGATGACAGGTGTGAGCCACCGCACCGGGCCCTATTTTATTTTATTTTTGTAGAAATTGTTTAAGTGGCTGCAAAAGTCCACGAAAATCCTTCCTGTAATTCTCCTTAGAATAATCGTCTGGTGGGCACACGGCATGTGCTGCCGCTGACCTGAGTGGCCTCCAGTCTGTGTCTAGATGGGTCAGTGTTTGGACAGTTTCAAATCAGGATCTCGCTCTGTCACCCAGGCTGGAGTCTGGGTGTGATCTCGGCTCACTGCAGCCTCCACCTCCTGGGCTCAAGCGATGCACCTGCCTCAGCCTCCTGAGGAGCTGGGACCACAGGTGCCCGCCACCACCCCGGGCTCATTTCTAAAGTTTCTATACAGATGGGGTCTCACCGTGTTGTCCAGGCTGGTCTTGAACTCCTAACCTCAGGTGATCCACCCACCTCAGCCTCCTGAGTAGCCGGGACCACAGGCACCTGCCACCACACCCAGCTCATTTTTTGTATTTTTTTGTAGAGACGGGGTTTCACCACGTTCCTGGGCTGGTCTTGAACTCCTAACCTCAGGTGATCCACCCACCTCAGCCTCCTGAGTAGCCGGGACCACAGGCACCTGCCACCACACCCAGCTCATTTTTTGTATTTTTTAGTAGAGACCGAGTTTCACCACGTTCCTGGGCTGGTCTTGAACTGTCAACCTCAAGTGATCCTCCTGCCTCAGCCTTCCAGCGTCCTGCAATTATGGGCATGAGCCACTGTGCCTGGCCTATTTTTTATTGCTGTTGTTTTCATAGAAATGAGGTAAGAAGTGGCCGGACACGGTGGCTCACGCCTGTCATCTCAGCACTTTGGGAGGCTGAGGCGGGTGGATCACCAGAAATCAGGAGTTTGAGACCAGCCTGACCAACATGGTGAAACCCCATCTCTATTAAAAATACAAAATTAGCCGTGTCTGGTGCATGCACCTGTAATCCCAGCCATTTGGGAGGCTGAGACAGGAGAATAGCTTGAACCTGGAAGGCAGAGGCTGCAGTGAGCTGAGATCACACCACTGCACTCCAGCCTGGGGGGCAAGAGGGAAACTCTGTCTCCAAAAAAAAAAAAAAAAAAAAAAAAAAAAGGCCAGATGCATTGGCTCACGCCTGTAATCCCAGCACTTTGGGAGGCTGAGGCGGACAGATCACCTGAGCTCAGAAGTTTGAGACCAGCCTGGGCAACATGGCGAAACCCTGTCTCTACTAAAATACAAAATAAATGAGCTGGATGTGGTGTCAGGTGCCTGTAGTCTCAGCTACTCAGGAGGTTGAGACAGGAGAATCGCTTGAACCCGGGAGGCGGAGGTTGCAGTGAGCCGAGATCGCGCCACGGCACTCCAGCCTGGGCGACAGAGCGAGACTCTGTCTCAAAAAAAAAAAAAAAAAAAAAAAGGCTCACGTGTATGAGGCTGGGGCCTCAGGAGAGGGTCTCCCCTGAAACTCAGGGGGTCCTGGGAAAGAATCAAGCCTCAAGCCTGGCCCTGGGAACCCCAGACCAGGCAGGGGGTCAGCGTCGCCTTCCTGGGGCCTCTGAGCTGAAAATAGCTCATCTCACAGGACCCACACGGCGGACGTCCAGGACAAGCCCAGCACTCAAGAAAAGCTTCGTGTTAAACGCGCGTGTGTCTCCTCGCCCGCCGGTTTAATGCCCAGTTGTGGGGTCCTGGGTTGTGGCTACGAAGTCCTATTCCTCTGTCGCCAGAGTGAGAATGTGGCGGTCGGCAGGGATTTTTGGGATCAGCCAGGTGGCTTCTCATGAAGGCTGATCACATCTGCTGTCACATCTGCTGACATCTGGGGCTGGAGGATTCTCCATCCTAGGACGTCCTGTGCCCTGTAGGGTGTCGGGGACACATTCTCACTTGCAGGACACATTTATTCAAACCATAGGACACATGGTTGATTCATAGGTGGATGATTGACAGTGATTGGTTGACAGATAATTGATGGATAGATATTGATATAGATGTATGATTAATAGGTGATTGACAGATGATAGACATTAATATAAATGTATGATTGATAGATGATTGGTTGACAGATGATTGATAGATAATTGATATAAATGCATGATTAATAGGTGATTGACAGATAATTGATAGCTATTAATATAAATGTATGATAGATGATTGGTTGACAGATAATTGATAATTGATATAGACACATGATTGACAGATAATTGATAGACATTAATATAAATGTATGATAGATGATTGGTTGACAGATAATTGATAATTGATATAGACACATGATTAATTGACAGATAATTGATAGACATTAATATAAATGTATGATAGATGATTGGCTGACAGATAATTGATCATTAATATAGATGGATGAGTAATAGATGGTTGATAATTGACAGATAATTGGTATAGATGCATGATTGATAGATTTGTTGACAGAAAGACAGTTGATACATAAGCAATACAGATACATGATTGATAGGGAATTTGTTGACAGATGATTGATAATTTATGTCATGTGGGTTTTCTCCTGCTGCTGTGGCCCCACTGTTTACAGGAATCCAGAGTTTCAAGCAAAGCCCCGGTAGAAGGAGTAGAGGCCGTAGTGAGGGCCTTGAAACTCTCTCTCTCCGTCTTAAAAAAAAAAAAAATTAGCTGGGCGTGGTGGCGGGTGCCTGTAGTCCCAGCTACTAGGGAGGCTGAGACAGGAGAATCACTTGAACCCCGGAGGTGGAGGTTGAGGTGAGCCGAGATCGGACTACTGCATTCCAGCCTAATGAGAGAGAGAGAGACTCTGTCTCAAAAAAAAAAAAAAAAAAATTACTTTTGGTTGGACTCGGTGGCTCATGCCTGTCATCCCAGCACTTTGGAAGGCAGAGGCACCTGAGGTCAGGAGTTCGAAACCAGCCTGACCAACATATAGAAACCTCTTTACTAAAAATACAAAGTTAGCCGGGCGTGGTGGCGGGCGCCTGTCATCCCAGCTACTTGGGAGGAGAATCACTTGAACCCGGGAGGCGGAGGTTACAGTGAGCCGAAATTGCACCACTGCACTGCAGCCTGGGCGACAAGAGCAGAACTCCGTCTCAAAAACAAAACAAAACAAAGACCAAACAAAAAAAAATCAATGTTACCAAAACTGCAAAAGCTGAAGAAACATATTAAGAATCCAAGTTTACGGAAGTAAAGTGAGTCTTTGAACAGGTCACATGGGTTTAATAATTTCGGCTTAAGAAAGAAACCCAGCTATCTGCCTTTTCTCTGTTCGAGGTGAAGTACAAAAGTGTGTGTTTTCTGTCTTCATTACTGGTTTCCTGATCAAATAAACTACCCTCCTGAGACTATGAACTATGTACATTTGTGTTCAATTATGTCGAATCATCATTCTGACAATTTTTTTTTTTTTTTTTTGAGACAGTGTCTTGTTCTGCCATCCAGGCTGGAGTGCGGTGGTGTGAGCATAGCTCGTTGCAGCCTCAACCTCCTGGGCTCAAGCAATCCTCCCGCCTCAGCCTCCTGAGTAGCTAGGACTACAGGTGCCACCACGCCTGGCTCATTAAAAGAATATTTTCGGCCAGGCACAGTGGCTTATGCCTGTAACCCCAGCACTTTGTGGGGATTGAGGCGGGTGGATCACCTGAGGTCGGGAGTTTGAGACCAGCCTGGCCAACATGGTGAAATCCCATCTCTACTAAAATACAAAAAAAAAAAGGAAAAAAAATTAGCCAGGTGTGGTGGCATTACACTTCCTCTCTCGATCTGTGGCCCAGGCTGGAGGGTAATGCCACAATCTCGGCTCACTGCAACCTCCGCCTCCTGGGTTCGAGTGATTCTCCTGCCTCAGCCTCCCGAGTAGCTGGGATGAGATGCACGCGCCACCACGCCCGGTTAATTTTTGTATTTTTAGTAGAGACGGGGTTTCACCATGTTGGCCAGGCTGGTCTCGAACTCCCAACCTCAGGTGATCTGCCCGCCTCGGCCTCCCAAAGTACTAGAATTACAGCCGTGAGCCACGGTGCCCGGCCTAATTTCCCATCTTTTATTCAGACCGACAACAGCTCTTTTTTTTTTTTTGAGACAGAGTCTCGCTCTGTTGCCCAGGCTGGAGTGCAGTGGCGCGATCTCGGCTCACTGCAAGCTCCGCCTCCCGGGTTCACGCCATTCTCCTGCCTCAGCCTCCCGAGTAGCTGGGACTACAGGTGCCTGCCACCACGCCCGGCTAATTTTTTGTATTTTTAGTAGAGACGGGGTTTCACCGCATTAGCCAGGATGGTCTCGATCTCCTGACCTCGTGATCCGCCCGCCTCGGCCTCCCAAAGTGCTGGGATTACAGGCGTGAGCCACCGCACCCGGCCTCTGCCTTTAAGTGGCTTGATTATGACCCTTGCACACCGGCACCTGTGTTTGAGATCTTGGCATGGACGTGGATCCATGGATCAGTCAAACACCAACAGGGACTCAGAAGGAAGGAGAGAATCTACGTGGGAGGCTGGCACGTGGCAACGGATGATCCCTTCATTGGGGCAAAGGCAATGAAGAAGGAAGAAGGAGGCAATGAACAAAGGAAGAAAGAAAGGAGGGAAGGGAGGGAAGGAAGGAGGGAGGGAGGGAAGGATGAAAGGAAGGAAGGAAGGAGGGAAGGAAGGAGGGAAGGGGAAGGAGGGAGGGAGGGAAGACGAAAGGAAGGAAGGAGGGAAGGAAGGAGAAAGGGAAGGAGGGAGGGAGAGAAGGATGAAAGGAAGGAAGGAGGGAAGGAAGGAAGGGGAAGGAAGGATGCAGGGAAGGAAGGAAGGAGGGAAGGAAGGAAGGAGGGAAGGAAGGAAGGAGGGAAGGAAGGAAGGAGGGAAGGAAGGAAGGGGAAGGAGGGAGGGAGGGAAGGATGAAAGGCAGGAAGGAGGGAAGGAAGGAAGGAGGGAAGGAAGGAAGGAGGGAAGGAAGGAGAAAGGGAAGGAGGGAGGGAGAGAAGGATGAAAGGAAGGAAGGAGGGAAGGAAGGATGAAAGAAGGTAGGAAGGAAAGGAGGGAAGGAGGGAAGGAGGGAAGGAAGGAAGGAGGGAAGGAAGGAATGAGGGGAGGAAGGAAGGAGGGAAGGAAGGAAGGAGGGAAGGACGGAAGGAAGGAAGGAAGGAAGGAGGGTAGGAAGGAAGGAAGGAAGGAAGGAGGGAAGGAAGGAAGGAGGGAAGGAAGGAAGGGGAAGGAGGGAGGGAGGGAAGGATGAAAGGCAGGAAGGAGGGAAGGAAGGAAGGAGGGAAGGAAGGATGAAATAAGGGAGGAAGGAAAGGATGGAAGGAGGTAAGGAGGGAAGGAAGGAAGGAGGGAAGGAAGGAAGGAGGGAAGGAAGGAAGGAGGGAAGGAAGGAAGGAAGGAGGGAAGGAAGGAAGGAATACAAAAAAAAAGGAAAAAAAATTAGCCAGGTGTGGTGGCATTACACTTCCTCTCTCGATCTGTGGCCCAGGCTGGAGGGTAATGCCACAATCTGGGCTCACTGCAACCTCCGCCTCCTGGGTTCCAGTGATTCTCCTGCCTCAGCCTCCCAAGTAGCTGGGATGAGATGCACGCGCCACCACGCCCGGTTAATCTTTGTATTTTTAGTAGAGACGGGGTTTCACCGCATTAGCCAGGCTGGTCTCGAACTCCCAACCTCAGGTGATCTAAAGTACTCATAGAATTACAGCCGTGAGCCACGTGTGCCCGGCCTAATTCCCATCTTTTATTCAGATGAAACAGCTCTTTTTTTTTTGAGACAGAGTCTCACTCTGTCACCCAGGCTGGAGTGCAGTGGCGCAATCTCGGCTCACTGCAAGCTCCGCCTCCCGGGTTCACGCCATTCTCCTGCCTCAGCCTCCCGAGTAGCTGGGACTACAGGTGCCTGCCACCACGCCCAGCTAATTTTTTGTATTTTTAGTAGAGAAGTGGTTTCCCCGTGTTAGCCATGATGGTCTCGATATCCTGAAGTCGATATCTGCCCGCCTCGGTCTCACAAAGTGCTGGGATTACAGTCGTGAGCCACGCGGTGCCCGGCCTAATTTCCCATCTTTTATTCAGACCCTTAACAGCTCTGTGTTTTTTTTGAGACAGAGTCTCGCTCTGTTGCCCAGGCTGGAGTGCAGTGGCGCAATCTCGGCTCACTGCAAGCTCCGCCTCCCGGGTTCACGCCATTCTCCTGCCTCAGCCTCCCGAGTAGCTGGGACTACAGGTGCCTGCCACCACGCCCGGCTAATTTTTTGTATTTTTAGTAGAGACGGGGTTTCACTTGGCAATCAGTCAAACACCAACAGGGACTCAGAAGGAAGGAGAGAATCTACGTGGGAGGCTGGCACGTGGCAAGGGATGATCCCTTCATTGGGGCAAAGGCAATGAAGAAGGAAGAAGGAGGCAATGAACAAAGGAAGAAAGAAAGGAGGGAAGGGAGGGAAGGAAGGAGGGAGGGAGGGAAGGATGAAAGGAAGGAAGGAAGGAGGGAAGGAAGGAAGGAGGGAAGGAAGGAAGGAAGGACGGAGGGAAGGAAGGAAGGAAGGAGGGAAGGAAGGAGAAAGGGAAGGAAGGAGGGAAGGAAGGAAGGATGAAAGGAAGGAAGGAGGGAAGGAAGGAAGGGGAAGGAAGGAGGGAGGGAAGGATGAAAGGAAGGTAGGAAGGAAAGGAGGGAAGGAGGGACGGAAGGAAGGGGAGGGAGGAAGGAAGGAAGGAGGAAGGAAGGAAGGGGGAAGGAGGAGGAGGAAGACGAAAGGAAGGAAGGAGGGAAGGAAGGAGAAAGAGAGAAGGATGAAAGGAAGGAAGGAGGGAAGGAAGGAAGGAAGGAAGGAGGAGGAAGGATGAAAGAAGGTAGGAAGGAAGGAGGGAAGGAAGGAAGGAGGGAAGGAAGGAAGGAAGGAGGGAAGGAAGGAAGGGGAAGGAGGGCGGGAGGGAAGGATGAAAGGCTGGAACGAGTGAGGGAAGGAGGGACGGAAGGAGGGAAGGAAGAAGGAAGGAGAAAGGGAAGGAGGGAGGGAGAGAAGGATGAAAGGAAGGAAGGAGGAAGGAAGGATGAAAGAAGGAGGAAGGAAGGAGGGAAGGAGGGAAGGAAGGAAGGCAGGAAGGAAGGAAGGAGGGAGGGAGGGAGGGAGGGAAGGAAGGAAGGAGGGAAGGAAGGAAGGAGGGATGGATCGAGGGGAGGAAGGCGGGAGGGAGGGTAGGAGGGAAGGAAGGAAGGAGGGAAGGAGGGAAGGAAGGAGGGAAGGAAGGGAAGGAAGGCAGGAGGGAAGGGCGGGAAGGACGGGCAGGAAGGGAGGGAAGGAGGGAAGGAAGGAAGGAAGGAAGGAGGGAAGGAAGGAAGGAAGGAGGGAAGGAAGGAAGGAAGGAGGGAAGGAAGGAAGGAAGGAAGGAAGGAAGGAAGGAAGGAAGGAGGGAAGGAAGGAAGGAAGGAAGGAAGGAAGGAAGGAGGGAAGGAAGGAGGGAAGGAAGGAAGGAGGGACGGAAGGAGGGAAGGAAGGAAGGGGAAGGAGGGAGGGAGGGAAGGATGAAAGGCAGGAAGGAGGGAAGGAAGGAAGGAGGGAAGGAAGGAAGGAGGGAAGGAAGGAAGGAGGGAAGGAAGGAGAAAGGGAAGGAGGGAGGGAGAGAAGGATGAAAGGAAGGAAGGAGGGAAGGAAGGAAGGAGGGAAGGAAGGAAGGAAGGGGAAGGAAGGAGGGAGGGAAGGATGAAAGGAAGGAAGGAGGGAAGGAGGGAAGGAAGGAGGGAAGGAAGGAGGGAAGGAAGGAAGGAGGGAAGGAAGGACGGAAGGAAGGAAGGAAGGAGGGAAGGAAGGAAGGAAGGAAAGGAGGGAAGGAGGGAAGGAAGGGGAAGGAAGGAAGGAAGGAAAGGAGGGAAGGCTCCCTCCATTCTTCCACTGTAGCAGCAGCGTACACGGCCCAGCCTGGGCTGAGTTTCCAGACTTTCTGTGACCTGCTGTGGCTGTGAGTCTCTACTCAATGAGCTTCAGCAGAAGTGTCACGAGCTGCCTGCCCACCTGGGATGTCACCCTGGGCCGTTCTGTTGTCTCCCGTTCACTGGTCAAGATGCTGAAACTTGGCAGCTTTTGATGGCCGAGCTGCCCTTAATGACGCTGGCACGGTTGAGTGACACACAGAGCCGGTCTCCGTGTCGCACCGTGAAGGGACTTCAAGAGATGAGGAGACGGGCTCCGTGGAAGCCTCTCCCACCTGGCGACTGGTGAGGGGGACAGAGGCGACCGCAGAGGCGGTTTCCTTTTGTGCTTTGCGAGGGCCGTTTTGAGGTTGGGAGGCAGCTGTGATGGGAGTTGGCTTTGTCAATGGTAATTTCTTTTTTTTTTATTATCATACTTTAAGTTCTAGGGTACCTGTGCACAACGTGCAGGTTTGTTGCATATGTGTACGTGTGCCATGTTGCTGTGCTGCATCCCCACTTCCAATTAAAAATTAATAAATCCTTCTACTATAAAGACACATGCACACGTATGTTTATTACAGCACTATTCACAATAGCAAAGACTTGGAACCAACCCAAATGTCCAACAATGATAGACTGGATTAAGAAAATGTGGCACATAGACACCATGGAATACTATGCAGCCATCAAAAAGGATGAGTTCATGTCCTTTGTAGGGACATGGGTGAAGCTGGAAACCATCATTCTCAGCAAACTATCGCAAGGACAGAAAACCAAACACCGCATGTTCTCACTCATAGGTGGGAATTGAACAGTGAGAACTCATGGACACAGGAAGGGGAACATCACACACCGGGGCGATTTTGGCTTCTGGTTTTTCAGATGGAAGGTGGATGTGGGGTAGAGAAGGAAGGAAGTAGATTCCTCCCTGGGCCACCTTCGCTCACCTCCTCTGATGTCCGAGCCAGCAGCTGAGGGAACACAGCATGTTGTGACCCTGGGTTGTGGATCAAAGACCAGCTTTTTCATCCCGTTGGCTCTGGAGTAAACCTGGCACCATACAATGAGTTCTGAAGGTGGAATTCAGCTCTTGTGTTCAGTCAGATGGTTTTCTCTTCCTTCCTTCTTTCCTTCCTTCCCTCCCTACTTCTCTCCCTTTCTCCCTTCCTTCCTTCCCTTCCTTCCTTCCCTCCCTTCCTTCCTTCCCTCCCTTCCTTCCTTCCCTCCTTTCCTTCCTTCCCTCCCTCCCTCCCTTCTTTCCTTCCCTCCTTCCTTTCTTCCTTCCTTGTTTCCTTTCCTTCCTTCCCTCCTTTCCTTCCTTCCTTCCCACCTTCTCTCCCTCCCTTCCTTCCCTTCCTTCCTTCCCTCCTTTCCTCCCTTCCTTCTCTCCCTCCCTCCCTTCTTTCCTTCCCTCCCTCCTTCCTTTATACTTTATTTTTCTTTCTTCATCTTCTGTGTCTATCTCTTCGTCTTTTTTTGCCTTTTTTTCTGTCTCTTCTCCCTCTCTCCCTTTTCCTTCCTTCTCCTTCCTTCCGTCCCTCCCTCCTTCCCTCCGTCCTTCCCTCCTTCCCTCTCTCGTCCTTCCTTTCCTTCCTTCCCTCTCTCCCTCCTTCTTTCCCGCCTTCCTTTCTTCCTTTGTTCATTCCCTCCTTTCCTTCCTCCCTTCCTCCCTCCTTTCCCTTCATTCCTTCCTCCTTCCTTTCCTTCCTCCCTCCCTCCTTCCTTCCTTTCTTCCTTGGGTCCTTCCTTCCTCCCTCCCGCCCTCCCTACCTCCTTCCGTCCTCCCCTCCTCCATCCCTCTCTTCCCTCCCTCCCCCCTCCCTCCCTTTCTTCCCTCCTTCCTTTCCCCCAAAGAGATGTTCCATTCCTAACTCCCAGAACCTGTGAATGGGACCTGGTTTGGAAATTGGGTCTGTGCAGATGCAATCAGGCGAATGATCTCAAAATGAAATCATCCTGGATATTGGGTGGGTCCTAAATGCAATGACAGGTGCTCTTCTAAGAGACAGAAGAGGAGACACAGACTCAGAGGAGGAGGCCACGTGGAGATGGAAGCAGAGACTGGAGTAATGCAGCCACAAGCCCAGGGACGCCTGGAGCCCCCTGGAGCTGGGAGAGGCAGGAAGGACCCTCCCCAGAGCATCTGGAGGAAGCACAGACCTTACACACACCTGGACCTCAGGCCCCTGGTCTCCACCACTGGCAGAGAACCTCTGTTGTTTGCAGCCCTCTGTTTGTGGCGAAGGAAGGAGGGAAGGAAGGAGGGAAGGAAGGAAGGAGGAAGGAAGGAAGGAGGAAGGAAGGAAGGAGGAAGGAAGGAAAGAAGGAAGGAGGGAAGGAGGGAAGGAAGGAAGGAAGGAGGAAGGAAGGAAGGAAGGAGGGAAGGAAGGAAGGAGGGAAGGAAGGAAGGAGGGAAGGAGGGAGGAAGGAAGGAAGGGGAAGGAGGGAGGGAGGGAAGGATGAAACGAAGGAAGGAGGGAAGGAAGGAAGGAGGGAAGGAAGGAAGGAAGGAGGGAAGGAAGGAGGGAAGGAAGGAAGGGGAAGGAGGGAGGGAGGGAAGGATGAAAGGCAGGAAGGAGGGAAGGAAGGAGGGAAGGAAGGAGGGAAGGAAGGGGAAGGAAGGAGGGAAGGAAGGAAGGGGAAGGAAGGAGGGAAGGAGGGAAGGAAGGAAGGAGGGAAGGAAGGAGGGAAGGGGAAGGAGGGAGGGAGGGAAGGATGAAAGGAAGGAAGGAGGGAAGGAAGGAAGGAAGGAGGGAAGGAAGGAAGGAAGGAAAGGAGGGAAGGAGGGAGGGAAGGAAGGAAGGAAGGAAAGGAGGGAAGGCTCCCTCCATTCTTCCAGCCTGGGCTGAGTTTCCAGACTTTCTGTGACCTGCTGTGGCTGTGAGTCTCTACTCAATGAGCTTCAGCAGAAGTGTCACGAGCTGCCTGCCCACCTGGGATATCACCCTGGGCCGTTCTGTTGTCTCCCGTTCACTGGTCAAGGTGCTGAAACTTGGCAGCTTTTGACGGCCGAGCTGCCCTTAATCACACTGGCACGGTTGAGTGACACACAGAGCTGGTCTCCGTGTCGCACCGTGAAGGGACTTCAAGAGATGAGGAGACGGGCTCCGTGGAAGCCTCTCCCACCTGGCGATTGGTGAGGGGGACAGAGGCGACCGCAGAGGCGGTTTCATTTTGTGCTTTGCGACGGCCGTTTTGAGGTTGGGAGGCAGCCGCGATGGGAGTTGGCTTTGTCAATGGTAATTTCTTTTTTTTTTATTATCATACTTTAAGTTTTAGGGTACCTGTGCACAACGTGCAGGTTTGTTGCATATGTGTACGTGGGCCATGTTGCTGTGCTGCACCCACTTCCAATTAAAAATTAATAAATCCTTCTACTATAAAGACACATGCACACGTATGTTTATTGCTGCACTATTCACAATAGCAAAGAGTTGGAACCAACCCAAATGTCCAACAACGATAGACTGGATTAAGAAAATGTGGCACATACACACCGTGGAATACTATGCAGCCATCAAAAAGGATGAGTTCATGTCCTTTGTAGGGACATGGATGAAACTGGAAACCATCATTCTCAGCAAACTATCGCAAGGACAAAAAACCAAACACCGCATGTTCTCACTCATAGGTGGGAATTGAACAATGAGAACTCATGGACACAGGAAGGGGAACATCGCACACCGGGGCGATTTTGGCTTCTGGTTTTTCAGATGGAAGGTGGATGTGGGGTAGAGAAGGAAGGAAGCAGATTCCTCCCTGGGCCGCCTTGGCTCACCTGCTCTGATGTCCGAGCCAGCGGCTGAGGGAACACAGCATGTTGTGACCCTGGGTTGTGGATCAAAGACCGGCTTTTTCATCCCGTTGGCTCTGGAATAAACCTGGCACCACACAATGAGTTCTGAAGGTGGAATTCAGCTCTTGTGTTCAGTCAGACGGTTTTCTCTTCCTTCCCTTCCTTCCTTCCTTCCCTCCCTCCCTCCCTTCTTTCCTTCCTTCCTTCTTTCCTTCCCTCCCTCCTTCCTTCTCCTCCCTTCCTTCCTTCCTTTTCCTTCCTTCCTCCCTCCCTCCCTTCTTTCCTTCCCTCCTTCTTTCTTCCTTCCTTGTTTCCTTTCCTCCCTTCCTTCTCTCCCTCCCTCCCTTCATTCCTTCCCTCCTTCCTTCCTTTATACTTTATTTTTCTTTCTCCATCTTCTGTGTCTATCTCTTCCTCTTTTTCTGCCTTTTTTTCTGTCTCTTCTCCCTCTCTCCCTTTTCCTTCCTTCTCCTTCCTTCCTTCCCTCCTTCCTTTGTTCATTCCTTCCCTCCTTCCCTCTCTCTTCCTTCCTTTCCTTCCTTCCCTCTCTCCCTCCTTCTTTCCCTCCTTCCTTTCTTCCTTTGTTCATTCCCTCCTTTCCTTCCTCCCTTCCCTCCCTCCTTTCCTTCATTCCTTCCCTCCTTCCTTTCCTTCCCTCCCTCCCTCCTTCCTTCCTTTCTGCCTTGGTTCCGTCCTACCTCCCTCCCGCCCTCCCTACCTCCTTCCTTCCTTCCCTCCTCCTTCCTCCTTCCTTCCTCCCTCCCTCCCTCCCTTTCTTCCCTCCTTCCTTTCCCCCAAAGAGATGTTCCATTCCTAACTCCCAGAACCTGTGAATGGGACCTGGTTTGGAAATTGGGTCTTTGCAGATGCAATCAGGCGAAGGATCTCAAAATGAAATCATCCTGGATATTGGGTGGGTCCTAAATGCAATGACAGGTGCTCTTCTAAGAGACAGAAGAGGAGACACAGACTCAGAGGAGGAGGCCACGTGGAGATGGAAGCAGAGACTGGAGTAATGCAGCCACAAGCCCAGGGACGCCTGGAGCCCCCGGGAGCTGGGAGAGGCAGGAAGGACCCTCCCCTAGAGCATCTGGAGGAAGCACAGACCTTACACACACCTGGACCTCAGGCCCCTGGTCTCCACCACTGGCAGAGAACCTCTGTTGTTTGCAGCCCCTCTGTTTGTGGCTTTGCCCCCCTGTGTGCACCCTCAGAAACTCAAATTTCCTCAAACAAGCCGAGCCTGCAGCTAAAGACAAGAACTTGACCTGTGTCGCACCGTGAAGGGACTTCAAGAGATGAGGAGACGGGCTCCGTGGAAGCCTCTCCCACCTGGCGATTGGTGAGGGGGACAGAGGCGACCGCAGAGGCGGTTTCATTTTGTGCTTTGCGACGGCCGTTTTGAGGTTGGGAGGCAGCCGCGATGGGAGTTGGCTTTGTCAATGGTAATTTCTTTTTTTTTTATTATCATACTTTAAGTTTTAGGGTACCTGTGCACAACGTGCAGGTTTATTTACATGTGTATGTCGTGTGCCATGTTGCTGTGCTGCATCCCCACTTCCAATTAAAAATTAATAAATCCTTCTACTATAAAGACACATGCACACGTATGTTTATTACAGCACTATTCACAATAGCAAAGACTTGGAACCAACCCAAATGTCCAACAATGATAGACTGGATTAAGAAAATGTGGCACATAGACACCATGGAATACTATGCAGCCATAAAAAGGATGAGTTCATGTCCTTTGTAGGGACATGGGTGAAGCTGAAACCATCATTCTCAGCAAACTATCGCAAGGACAAAAACCAAACACCGCATGTTCTCACTCATAGGTGGAATTGAACAATGAGAACTCATGGACACAGGAAGGGAACATCACACAAGGCGATTTTGGCTTCTGGTTTTTCAGATGGAAGGTGGATGTGGGTAGAGAAGGAAGGAAGTAGATTCCTCCTGGGCCACCTTCGCTCACCTCCTCTGATGTCCGAGCCAGCAGCTGAGGGAACACAGCATGTTGTGACCAATGAGTTCTGAAGGTGGAATTCTTCCTTCCTTCCTTCCTCCTCCTTCCTTCCCTCCTTCCTTTATTCATTCCTCCCTTCCTTCCCTCCCTCCTTCCTTTCATTTTCTTCCCTCCCTCCCTTCTTCCTTCCCTCCTTCTTTCTTCCTTCCTTGTTTCCTTTCCTTCCTTCCCTCCTTCCTTCCTTCCTTCCTTCCTTCTCCTTCCTTCCCTTCCTTCCTTCCTTCCCTCCCTCCCTCCCTTCTTTCCTTCCTTCCTTCTTTCCTTCCCTCCCTCCTTCCTTTATACTTTATTTTTCTTTCTCCATCTTCTGTGTCTATCTCTTCCTCTTTTTCTGCCTTTTTTTCTGTCTCTTCTCCCTCTCTCTCTTTTTCTTCCTTCTCTTTCCTTCCTTCCCTCCCTCCTTCCTTCCCTCCCTCCCTCTCTCTCTCTTCCTTCCTTTCCTTCCTTCCTTCTCTCCCTTCTCCCTCCTTCCTTCCCTCCTTCCTTTATTCATTTGTTCATTCCCTCCTTTCCTTCCTCCCTACCCTCCCTCCTTCCTTCATTCCTTCCTCCTTCCTTCCTTCCTCCCTCCCTCCTTCCTTCCTTTCTTCCTTTGTTCCTTCCTTCCTCCCTCCCGCCCTCCCTACCTCCTTCCTTCCTCCTCCTCCATCCCTCTTCCTCCCTCCCTCCCTCCCTTTCTTCCCTCCTTCCTTTCCCCCAAAGAGATGTTCCATTCCTAACTCCCAGAACCTGTGAATGGGACCTGGTTTGGAAATTGGGTCTTTGCAGATGCAATCAGGCGAAGGATCTCAAAATGAAATCATCTTGGATATTGGGTGGGTCCTAAATGCAATGACAGGTGTTCTTCTAAGAGACAGAAGAGGAGACACAGACTCAGAGGAGGAGGCCACGTGGAGATGGACACAGAGACTGGAGTGACGCCGCCACAAGCCCAGGGACGCCTGGAGCCCCCAGGAGCTGGGAGAGGCAGGAAGGACCCTCCCCTAGAGCATCTGGAGGAAGCACAGACCTTACACACACCTGGACCTTAGGCCCCTGGTCTCCACCACTGGCAGAGAACCTCTGTTGTTTGCAGCCCCTCTGTTTGTGGCTTTGCCCCCCTGTGTGCACCCTCAGAAACTCAAATTTCCTCAAACAAGCTGAGCCTGCAGCTAAAGACAAGAACTTGACCTGTGTCCCACCTGCCACAGAGCCTGAGATGCCACCTGAACCGCACACACCGTTTCCACCCCGACCGTCCCACACCTGTGCCGTCCTGGTTGGCATCTGGGAAAATACCCACAGGTGACCCTCTTTCCGTGAGGGTCTTCTCTCCCCGAGGCGGACCCTACAGTGATCCGTGTGGGGGTTCCTGGGCAGCGGTCGCGTCCCCTCCTTGGCCTCCTGGTACTTATCTCACCTGTTCGGGCCTGTCCTGCCTGGCTCTTTGATGTACAGAGATGGCGAAGCAGAAAATAACTTTAAAAATGGTGAGAAACCATAATTGAAGTGAACATAAAAGAGGACGACGCGGTGTTAATTGGTCCCTGGGCCCCTCGCCCGAGCGTGGAGACTCACATGTTTAATTCAGCAATCTTTGTATTAATTACCTCTGCATAGGTACACTTTGATTGGGAGCGCTTTCTTATAAAATCACGGCGTATCGTCTGCCTTAAGATAAATAGATGAGAGTTGAACTGGGGGAAGAAAAAAAAAAAAAAAACTACTTCATCCAACTCTGAATATCAAATTCAGGATAAAGCACCAGTGATTCTCGGTCACTCTTAGTGGGGGAAGGAGGTGCTATTCCTACCTCCGCCCACGACACGGGTCGGAGCTGTCAGCGCCGTGAGAGGCACCTGTGTCTCCCTGAGGTGAGGAGGGATGAGATTTGTACCTACAGGTTTGAGGTGAGCAAAGAGGAGGGGAGGGGTCCTGCAGGTGGAGGGCGTGGGAAAGGCACAGACCTGCAACCTCCGCCTCCCGGGTTCAAGTGATTCTCCTGCCTCAGCCTCCCGAGTAGCTGGGATCACAGGCACCTGCCACCACACCCGGCTAATTTTTATATTTTTAGTAGAGACGGAGTTTCACCTTGTTTGTCAGGCTGGTCTCGAACTCCCGACCTCAGGCAATCCACCCACCTCGGCCTCCCAAAGTGCTGGTATTACAGGCATGAGCCACTGCACCTGGCCTAATTTTTCTTTTTAGAGACCGATCTTGCTGTCACCCAGGCTGGAGTGCAGTGGTATGATCTCGGCTCACTGCAACCTCCACCTCCCAGGTTCAAGCGATTCTCCTGCGTCAGCCTCCCGGGTAGCTGGGATTACAGGCGTTCACCATCACACCCAGCTAATTTTTTGCATTTTAGCAGAGAATGGGCTTCACCATGTTAGCCAGGCTGGTCTCAAACGTGTGACCTCAGGTGATCTGCCCGCTTTGGCCTCCCAAAGTGCTGAGATGACAGGCGTGAGCCACCGTGCCTGGATCTCACACTTCCAGCCTCCAGGACTGTGGGAGAATCACCACTAAAGAATTTACTAGACCAGTGCAGTGGCTGACACCTGTCATCCCAGCACTTTGGGAGGCCGAGGTGGGCAGATCACGAGGTCAGGAGATCGAGACCATCCTGGCTAACACGGTGAAACCCCGTCTCTATTAAAAAATACAAAAAAATTAGCCGGGCGTGGTGGCGGGTGCCTGTAGTCCCGGCTACTCCGGAGGCTGAGGCAGGAGAATCACTTGAACCCGGGAGGCGGAGGTTGCAGTGAGCTGAGATTGCGCCACTGCACTCCAGCCCGGGGGACAGAGCGAGACTCTGTCTCAAAAAAAAAAATGCAAACAGCACTCCTTTGGGGGCATCAGACGCAGCCCCCATCTCAGGACAAGGGGCTGTGCCTCCTTGTATCTCTGGGCCGTGGAAGCCGGGCTGGACCATCGAGCTTTTCTATCAGCGGTGACGTTGAGAGAGGGTGACCAGGCTGCCGGGGAAGATGGTGGGCTTGTGTGCGATGGGCTTACAAAAGCCCCCAAGGGTTGACATCCCCCAGGTCAAGAATAAGTGGACACCTGGGCGTGCACACCTGTGCATTCACGCCCTGGAAGCTCACAGTCTGCCTGGGCCACGGTGGGCTGCTGTCAGGAGGGGGCGACGTCTGTAGTTCGAGACCAGCCTGGGCAACATCGCCAGACCCCATCTCTGCAGCAAATACAAAAAAAAAAAAATAGCTGGATACAGTGGCTCACCCCTGCAATCAACCCTGTAATCCCAGCACTTTGAGAGGCTTGCTGCAGGTCGGGAGTTCAAGACCAGCGTGGGCAACATAGTGAGACCCCATCTCTACAGCAAATACAAAAAAAAAAAAAATAGCTGGATACAGTGGCTCACCCCTGCAATCCAGCCTGTAATCCCAGCACTTTGAGAGGCTTGCTGCAGGCCAGGAGTTCAAGACCAGCATGGGCAACACAGCCAGACCCCGTCTCTACAGCAAATACAAAAAAAAAAATAGCTGGATACAGTGGCTCACCCCCTGCAATCCAGCCTGTAATCCCAGCACTTTGGGAGGCTGCAGTGGGAGGATTGCTTGAGGCCGGGAGTTCAAGACCAGCCTGGGCAACATAGCCAGACCCCATCTCTACAGCAAGTACAAAAAAAATAGCTGGATACAGTGGCTCACCCCTGCAATCAACCCTGTAATCCCAGCACTTTGAGAGGCTTGCTGCAGGCCAGGAGTTCAAGACCAGCATGGGCAACATAGCGAGACCCCATCTCTACAGCAAATACAAAAAAAAAAAAAAAATAGCTGGATACAGTGGCTCACCCCCTGCAATCCAGCCTGTAATCCCAGCACTTTGGGAGGCTGCAGTGGGAAGATCGCTTGAGGCCGGGAGTTCAAGACCAGCCTGGGCAACATAGCCAGACCCCATCTCTGCAGCCAATACAAAACAATGGCTGCATACAGTGGCTCACCCCTGCAATCCAGCCTGTAATCCCAGCACTTTGAGAGGTTTGCTGCAGGCCGGGAGTTCAAGACCAGCTTGTCAACACAGCCAGACCCCGTCTCTACAAGATGTACAAAAATCAGCCGGGCGTGGTGGTGGGTGCCTGCAGTCCTGGCTCCCCGGGAGGCTGAGGCAGGAGGAAGAAGCTTGAGCTGGGAGACACTGGCACGTGTCTAGACTGCAGTGGGGCTGTGACTACCAGCACGAGGCCTATTAGCATCGGCTTCTAGCTGGGGCGCCCTAATTATCCCTCATTAGTATTTAGCAGCGTTGGGCCTGCCTGGCGTTAGCTTGTGCTGCAGCAGCCTGTTTGATAGGAGGCGACGCGGAGGTCAGCGTGCAGGCATTCATTAGGCCTGGACGTCAGGAATGATTCCCGGCCACGGGAGCCGGCTCCCTTCACAGGCACCCGGCCGGCCCTTCCGGGCGGCTGGGCCCCCGTCCGCACCACGCAGGGCTGGTGTTTTCCAGCCTCTAAAGGTGCTGAATTTGGCTGAGGGCTGACGGCGTGTCCTGAATCCACACACAGCAACGGGAGGTTCGTAAGGACTGCGCCCAGCCAGGCTTTGCTTTAATTAGGCCCAGAGTGAGAAACACACACACGAAGATGACGGTCACGGAGGAATAAGTTTTTTTTGTTTGTTTCTGTTTTTGTTGTTTTTGAGACGGAGTCTCGCTCTGTCGCCCAGGCTGGAGGGCAGTGGCGTGATCTCGGCTCACTGCAAGCTCCACCTCCCGGGTTCACGCCATTCTCCCGCCTCAGCCTCCCGAGTAGCTGGGATGACAGGTGCACGCCGCCACGCCTGGCTAATTTTTTGTATTTTAGTAGAGACGGGGTTTCACCGTGTTGGTCAGCCTGGTCTTGAACTCCTGACCTCAGGTGATCTGCCCGCCTCGGCCTCCCAAAGTGCTGGGATGACAGGCATGAGCCACCGCACCCGGCCAGGAATAAGTTTTTATTATGTTCAAAGTCCTCTAAAAACTAGGCACCAGGGGAAGATGAACTGTCACAGAGAGAAAGAGAGAGAGAGACAGAGAAACAGAGAGAGAGACAGAGAGACAGAGACAGAGAGACAGAGAGAGAGACAGAGAGACAGAGACAAAGAGAGAGACAGACAGAGATACAGAGAGAGAAAGACGGAGAGACAGAGACAGGCAGAGAGACAGAGACAAAGAGAAACAGAGACAAAGACAGAGAGACAGAGAGAGACAAAGAGAGATACAGAGAGACAGACAGAGATAGAGACAGAGAGAGACACAGAAAGAGACAGAGACAGATGGAGAGACGAGAGAGAGACACAGAGAGAGGCAGAGAGACAGAGACAGAGACAGAGACAGAGAGATAGAGAGAGAAAGATGGAGAGACAGAGACACAGACACAGAGAGACAAAGAGAGAGATGGAGAGACAGAGACACACAGAGAGGCAGAGACAGACAGAGAGGCAGAGACAGAGAGAGAGATACAAAGAGAGACAGAGAGATACAGATAGAGAGACACAGAGACAGAGACAGACACGGAGAGACAGAGAGAGACACAGAGAGATACAAAGATGGAGAGACAGAGAGATACAGATACAGAGAGAGACAGAGATAGAGACAGAGAGACACACAGAGAGACAGAGACAGAGAGAACAAAGAGAGATACACACAGAGAGACAGAGACAGAGAGAGACAGAGAGACAAAGATGGAGAGACAGAGACAGACACAGAGATACAGAGAGACAGAGAGACAGAGATAGAGACAGAGAGACAAAGAGAGACAGAGAGGCAGAGAGACAAAGACAGAGAGACAGAGACAGAGAGACACAGAGAGACAAAGAGATGGAGAGAGAGACAGAGAGACAGAGAAACAGAGAGAGACAGAGACAGACAGATACAGAGAGAGAGACAGAGAGAGAGACAGACAGGGAAGGAAGGGAGGGAGGGAGGGAGGAAGGAAACAAAAGAGCAGAAAGAAAAACCCCAAGAGCCATAATGAAGATACGTCCTCTGCGTAAATTCCTCTGGTTTCCAGGCGGGTCCTGCAGCTCCCCCCTGCCGGCCACCCCCCGCCCCCCACTCCCAGAGCTGTGACTCATCGAACAACCCGACGTGCTTCGTTTCCCACGAGGCACGAGGCGGCTTTCGGAATATGCGGCAACTTTTTAGAAAAAAAGTTTACAGCCCATCGTTTCCGGCGTGTCTTTTAAGGGGGAAAAAAAATAGAACAAGAAACACGTTAAACCACGCTCCTCCCGGCCTTCCTTCTTCTGACACCGTTTTCCTTTAGAAGATCTCAAACTACAAGTCAGGACATGACATGTGCAGCGTCCCTGGCACACGCACCCTCTGCTGTTTGATTTCTGACGTGACTGTATAGGTGAAGCTGACAGGTCTCAGATGGAAGGCAGGGCAGACGCCTTTCAACAGAGGCGCGTTATCTGGGTAAATCTATCAAGGGTGCGTCCTGGGAGACGGCGGGCTGCCTTTGTAGAACGCCACGGCACGGGGGCCCCACGCTGGGCGCACCCCGGCTGGCTGACAGGCGGCCCGCGTTTCACCGTAATCACGAATAAAAGCCGGTTCCCTGCAGGTTACAGAGCTGCTGTGTTTTGACATTGACCCTAATACATAATTTAACCACAAAGCATGAGCTACACGCAACAAGATAAGGAAAGACCGGGGGACTGGCAGATAAAGTGATGTCGAATCAGAAATGATATTTGTTCCTGATCGTGCAGACGTGGGGGTGGCCGAACAGGCGGAGAGGGAGCGTGGCGGGTTCCACACGGTGGGTTGGAGACATGCACCTGCCCAGGCTGGGCCACTCCGGGTTAAGGCCGGGGCACTGAGTATTTTGGGGTGCAATGAACTCTGCACAATACAGCAGGGTGGGGGCAGAGATGAATCAAAGAACAGACCTGTTTCTTTGTGAGCTTCCCTGGCCTGTGCACACAGAGACAGACATACACACCCGCGCACAGACACACACACATTCATACACACCCGCACACATACACACAGGTGCACACACATGCCTGTACACATTCACACCCACACACATATCATTCATACACACCTACACACACACCTGTACACACACATTCACAACCCCACACACACCAGGACACACACATTCATACACACTTGCACACACAGGCGCACACACATGCCTGTACACACACATTCACACCCACACACATACATACACACCTACACACACACCTGTACACACACATTCACACCCACACACATACATACATTCATACACATGCACACACACAGGCACACACACAGGCACACACACATGCCTGTACACACACATTCACACCCACACACAGACATACACACACATTCATACACACCTGCACAGACACACATACACAGGCCCATGCATGCACACCTGTACACATCCCTTCACACCCACACACAGACGTACACACCTCATAAACCACGAGTCCGGCCTGGGCTGATTCCACAAGGCTTCACGGAGCTACCTGTGCAGGGGGTAGAGGCGTGAGGCTCAAAGGCGTGGACGCAGGGACAGACGTTTATTTACAGACACCCACGTGAGGTAGACAAACCACACATACGTCTCCAACAACACATGGTAATTCGTGAGGATGAAGGGATGAACGCCCGAGGCCCTATTCCCTTTGTGCTTCCCTGATCGAGCATGAAATGTTAATTTTTGCCTTTTTTCCTGTATAAAGGGCCCTTAGGTTGTTAGATATTCCTGCTTTCATAGTAGACGCATGTGGACTTTTTGTGATATTTTGTTGTGTTTCTACTGCTTGGTGGAGGCAGGAAAACCGACTCGTCAGTGTTTTATGATGAAAACGAAAAATATGTAAGGTGAGCGTTTGGAAAGACATGAAATCGTGACAGACATACTTTTGTGAATTTTGGTGATTTTTTTTTGTTTGTTTCAGTCTTTGGAAAAAACCTGTGGTTGGCCGGGCGCGGTGGCTCACGCCTGTAATCCCAGCACTTTGGGAGGCCGAGGTGAGTGGATCACGAGGTCAGCAGATCGAGACCATCCTGGCTAACACGGTGAAACCCCGTCTCTACTAGAAATACAAAAATTAGCTGGGCGTGGTGGCGGGCACCTGTAATCCCAGCTACTCAGGAGGCTGAGGCAGGAGAATCGCTTGAACCTGGGAGGTGGAGGCTGCAGTGAGCCAAGATTGCGACACTGCACTCCAGCCTGGGTGACAGAGCGAGACTCCATCTCATAAACAAAAACAAACAAACAAAACAACAACAACAAAAACCCCATGGTTATTTCTGTCTGATACCACAGAGAGGGTTTGGAGCCTCCCCACACGCATGGCTGTGTCCCAGTCCAGGTTCCAAAGGGGCTTTGTGGATCTTTTTCTGCAGACCAAATGAATGCTTTGTCCTGCCAAGTCCTACGTGGAAATCCTGAACCCCAAGGTCACGGTGTTACTAGTAGGGGGTCTTTGGGAGGTGAGGAGGTCGTGACAGTGGAGTGTCATAAGTGGCATTAGTATCCTCATAAAAGGGACACTAGAGCTTCCTCTGTCTCTGTCTCTTTCTCTCAACCCCCCCACCATGGAATGACACAGCAAGAAGGTCGCTGTCTGCAAGCCAGGAAAGGAGTCCTCACCAGGAGCTGAGATGTTGCCACTTTGATCTTGGGCCTCCCGTCTTCATGTGAGTGAGAAATCAATGTCTATTGTTTAAGCCCTGTGGTTTGTGGTACTTTGCTGTAGATTTTCTTTCTTTCTTTCTTTTTGAGACTGAGTCTCGCTCTGTCACCCAGGCTGGAGTGCAGTGGTGTGATCTTGGCTCACTGCAACCTCTGCCTTCTGGGTTCAAGTGATTCTCCTGCCTCAGCCTCCTGAGTAGCTGGGACTATAGGTGCCCGCCACCACACCTGGCTGATATTTGTATTTTTAGTAGAGATGGGGTTTCACCACGTTGGCCAGGATGGTCTCGATCTCTTGACCTTGTGATCTGCCCGCCTCAGCCTGCCCAAGTGCTGGGATTATAGGCATGAGCCACCAGGCCTGGCAATTCTATCATCTATCTATCTATCTATCTATCTATCTATCTATCTATCTACCTATCTATCTGTGTATCTATCTATCTATGTATCTGTCTATCATCTATCTATCTATCATCTATCTATCTATCTATCTATCTATCTATCATCTATCTATCTATCTATCTATCTATCATCTATGTATCTATCTATGTATTTATGTATCTATCTATGTATCTATCTATGTATCTATCTATCTATCTATCTATCATCTATCTATCTATCATCTATCTATCTATGTATCTATCTATCTATGTATCTATGTATCTATCTATCTATGTATCTATCATCTATCTATCTATCTATCTATATCTATCTATCTATCTATCTATCTATCTATCTATCTATCTATCTATCTCTCTATCTATCTATCCATCTAATCCATCTCTCCATCCATCTATCATCTATCTATCCATCTATCTTTTTTTTTTTTGAGACAGAGGAGCTGAAACATAGTGACAGGTTTCTATACCCAGAGAGCTCAACCTCTAGGGTGGAGAAGTTTAAACATTCACTAAACTGGCTGTCATTTAGTAATTGGTACAGAGCAAAGGGAGACATTTGTGTATGTGTGTGTGTGTGTTTTCACATCACAGTATATCATTCTCTTCTCATCATTTTGTCTCATTTTTCAGAAGCAACAAAAAGGAGAAGTTTATTTCCATGCAGAGAAGGAAGAGTTTGCTTTCTATTTTATTTTATTTTATTTTTCAGATAGAGTTTCACCCTTGTTACCCAGGCTGGCATGCAATGGGGCAATCTCGGCTCACTGCAACCTCCACCTCTGGGGTTCAAGCGATTCTCCTGCCTCAGTCTCCCAAGTAGCTGGGATTACAGACACCCACCACCACACCCAGCTAATTTTTTTGTACTTTTAGTAGAGACGGGGTTTTACCATGTTGGCCAGGCTGGTCTTGAACCCCTGACCTCAGGTGATCCTCCTGCCTTGGCCTCCCAAAATGCTGGGATTACAGGCATGAGCCATCGTGCTCGGCTGAGTTTGCTTTCTTTGGAGAGCAAACAGATAGCCCCACCAGAAATGTACTTATTTACTTAATTCTGGCATGTTTGGAGTGGATATTGGAGGTTTTCTCAGCCAGGGAGGTGAGAAAGTCTCCATCAAGTATTAATTAATTAATTAATTCATTCGTTCATTCAATTCAACTTTGAATTTAAAAGTGGAGAGTTCCCCTCTGTCTGACCGCAAAGTGAAGTGCAGAAGTAGCTTTATTTTAAACCTGCAGATAAGATGGATCGGTCTGTGATTTGTAATTAGAAGTGCAGCAGAGACAACAAGACAATCTGAATGTCCTATCATGTCTTTGACCTGTTCCTTGGGAGGTGGCATAACCTTAGCTTCAATCGTCAAGGCTGCAAGTGGAGGAGTTATTCAGGCAGCTGAAAATACCACCCCAGATCTTGCAGAGGAAGCAACCCAGGGATCGGAGCGTCCCTGCAGATGCTCCACACACAGGTGGGATATAGAAGTAGTGGAGGTGGACGAGGTCTAAGGAGAACGAGGAGAAGGACATGAGAGGATCAGAGAAGCCCTCGATAGCTTAGCCAGGAAAGGAATTCATGGGAAAAACGTTAGGGGAATTTATAGTCTTGGCAGGGAACCTGAAGATGGAAACTCAGGCAACAGAGCAGAACCCAAGGGAGGAAGGTGGTTGGGGAGGACTCTCCAAGCTGTGGTCATGAGGAATTTCTGTCCTGCAGCTGATTTCCTTTATTCTCTCAAGGCTCCAAGTGCTGGGCAGAAAGGCCAGCTCCCTGGATGCCAGGATGGGGGAGGGGGACAGAGAATGTATGAGGCTCCAGGACGCCAAAGAGGGAGGTGACGCTGGTTCCCAGCAAGACGTGCGAGGCAGGAATGACCCCACGATGACAAGGCTCTGAGTCCCAGCCCGATGGTTCGGCTCCCCCATCTCACATGTTCACGGAAGGAGCACAAGGAACTCCTCATGCGATGGCACGATCTTGGCTCACTGCAACCTCTGCCTCCTGGGTTCAGCTGACTCTCCTGCCTCAGCTTCCCAAGTAGCTGGGATTATAGGTGTCCACCACCACACCTGGCTAATTTTTGTATTTTTAGTAGAGACAGGGTTTCACTGTTGTTGGCCAGGATGGTCTCGATCTCTTGACTTTGTGATCTGCCCACCTCGGCCTCCCAAAGTGCTGGGATTACAGGCCTGGGGTCCCTCTTATAAAGGCACTAATCCATTCATGAGGCTTCATCCTCACAACCTCATCACCTTCCAAAGCTCTTCTTCCAAACACCATCCCCTTAGCGGTTAGGGATTCAACATAGCAATTTCTTGGGGGAACACGATATTCAGTGTATAGTGACTGTTGTTCTTTAAACACCTGCTAAATTATAATTAATATCATTACAGGAGGACACCCTTACCATGGAATATTCCCACCACCAGGATCTCTGTGATATACCTTCCGACTCTGCAAAATAACCTCCGTAAAACTTTGCACATCAAAACAACAAAACAACACAACGCAAACGGAATAAAACCCTTTGCTTTCGACTGAGTGCAGGGCAAGTTAGAAAACTCTCCAAAGATGAGTTTCTCCTTCTTTTTTTTTTCTTTTTGAGTTATGAGCAGAAAAAGTTTGGACACTTTTCACAGAACTCAGAAACATATTAATTTTTCACAGCCTTGTAAGTCAAAAATGGCTTGTCCAATTTGCTTCAAACTTCGCAGCCTGTTGGAAAGCCCCAGAACTTTCCAGCCAGAGGAGACATTTTGTCAAAGTTGGAAGGAGGTCAGAAGAGGGCATTAATGTGGAGGATGTGAAGACCTGGGTCCCGACCCTGGGTGGGCATATCTGTAATTGGATAAGAGGGCTTATCTGGAGCCCTCCCCTAGATTTGGGGTTGACAGATGCTCAGGACAGCATGATGCTCTCAAGGGCATCAAAGAGCAAAGCTTCCCCGTCAATGGCTCTGTTTGGAGAGGGAGTAGCTGGGGTAGTTGGGGGCTCAGCCCCGTTTCAAGAGGGAGTAGCTCTGTTTGGAGAGGGAGTAGCTGGGGGAGTCAGGGACTCAGCCCCATTTCAAGAGGGAGTAGCTCTGTTTGGAGAGGGAGTAGCTGGGGGAGTCGGGGACTCAGCCCCGTTTCAAGAGGGAGTAGCTCTGTTTGGAGAGGGAGTAGCTGGGGGAGTCAGGGACTCAGCCCCATTTCAAGAGGGAGTAGCTCTGTTTGGAGAGGGAGTAGCTGGGGGAGTCGGGGACTCAGCCCCATTTCAAGAGGGAGTAGCTCTGTTTGGAGAGGGAGTAGCTGGGGTAGTCGGGGGCTCAGCCCCGTTTCAAGAGGGAGTAGCTCTGTTTGGAGAGGGAGTAGCTGGGGGAGTCAGGGACTCAGCCCCGTTTCAAGAGGGAGTAGCTCTGTTTGGAGAGGGAGTAGCTGGGGGAGTCAGGGACTCAGCCCTGTTTCAAGAGGGAATAGCTCTGTTTGGAGAGGGAGTAGCTGGGGGAGTCGGGGGCTCAGCCCTGTTTCAAGAGGGAGTAGCTCTATGTGGAGAGGGAGTAGCTGGGGTAGTCGGGGACTCAGCCCCGTTTCAAGAGGGAGTAGCTCTGTTTGGAGAGGGAGTAGCTGGGGGAGTCAGGGGCTCAGCCCTGTTTCAAGAGGGAGTAGCTCTATGTGGAGAGGGAGTAGCTGGGGTAGTCGGGGACTCAGCCCCGTTTCAAGAGGGAGTAGCTCTGTTTGGAGAGGGAGTAGCTGGGGGAGTCGGGGGCTCAGCCCCGTTTCAAGAGGGAGTAGCTCTGTTTGGAGAGGGAGTAGCTGGGGGAGTCGGGGACTCAGCCCCATTTCAAGAGGAGTAGCTCTGTTTGGAGTGGGAGTAGCTGGGGGAGTCGGGGACTCAGCCCCGTTTCAAGAGGGAGTAGCTCTGTGTGGAGAGGGAGTAGCTGGGGGAGTCGGGGGCTCAGCCCCATTTCAAGAGGGAGTAGCTCTATTTGGAGAGGGAGTAGCTGGGGTAGTCGGGGACTCAGCCCCGTTTCAAGAGGGAGTAGCTCTGTTTGGAGAGGGAGTAGCTGGGGGAGTCAGGGGCTCAGCCCTGTTTCAAGAGGGAGTAGCTCTATGTGGAGAGGGAGTAGCTGGGGGAGTCAGGGACTCAGCCCTGTTTCAAGAGGGAGTAGCTCTGTTTGGAGAGGGAGTAGCTGGGGGAGTCAGGGGCTCAGCCCCGTTTCAAGAGGGAGTAGCTCTGTTTGGAGAGGGAGTAGCTGGGGGAGTCGGGGACTCAGCCCCGTTTCAAGAGGGAGTAGCTCTGTTTGGAGAGGGAGTAGCTGGGGGAGTCGGGGACTCAGCCCCGTTTCAAGAGGGAGTAGCTCTGTTTGGAGAGGGAGAAGATGGGGGAGTCAGGGGACCAGCCCCGTTTCAAGAGGGAGTAGCTCTGTTTGGAGAGGGAGTAGCTGGGGGAGTCGGGGACTCAGCCCCGTTTCAAGAGGGAGTAGCTCTGTTTGGAGAGGGAGTAGCTGGGGGAGTCGGGGACTCAGCCCCGTTTCAAGAGGGAGTAGCTCTATGTGGAGAGGGAGTAGCTGGGGAGCCGGGGGCTCAGCCCTGTTTGAAGAGGGAGTAGCTCTGTTTGAGAGGGAGTAGCTGGGGAGTCGGGGACTCAGCCCCATTTCAAGAGGAGTAGCTCTGTTTGGAGTGGGAGTAGCTGGGGGAGTCGGGGACTCAGCCCCGTTTCAAGAGGGAGTAGCTCTGTGTGGAGAGGGAGTAGCTGGGGAGTCAGGACTCAGCCCCGTTTCAAGAGGGAGTGGCTCTGTTTGGAGAGGGAGTAGCTGGGGGAGTCAGGGACGCAGCCTCGTTTCAAGAGGGAGTAGCTCTGTTTGGAGAGGGAGTAGCTGGGGGAGTCAGGGACGCAGCCCCGTTTCAAGAGGGAGTAGCTCTGTTTGGAGAGGGAGTAGCTGGGGGGAGTCAGGGGCTCAGCCCTGTTTCAAGAGGGAGTAGCTCTGTTTGGAGAGGGAGTAGCTGGGGGAGTCGGGGGCTCAGCCCTGTTTGAAGAGGGAGTAGCTCTATTTGGAGAGGGAGTAGCTGGGGGAGTCGGGGACTCAGCCCTGTTTCAAGAGGGAGTAGCTCTGTTTGGAGAGGGAGTAGCTGGGGGAGTCGGGGACTCAGCCCCGTTTCAAGAGGGAGTAGCTCTGTTTGGAGAGGGAGTAGCTGGGGGAGTCGGGGACTCAGCCCCGTTTCAAGAGGGAGTAGCTCTGTTTGGAGAGGGAGTAGATGGGGGAGTCAGGGACTCAGCGTGGGGCTCACACCCTGTTTTCCCAAGCACTTCCGATTTATATTATAAAAATCTCATTTTCAGAAAAAAAGAAGGGAGTTTTACATGGGATAGGGTGGTCTGAAATCAGCAAAAACAAAACAAAACAAAAAAAACGCTTTTCAGGAAAACGATGATGGATTTGGGCGGGGAGAGGACAGAGCTCCTGGGACCTGATTACTGTTAATTTGTAATCCAGGGAGGTCCGGAGCCTGGTGAAATATTAATGCTGCAGAAAGGCCACCGTCGTCTGATTCTTTCTGCGCTTTTGGGACAATCCCAATGGATGTAAGACACCCCACGTTGATTTATTTATGTTCACAGCATGTGGCCGAGGCAGCAGGAGACCCCAAGTTGTATTCAAAATATTCAAAAGGGGCTTTTGTTTTTTCCCTTTGTTTCAGCGATTTCTGCACTGTTGGCTGAAAGTGCTCTGAGTTCACAAGCTACGGCGGTGAGTTCCATTTCTGCAGCCAGCAGCCTCGGGGACGGCCTGGCGGGGGGTAGGAATGCCACACCCTGATCCCACACTTCCTGGCTCACTCCTGACTGTGAGAGTCACGCTGGACTCTGGGTTTTATTTATTCATTTATTTTTGACAGAGAATCTCGCTGTGTCGCCCACGCTGGAGTGCAGTCGTGCACCCCAGGCTCACTGCAACCTCCACCTCCTGGGTTCAATTCTCCTGCCTCAGCCTCCCGAGTAGCTGAGACTACAGGCGTCTGCCACCACGCCTGGCTAATGTTTTTTATTTTTTAAGTAGAGATGTGGTTTCGCCGTGTTGGCCAGGCTGGTCTCGAACTCCTGATCTCAGGTGATCCACCCGCCTCGGCCTCCCGAAGTCCTGGGATTACAGGCGTGAGACACCGCGCCTGGCCTCCGAACTCTGTTTCAAGTTTTTTATTTTTATTTTTTATTTTTTAATTGAGGTGACTTTCATGAAACATGCAATGAACCATTTTATTTTTATTATTTATGTATTTATTTTGAGATAGGATCTCACTCTGCTGCCCAGGCTGGCCTCGTTATTTTATTTTGTGTTGGCCAGCCTCAACATCCTGGGCTCAGGTGATCCTCCTGCCTCAGCCTCCCGAAGTGCTGGGATTACAGGTATCCACACCACGTCAGGCTAATTAAAAAAAAAAATTTTTTTAATGTGAGGATTAGTCATGGGGGTTAATTGTAACATTGTTTCATTACCCAGGTATTAGCCTGGCTAATATTTTAAAATTTTCTTTTTTTGACATGGAGTCTTGCTCTGTCTCCCAGGCTGGAGTGCAATCGTGCGATCTCGACTCACTGCAACCTCCGCCTCCTGGGTTCAAGCGATTCTCCTGCCTCAGCCTCCCAAGTAGCTGAGATTACAGGTGCCCACTAGACCAGGCTAATTTTCTTTTTTCTTTTCTTCTTTTTTTTGAGATGGAGTCTTGTTCTGTTGCCCAGGCTGGAGTGCAGTGGTGCGATCTGGCTCACTACAACGTCCGTCTTCTGGGTTCAAGTGATTCTCCTGCCTCAGCCTCCCGAGTAGCTGAGATTACAGGCACCTGCCACCATGCCCGGCTAATTTTCTTTTTTCTTTTTTTTTTTTGAGATGGAGTCTCGTTCTGTTGCCCAGGCTGGACTGCAATGGTGCGATCTGGCTCACTACAACGTCCGCCTCCTGGGTTCAAGTGATTCTCCTGCCTCAGCCTCCTGAATAGCTGGGATTACAGGCACCCACCACCACACTCAGCTAATTTTCTTTTCTTGTTTCTTTCTTTCTTTCTTTTTTCTGAGACGGAGTCTTGCTCTGTTGCCCAGGCTGGAGTGCAGTGGTACGATCTCGGCTCACTGCAACCTCCGCCTCCTGGGTTCAAGTGATTCTCATGCCTCAGCCTCCTGAATAGCTGGGATGACAGGTGCCCATCACCACACTCGGCTAATTTTTGTATTTTTAGTAGATACCGGGTTTCACCATGTTGGCCAGGCTGGTCTCAAACTCCTGACCTCAGGTGATCTGCCCACCTCAGCCTCCCAAAGTGCTGGGATTACAGGCGCCTGCCACCATGCCCGGCTAATTTTTGTATTTTTAGTAGATACCGGGTTTCACCATGTTAGCCAGGCTGGTCTCAAACTCCTGACCTCAGGTGATCCGCCCACCTCAGCCTCCCAAAGTGCTGGGATTACAGGCACGAACCGTAGCACCCGACCGGCCTCTTTATGCCACTGCAGGAACATTAACTTGCTTTCAGTAAGCGCCATTCCCACGAAAAAGCCGCAAGTGTGAAGTTTGCCTAGAAAACTTAGGCAGTTACTCCTTTTAGATAATTTAACTTCAAAGTCAAAACAGGGCATCGTAGAAAGGATCCGAATTTAGAGGTATGTTTTATTGAATCACTCAAGGCCTAGAAATAGAAATGATCAAAGGGTTTTTGCGAGCGTGCTTTCCAGCTTCTGCGGAGCTGAGCCCAGCTCACTAATGATGGTAATTGTGGTCATAGGTGAGTCGCACCTGAGCTAGGGGGTGGCTCTGAGCGTCCCTGCCTTCCGCCCTGCTGGGGAGCAAGGCTGTGGGGCCGCCTCTAATGATTGGTTGTTATTGTCTGAGGGTATCTAGAAATTCAACAGAGACCTACTTTATACTCTGGAAATGAAAGCCTTTTGTATTCAGCCAAGGGATTGGTGTTGGGAGGGGGCTGCATGGCTGTACATGGTGACGAATCCTGCCTGTGTCCCAAGCTCAGCCAGGTGGCCCAAGAAAAGCTGTCTGGCTTTTTAAATTTAAATTTAAATTTAATTTAATTTTAATTAATTAATTAATTTATTTATTTATTTATTTATTTTTGAGATGGAGTCTCGCTCTGTCGCCCAGGCTGGAGTGCAGTGGCACAGTCTCGGCTCACTGCAAGCTCCGCCTCCTGGGTTCACACCATTCTCCTGCCTCAGCCTCCCAAGTAGCTGGGACTACAGGCGCCCACCACCACGCCCGGCTAATTTTTTTTTGTATTTTTAGTAGAGACGAGGTTTCACCGTGTTAGCCAGGATGGTCTCGATCTCCTGACTTCATGATCTGCCCGCCTCGGCCTCCCAAAGTGCTGGGATTACAGGCGCCTGCCACCATGCCCGGCTAATTTTTGTATTTTTAGTAGAGACGGGGGTCTCACCATGTTGGCCACGCTGGTCTTGAACTAGTGACCACAGGTGATCTGTCTGCCTTGGCCTCCCAAAGTGCTGGGGTTACAGGCGTGAGCCACTGTGCCCAGTGATGTCACTTTTCTTTGAATAGTTTAGATCAAACCGCACCAACTGTATGTGACTTTGTTATATCTTTTATTATATGTATAACAAAAATATATAGTTATATATGTTGTATTTGGAAGTGTATCGCTGAATGTGGTTCTGAGGACCTTGGGGAATTATTTAATTTAATTAATTTATTGTAGAGACGGGGGCTGTCATGAGGTTGCTCAAACTTCTGGGCTCAAGTGATCCTCCCTTCTCGGCCTCCTAAAGTGCGGGGATTAAAAGTGTGAGCCACTGTGCCCAGCAGGGGAATAATTTTAAATGCTTCCTAAGCACAGTAAATAATGCATAAGCCATTTACTGCATCTGCTCCTCGATTTCCTTCCAAAAGTGCTTTGGGGCCGGGTGCAGTGGCTCACACCTGTAATCCCAACACTTCGGGAGGCTGAGGTGGGAGGATCGCTGGAGCCAGGAGTTTGAGACCAGCCTGGGCAGCATAGCAAGACCCCAGCTCTATAAAAAAGAAATCTTGGGAGGCCGAGGTGGGTGGATCACAAGGTCAGGAGATAGAGACCATCCTGGCTGACACGGTGAAACCCCGTCTCTATTAAAAATACAAAAAATTAGCCGGGCATGGTGGCAGGCACCTGTAGTCCCAGCTACTTGGGAGGCTGAGGCAGGAGAATGGCATGAACCTGGGAGGCGGAGGTTGCAGTGAGCCGAGATTGCACCATTGCACTCCAGCCTGGGCGACAGAGAGAGACTCTGTCTCAAAAAAAAAAAAAAAAATCAGCTAGATGTGGTGGTTTCCACTTGTAGTCCCAGCTCCTGGGGATGCTAAGGCAGGAGCATTCCTTGAGCCTGGGACGTCAAGGCTGCACTGAGCCGAGATCACACCACAGCTCTCCAGTCTGGGCAATAGAGTTAGGCTCTCATCTCTGCAAAAATAAAGATACAAAAGAATGCTCTCATTGTTCAGCTCCCACTTAGGAGTAAGAACATGCGGTGTTTGGTTTTCTGCTCCTGTGTGAGTTTGCTGAAAATGATGGTTTCCAGCTTCATCCATGTCCCTGCAAACAACACGAACTCATCCTTTTTCATGGCTGCATAGTATTCCATGGTGTCTATGTGCCACATTTTCTTTATCCAGTCTATCACTGATGGAGCAGTTTTTTTTTTTTTTTTTGATCCTTGGGTTGCTGCCATAAGTACCAAACTCATGCTTAACCAACAGGGCGTTCTGAGATGCACCCTCCGGGGACTCCCACGTGATCCGTTTCGCCACTAGGATGAAGCTCACCCTTGCAGGTTGAGACACATGGAGCTCGCACGGTTCCAGTGAACACAAAGCCAGCCCAGCCATAGTGAAAATGGGCCCCTGGTCTTTGGGGCCCTTGGGGCATCCATGACATAAAAATAGTGGCATTGCTTCCTTCTCACAACACCCAGAGGCAGGCGCTATTGTCAGGTTCATTTTCCTGGTGAGGAAATGAGGGGTTCATAGCTGGTGAGAGTGGGAACTCAGATCCCAGTGGGATTTCTTTTCCTTCTTTCTTTCTTTCTTTCTTTTTTTTTTTATTATACTTTAAGTTCTGGGGTACATGTGCAGAACATGCAGGTTGGTTACATAGGTACACACGTGCCGGGGTGGTTTGCTGCACCCATCAACCCATCATCTACATTAGGTATTTCTCCTCATGCTCTCCCTCCCCTTGCCTCCCACCCCCCAACAGGCCCTGGTGTGTGATGTTCCCCTCCCTGTGTCCATGTGTTCTCATTGTTCAACTCCCACTTATGAGTGAGAACATGTGGTGTTTGGTTTTCTGTTCCTCTGTTAGTTTGCTGAGAATGATGGTTTCCAGCTTCATCCATGTCGCTGCAAACGACATGAACTCATCCTTTTTCATGGCTGCATAGTATTCCATGGTATATATGGGCCACATTTTCTTTATCCAGTCTATCACTGATGGGCATTTGGGTTGGTTCCAAGTCTTTGCTATTCCCAGCAGGTTTTCTAAGCCCGTCGTCTTTGCTTAGCACACAGCATGATGTCGGCTCTCTGAATTCGCCATCTTTCTAGATGAGTCTCAGGGTTTTTCTTCTTCACTCAGCGTTTGGCAATAGGGAAGTTATTCTCAGCAGCCAACCCATCAGTGATAGACTGGATAAAGAAAATGTGGCACATAGACACTGTGGAATACTATGCAGCCATCAAAAAGGATGAGTTCATGTTGTTTGCAGGGACATGGATGGAGCTGGAAACCATCATTCTCAGCAAGCTCACACAGGAACAGAAAATCAAACACCACATGTTCTCACTCCTAAGTGGGAGTTGAACAATGAGAACACATGGACACAGGGAGGGGAACATCACACACCAGGGCCTGTTGAGGGCTGTGGGGCTGCAGAAGGGATTGCATTAGGAGAAATTCTCACGAACTATGAACCCCTCATTTCCTTATCAGGAAAAATGTACTTGAAAATAGCGCCTGCCTCTGTGTGCTGTGGTAAGGAATCAATGCCATTATTTATGTCTCATTTATGTCTCTCACACTGTGGCTTGAGCCTGTGTCTGTTTATTCTGCTCTGGTTTGTGGTGGAGCCTGCCATCTGTCAACCTCTGCACCTGCTCTGAAGTTTTCCTCTCGATGGTACCCCCCCATCATCGTGCCGCCCTTGAGTTCCCACGGGAGCTGCACTTTCTGCAAGACCTTTTGCCAGAGGGTAGCTGCCTCTTGGATCGTGCGTCTCCATCGGACGCACTCAGTTTTTGTGTGAAAATCCATGGGAATAAAAAGGCTCTTCTTGTGCTGAAAAATGGAGCCCAGGGGTTCAGCCAGCAGAGGACTCTGTGGGTATAAATATGAATGGAGAGGATTCTAAATATATAGCAGAGCAGGAGTCAGATGTTTGTGGAGCGGTGAAACGGCCTGGCCAGGTTCTTGGAACTTTAGAAATGAGGATGGCTTCCAGGGGATTTGGGGAGCGAGCATTCTCAAGCGGGAATGAACCTGCGCCCTGGCGGACACTCGGCACTGTCTGGGGCGGTTCTGGGTGTTGTTACTGGGAGGGGGGTGCTCTTGGCACGTGGTTGGTGGAGCTTGGGGATGATGCTCAGAGCCTTACAGTGACCACAGAGAATCCTCCAGCCCCAAATGTCAGCAGAGGTGAGGCTGAGAGATACTATCTGAGGTACTCTATCTATCATCTGTCAATCAATCGATCAATCAATCTCAATCTATTATCTATCCACCTATCATCTCTCTATAATCTCTCTTTCTCTCCCAACCATCCATCTGTCCATCCATCCATCCATGCACCCATCCATCCATCCATCCATCCATTGTCTATCATGCATCTATCTATTCATCCATCCATCATCTATCTATCGTCTCTATCATCTATAAATCAATCAATGTATCCATCATCTATCATTCATCCATCCATCATCCATCTTTATTATTTATCTATCATCTATCTATCCATCTATCATTCATCTATCCATCTGTTACCTATCTCTATCATATATAAATCAATCAATCATCTATCATCCATCAATCTATCTACCTATCTATAGCTATCTACCTTTACTTATTATATATCATCAATCTTTATCTATTATCTGTCTATCATCTATCTATCCATCATTCATCTATCATCTATTCATCCATTACCTATCTATCTCTATCATCTATAAATCAATCTATCATCCATCCATCTATTATCTATCTATCTATCTATATTATCTATTACCTATCATCTATCTATCTACGGATCTATTTATTCACCCATTATCTACCTATCTGTCTATCTATCTATCTATCTATCATCTATCTATCTATCCATCTATTACCTATCATCTATCTATGGATCTATTTATTGACCCATTATCTATCTATCTATCTATGTATCTATCTATCTATCATCTATCTATCTATCTATCTATCATCTATCCATCTATTACCTATCATCTATCTATGGATCTATTTATTGACCCATTATCTGTCTATCTATCTATCTATCTATCTATCTATCTATCATCTATCATCTATCTATCTATCTATCATCATCATCTATCTGTCTATCTATCTGTCTATTACCCATGATCTATCTATCTACGGATCTATTTATTGACCCATTATCTATCTATTATCTATCTATCTATCTATCATCATCTATCTATCATCTATCATCTATCTATCTATCTATCTATCTATCATCTATCTATCTATCTATCTATCTATCTATCTATCTATCTATCATCTATCCATCTATTACCTATCATCTATCTATGGATCTATTTATTGACCCATTTTCTATCTATCTATCTATCTATCTATCTATCTATCTATCTATCTATCATCTATCTATCATCTATCATCTATCTATCTATCTATCTATCATCATCTATCTGTCTATCTATCTATCTGTCTATTACCTATCATCTATCTATCTACAGATCTATTTATTGACCCATTCTCTATCTATCTATCTATCTATCTATTTATCTATCTATCCATCCATCTATCATCTATCTATCTATCATCTATCTGTCTATCTATCTGTCTATTACCCATGATCTATCTATCTACGGATCTATTTATTGACCCATTATCTATCTATCTATTATCTATCTATCTATCTATCTATCTATCTATCTATCTATCTATTACCTATCATCTATCTACGGATCTATTTATTGACCCATTATCTATCTATCTATCTATCTATCTATCTATCTATCTATCTATCTATCTATCTATCCATCTATTATCTATCATCTATCTATGGATCTATTTATTGACCCATTTTCTATCTATCTATCTATCTATCTATCATCATCTATCTATCATCTATCATCTATCTATCTATCTATCTATCTATCTATCTATCTATCATCTATCTATCATCTATCTGTCTATTACCTATCATCTATCTATCTACGGATCTATTTATTGACCCATTATCTATCTATCTATCTATCTATCTATCTATCTATCTATCTAATCTAATCTGTGCTTTTCAGCCGGGGATGATTGTCTCCTCTGAGGACACTTCGTCAGTCTCTGGGGACACTTTTGGTTGTCTGGATTGGGGAGTGAGGGTGCTCCTGGATTGGGAGTGAGGGTGCTCCTGGTCGCTGGTTGGTGGAGCCCAGGGATGCTGCTCAACACCCTACAGTGCACAGATCAGCCCCACCAGAGAGAATCGTCCAGTCCCAAGTGTCAGCAGTGCCAGGGCTCAAAGGGGGCTCTATCACCTATCAGTGATCTATCAGTCAATTATCTATTAACTGTCTATCTGTATCAATTATCTGTCATACCTATCAATCAGCTATCAATCATTAATCATCTGTCTATATCAATTATGCATCATACCTATCAATCAACTATCTATCAATCATCAATCATCTATCTATACTAATTATCCACCATATGTATCAATCAACTATCAATCATCAATCATCTATCTGTGTGAATTATCCATCATATCTATCAATCAGCTATGAATCATCAATCATATATCTATATCAATTATCCATCAAACCTATAAATCAACTATCAATCATGAATCATCTATCTGTGTGAATTCTCCATCATTTCTATCAATCAGCTATGAATCATCAATCATATATCTATATCAATTATCCATCAAACCTATAAATCAACTATCAATCATCTATCTGTGTGAATTATCCATCATATCTATCAATCAGCTATGAATCATCAATCATATATCTATATCAATTATCCATCAAACCTATAAATCAACTATAAAGCATGAATCATCAATCTGTGAATTCTCCATCATTTCTATCAATCAGCTATGAATCATCAATCATATATCTATATCAATTATCCATCAAACCTATAAATCAACTATCAATCATCAATCATCTATCTGTGTGAATTATCCATCATATCTATCAATCAGTTATGAATCATCAATCATATATCTGTATCAATTATCCATCAAACCTATAAATCAACTATCAATCATGAATCATCTATCTGTGTGAATTCTCCATCATTTCTATCAATCAGCTATGAATCATCAATCATGTATCTATATCAATTATCCATCAAACCTATAAATCAACTATCAATCATCTATCTGTGTGAATTATCCATCATATCTATCAATCAGCTATGAATCATCAATCATATATCTATATCAATTATCCATCATACCTATCGATCAACCATCTATCAATCATCAATCATCTATATCAATTATCTGTCATACCTATCAATCATCAATCATCTATCTATATCAATTATCCATCATACTTATCAATGAACCATCTATATGAATTATCCATCATATCTATCAATCAACTACCTATCATCAATCTATCTATGTCAATTATCCATCATACCTATCAGCTATCAATCAACCATCTATCTATATCAATTATACATCATACCTATCAACTATCTATCATCAATCATCTATATGAATTATCCATCATACCTATCAATCATCAATCATTGATCTATATCATTATGCATCAATCATCAATCATCTATATCAATTATCAATCATCTATTTACCTATCAAATCAACTATCATCTATCATCGTATCTATCAATTATCCATCAGTCAGTTAGGTCTCAAAACTTTGTTTTGGGCTGGGCACGGCGGCTCACACCTGTAATCCCAGCACTTTGGGAGGCCAAGGCGGACCAATCACCTGAGGTCCGGAGTGTGAGACCAGCCTGGCCAACACGGTGAAACCCCATGTCTACTAAAAATACAAAAACTAGCTGGGCATGGTGGCGCGTGCCTGTAATCCCAGCTGCTCGGGAGGCTAAGGCAGGGGAATTGCTTGAACCCGGGAGGCGGAGGTTGCAGTGAGCTGAGATTTTGCACTCCAGCCTGGGCAACAAGAGTGAAACTTTGTCTCAAAAATAAAAAAAATAAAAAATAAAACCTTCGTTTTGTCCTGAGTTGAAACTGAAGGGCTGGCATCGTGCTTCCCAATGTCCTGTTTTATGCTGGAGGTGGCAGTGTTCCAATAATGGAACGCTAGGCATCAATGGGTTTAAGCCCACTATGATTTTAGCACTGATATGGGAAGTACAGGACTCCTTCATGGAGAAAATAAGACACTGGTTTTGCTTTCTGTTCTCTTTTTTTTGAGATGGAGTCTTCTTCTTGTACCCCCAGACTGGTGTGCAGTGATACTATCTCTGCTCACTGCAACCTCCGCCTCCCGGGTTCAAGCGATTCTCATGCCTCAACCTCCAAAGTAGCTGGGGTTACAGATGCACGCCATACCTGTGCACCATGCTGGCCAGGCTGGTCTCAAACTCCTGACCTCAGGTGATCTGCCCACCTCAGGCTCCCAAAAGTGCTGGGATTACAGGCGTGAGCCACCACACCTGGCTGCAAACACCCCATTTCAAATATACTAAGTCTTTCAGCTCAGAAGGTCAGAAACGGCCAAGGGTGGCTGGGCTGGTGGCTCACGCCTGCAATCCTGCAATCCTAGCATTTTGAGAGGCCAAAGTGGGAGGATTGCTTGATGCCAGGAGTTTAAGACCAGCCTGGGCAACATAGCAAGACCCCCATTTCTACACAAAATAAAAAAAACTTACTCAGGTGTGTTGGCTCACGCCTGCAGTCCCAGATACTGGGAAGTCTGAGGAGGGAGGATCACCTGAGTCCAGGTGTCTGAGGCTGCAGTGAGCCGTGATTGAGCTACTGCACTCCAGCCTGGGCCACAGAGCCAGACCTTGTCTTACAAATAAAATAATAATAATAAAAATAGGCGAGGCGCGTTGGCTCACGCCTGTAATCCCAGCACTTTGAACCCGGGAGGCGGAGGTTGCAGTGAGTCGAGATTTTGCACTCCAGCCTGGGCAACAAGAGTGAAACTTCGTCTCAAAAATAAAAAAAATATAAAATAAAACCTTCGTTTTGTCCTGAGTTGAAACTGAAGGGCTGGCATCGTGCTTCCCAATGTCCTGTTTTATGCCGGAGGTGGCAGTGTTCCAATAATGGAACGCTAGGCATCAATGGGTTTAAGCCCACTATGATTTTAGCACTGATATAGGAAGTACAGGATTCCTTCATGGAGAAAATAAGACCTGAGAAAATGCTCAGGTACGTTTTTGCTTTATTTCAGGATTTCTTTACGTTGCTGTGAAAACCTGGATGTTGGGGGCTCTGTCTGCGTATTGTAGACGGAGTTTTGAATTGCTTCAGTGGAAACATGGAGTATTTTACCTTATGCTGTCAACTTGCTGGGGGGAGCGTGGAGACAATTTAACCTTCTGGCTCTGGTGATCATCTTGTGGCAGAGGTCTCGGAGACCCTCCCAGAGCCTGGCTGCCACGGTGCTGCATTTCCCCCCCGGCCCTGGCCTGCCTTGGGACACCCCCACCTCGCCGGCCCCGGGTCTGTATTCCCCAGAATTTCGCCACACACACGGTCATCACAGCCTGCGATGTTTAATTACGGCTTCATGCACCAGGCTATTGCCCTGAACACGGGTGACAGGCCAAACACACACTAATTACCTAATTTAATTCAAGCCCGCCTGGCCCCGCGGAAAGGCTGAACCGGGGATGAGCACAGATGCCCCATCGTTACCTCCGGATGTCAAATTGAAGTGAGGTTTTCCCGCATGAGCTGGAGGAGCCGTTTCTATGCACGGTTTCCACGGATTGCAGGAGAAACGGTTTTGCGTTTGCCCTCTGGATAGCCCTGTCAGTTTTATCGAGCGTGTCTGATTAAGGAATATTTAAAGGCATGTGTTCGGAAGCATTTCTCCCCTTCGTGTGTGTGTGTGTGTGGCTATGTTTAAAAAAAAAAAGTAAAACCAGTTACAGGCGAAGTAGGCTAGTTTGGTGCCGAGATAACACCGTCGTTGATGACCTGGCTTAAATAATGCAGTTGTTAGAAACCAGCTCTCAATGCCTCATTGTGGGTTGGCTCAGGAGGGTTTGTACGAGGTCCTGACCCCAAACCTGTTTGCATCTGAGGCCGACGGGAGACATTTTGCCTGGAGTATGAGGCTGGCTGGGCAGAGAGCCCTGTTCAGCGCCTGGAAGGTCCTCAGATAGCATTAGAGGGGCTGTTTTGGGAAGGTTTTCTGGCAGCTGAGTCCCAATTCCCAGGAGGAAGTAGGCACTGAGCAGACAATTTCAGCTCCCCCAGTGAAGGCGTCCAGGCTGCAGAGAAAGATAACAGTGGCCCCCTGCCCTATCCCGGCAAAGCTGACCCCAAGAATGCCCAGGTTACAAGCCCACGTGGACACTGTCTCCTTGTTCCTCGGAAGAGAATTCTGCATTAGGAAGGAATCCAAGGGGAATGGGGAGAAAAGAGGCCTGAGATGTGTCCACAGAAGCAAGCCGTGCCGGGGCTGAGCCACCTTCACGAGACACCACTTATGTCTCTCTCTGTGTTGGGAGCCGTTTGGTAAGTGGGTACTTTTGGGTAAGCCAGCATTACAGACTTATTTGGGGATTTAAGGCTCAGTTAAATATGCCCCTCAAAAAAGTTTCCTGACTTTTTTTGATACACGAGTTGCATTATCAGGGGGCCTCATCAGCCGGGGACGCGGTGCAGGGCGGATGGAAGTCGTGGGCTGTGTCAACTCTACAGGGTTGTATTTTTTGCGCGCTCATTACGATTCTTGGATGTGTGTAATTTACATCTAAATGCACTGACTAATTTTGATCCAATCATGTCAAAAATGATAGGTACTGTGTGGGAGGAGATGACAGCCGTACCAGCACACGTTGCCAGAGTGAGAGTCCCTTGGGGCAATGATTTAATGCCCCCAGTCAGCCAGGCCTGTCAGATTCGGAGGCCAAATTATGACACATTATGTCGACGATCGGCCCACACGGAGGCTGCGGTGGGGGGAGCCCTGGTTCACCCAGCACACAGCCCCCACCCCGCGACACCTCCTCGCTCCATCCCGGCCGACCCCCACCCCCTCCAGCCCCGGCAGCCACCCCGTGCCCCGTCACACATGCAAGATGCAGAGTGGGGAGAAATGATGCATTAACTCCCCGTAAAAGAATCATTTGCATCTGTATTTTTTCCACCAGCAACAGCACATCAGGTGTTTGCAGAAAGGGCAGGCTGCATGGCGTGGGTGTGTTCGCGCGTGTGTGTGTGCACGTGTCCGCGTGTGTGTGTGGTGTCTGTGTGTGTGTGTCCGTGTGTGCACACGTGCCCATGTGTGTGCATGTGCATCTGTGTGTGGCATCTGCATGTGTCTCTCTGCGTGTGTCCATGTGTGTATGTATGTGTCTGTGCGTGCATATGCCTGTCCGTGTCTCTGCATGCATGTGACTATGAGTGTGAGCCTTTGCACGTATGTGTGTGTGCGTGTTTCTGTGTGTCTGTGCATATGCCTGTATGTGTGTCTGTGCATGCATGTGAGTGTATGTGTGTGTTAGTGTGAGGGTGGGCGTGCCTATGCACCTATGTGTGTATGTGTTTCTGCATGTCTGTGCATGCATGTGAGTGTGTGTGTGTGTTAGTGTGAGGGTGGGCGTGCCTATACACCTATGTGTGTATGTGTTTCTGCATGTCTGTGCATGCATGTGAGTGTGTGTGTGTGTTAGTGTGAGGGTGGGCGTGCCTATGCACCTATGTGTGTATGTGTTTCTGCATGTCTGTGCATGCATGTGAGTGTATGTGTGTGTTAGTGTGAGGGTGGGCGTGCCTATGCACCTATGTGTGTATGTGTTTCTGCATGTCTGTGCATGCATGTGAGTGTGTGTGTGTGTTAGTGTGAGGGTGGGTGTGCCTATACACCTATGTGTGTATGTGTTTCTGCATGTCTGTGCATGCATATGCCTGTGTGTGTCTCTGTGTGTATGCATGTGAGTGTGTGTGTGTGGGTGGGCGTGCCCATGCATGTGTGTGTGTACATGTGTCTGTGTATCTGTGCGTGCATAGGCCTGTATATGTGCCTGTGTGCACATGGGTCCGTATATGTGTGTCTGTGTGAATGTGGGTATGCCTGTGTACATACGTGTACATGTTTCTGCATATCTGTGCATACATATGCCTGTGTGTCTGTGTGCACACGAGTGTGAGGGTGGGCGTGCCTGTGCACCTATGTGTGTATGTGTTTCTGCATGTCTGTGCATGCATGTGAGTGTATGTGTGTGTTAGTGTAAGGGTGGGCGTGCCTGTGCACCTATGTGTGTATGTGTTTCTGCATGTCTGTGCATGCATGTGAATGTATGTGTGTGTTAGTGTGAGGGTGGGTGTGCCTATACACCTATGTGTGTATGTGTTTCTGCATGTCTGTGCATGCATGCACCTGCATGTGTGTCTGAGTGCATGCGGGTGTGTCTGTGTCTGAGTGTGGGCGTGCCCATGCATGTGTGTGTGTACATGTTTCTGTGTATCTGTGCGTGCATAGGCCTGTATATGTGCCTGTGTGCACATGGGTCCGTATATGTGTGTCTGTGTGAATGTGGGTATGCCTGTGTACATACGTGTACATGTTTCTGCATATCTGTGCATACATATGCCTGTGTGTCTGTGTGCACACGAGTGTGAGTGTGCACATGCCTATGGATATATGTGTGTACGTGTTTCTGCATGTCTGTGCATGCATATGCCTGTGTGTGTCTCTGTGTGTATGCATGTGAGTGTGTGTATCCGTGTGAGGTGGGCATATGCCTATGCACATATGTGTGTGCATGTTTCTGTATGTCTGTGCATGCATATGCCTGTATAATGTGTCTGTGTGCATGTATGTGAGTGTATATGTGTGTCTGTGTGAGAGTGGGCATGCCTATATACATATGTGTATGTGTTTCTGTGTATCTGTGTGTCTGTGCATGCATATGCCTGTATATGTGTCTGTGTGTTTGCACATGTGTCCGTATATGTGTGTCTGTGTGAATGCCTATGTACATATGTGTGTTTCTGTGTGTGCGTGCATATGCCTGTATGTGTCTGTGTGCACATGTGTCCGTATGTGTGTCTGTGTGAGTGTAGGTATGCCTATGTACGTACGTGTGTACGTTTCTGTGTATCTGTGTGTCTGTGTGTGCATATGCCTGTATATGTGCCAGTGTGTGTGCAAATGTGTCTGTATATGTGTGTCTGTGTGAATGTGGGTATACCTTATATGTATGTGTGTACATGTTTCTGTGTATCTGTGCATGCATATGCCTGCATGTCTGTCTGTATGCATGCATGTCAGTGTATGTTGGCGGCCCTTCCCCAGGGCCCCTCTTGCCTGAGGGAATTGCCACCCCCAGCCCCCCTTTGCTTTGTTTTGCGTCTGGGGAGTGATGTCACTGTCGGCTCTGCTGGATCCTCCCATCCTCGTTCCTCCTGGGCTTGCAGGATGAGTCTGTCAGGTGCAGACATGCCGTGGTGGGCTGTGTTCACGTTTGCACCTGCCCTCAGAAGTCCTTTCCCCGAGGAGGAGGCTGTGTTGGAGAGAGTGACCTTTAAGCACCTGTGGACCCTCACTGCTCTCGTTCTGAGACTGTGGTACCGGCTGTCTCCAGCCCCGGCCCTGGCCCGGTAACTTCCCCAGCAGAGGCTGTGCAGGAAAGTCGGCTGCTTCCTAATCTCTGTCTGTGCTCACATGCAGTCCTGGGTCGCTGTCTGCCACACGCTTATTTTATTTGGTAGAAGTTACAGCTCAAGCAATTTCCTTAGGAGACTTGTTGGGGTTTTTTGGTTCCGTGTAGGACGCCTGGTGCTTTAGGAGGAGGTGGGCATTAGAAGGAGTCCGGAGGTGGAACGCGGTGGCTCACGCCTGCAATCCCAGCACTTTGGGAGGCAGAGGCGGGCAGATCACCTGAGGTCGGGAGTTCGAGACCAGCCTGGCCAACATAGTGAAACCCCGTCTCTGCTAAAAATACAAAAATTAGCAGGGCGTGGTGGCAGGTGCCTGTAGTCCCAGCTACTGGGGAGGTTGAGGCAGGAGAATCGCTTGAACCCGGGAGGCAGAGGTTGCAGTGAGCCGAGATGGCGCCGCTGCCCTCCAGCCTGGGCGACAGAGGGAGAATCCGTCTCAAAACAAGAACAAAAGAATGTGTAAACCGCCATTGCAAACAGTTACAGTTTTTGAAGAACCATTTGGTGGTCAGAGTCTTGTAGCCGAAAGCACAACTTCGAATCTTGTGGCTAATTTAAACAGCAGCTTGGCTGTCAGAAGCGAGATGAAGTTGTCTGTCGCCCAGGCGGCGGGTTTTCAGTAAGCAGAGATCGCTTCTAACTCATTCCTGGGCAGAGGGTGACTTAGTTTCTAGTGTTTAAAACCAAGATGGCAACAATTGTTTCCCACAGCGACCCTCCTTCCTGCCTGGGGACGAGATTCCCTTTACAGGATCAAGAAATTAGCCACGAGATTAGCAGTTATGGTTTCGGCTACAAGACTCTGACCCTCCCTCCACGGCTGCTAAGGTCAGTGTTTGAGATATTTCTGACAGCGTACTTGATGGATCAGCCGGCCCCACCCACTAGCTCATCTGAGCCTGTGGTCCTCACCCGGGAACAGGCTCAGTGTGAGAAGGTTTCACCTCCGAACAATCAGCACTTCCACTCAGTGGCCTCCCAACCACCCACCAAGTGGTTCTTCAAAAATCTGATCCCTGGGGTCTGGGCGCGTTGGCTCACGCCTGTAATCCCAGCACTTTGGGAGGCAGAGGCGGGCAGATCACCTGAGGTCGGGAGTTCGAGACCAGCCTGGCCAACATGGTGAAACCCCGGCTCTACTAAAAATGCTAAAATTGGCCAGGCGTGGTGGCAGGTGCCTGTAATCCCAGCTACTTGGGAGGCTGAGGCAGGAGAATGGCTTGAACCTGGGAGGCGGAGGTTGCAGTGAGCCGAGACTGCGCCATTGCACTCCAGCCTGGGCGACGGAGCGAGACTCCATCTCAAGAAAAATAAATAAAAATAAAAATCTGATCCCTGGGGTCTGGGTGCCGTGGCTCACGCCTGCAATCCCAGCACTTTGGGAGGCAGAGGCGGGCAGATCACCTGAGGTCGGGAGTTCGAGACCAGCCTGGCCAACATAGTGAAATCCCGTCTCTGCTAAAAATACAAAAATTAGCAGGGCGTGGTGGCAGGTGCCTGTAGTCCCAGCTACTGGGGAGGTTGAGGCAGGAGAATCGCTTGAACCCGGGAGGCGGAGGTTGCAGTGAGCCGAGATGGCGCCGCTGCCCTCCAGCCTGGGCGACAGAGGGAGAATCTGTCTCAAAACAAAAACAAAAGAATGTGTAAACTGCCATTGCAAACAGTTACAGTTTTTGAAGAACCATTTGGTGGTCAGAGTCTTGTAGCCGAAAGCACAACTTCGAATCTTGTGGCTAATTTAAACAGCAGCTTGGCTGTCAGAAGCGAGATGAAGTTGTCTGTCGCCCAGGCGGCGGGTTTTCAGTAAGCAGAGATCGCTTCTAACTCATTCCTGGGCAGAGGGTGACTTAGTTTCTAGTGTTTAAAACCAAGACGGCAACAATTGTTTCCCACAGCGGCCCTCCTTCCTGCCTGGGGACAAGATTCCCTTTACAGGACCAAGAAATTAGCCACGAGATTAGAAGTTATGGTTTCGGCTACAAGACTCTGACCCTCCCTCCACGGCTGCTAAGGTCAGTGTTTGAGATATTTCTGACAGCGTACTTGATGGATCAGCCGACCCCACCCACTAGCTCATCTGAGCCTGTGGTCCTCACCCGGGAACAGGCTCAGTGTGAGAAGGTTTCACCTCCGAACAATCAGCACTTCCACTCAGTGGTCTCCCAACCACCCACCAAGTGGTTCTTCGAAAATCTGATCCCTGGGGTCTGGGCGCGGTGGCTCACGCCTGTAATCCCAGCACTTTGGGAGGCCGAGGCAGGTGAATCACATGAGGTTGGGAGTTCAAGACCAGCCTGACCAACACGGAGAAACCCCGTCTCTACTAAAAATACAACAAATTAGCCAGGCGTGGTGGCGGGCACCTGTAGTCCCAGCTACTCGGGAGGTTGAGGCAGGAGAATGGCATGAACCCGGGAGGCAAAGGTTGCAGTGAGCCGAGATCGCGCCACTGCACTCCAGCCTGGGGGACAGAGCGAGACTCCATCTCAGGAAAAATAAATAAAAATAAAAATCTGATCCCTGGGGTCTGGGCGCAGTGGCTCAGGCCTGTAATCCCAGCACTTTGGGAGGCCGAGTTGGGTGGATCACCTGAGGTCAGAAGTTCGAGACCAGCCTGACCAACATGGAGAAACCCCGTCTCTACTAAAAATACAAAAAATTAGCCCAGCGTGGTGGCGGGCGCCTGTAATCCCAGCTACTCGGGAGGCTGAGGCAGGAGAGTTGCTTGAACCCGGGAGGTGGAGGTTGCAGTGAGCCGAGATCGCACCATTGCACTCCAGCCTGGGTGACAGAGTGAGACTCCATCTCAAAATAAAAATAAAAATAAAAAAGAAATGTAGAGATGGATTTGAGTGATAATAAAACTCTTCTTTCCTGCACAGCTGACTCTGAGTAAATTACACTTTCCTGATTGCAGTTCCTCTGTCTAGATAAATCAGGTCCGTCTTGGTCGTGGGCAAAGTGAACCCATGGAGGGGTTACCGTATCTGTCCCCTAAAAAATAAATCAGTCTACCAAAAAGGCACATGCACTTATATGTTCATCGCAGCACAGTTCACAATAGCAAAGACATGGAATCAACCTCGGTGCCATGTTAGGCAGGATGGTCTCGATCTCCTGACCTCGTGATCCGCCCGCCTTGGCCTCCCAAACTGCTGGGATGACAGGCGTGAGCCACTGCACCCGGCCAGTTTTGAGTTCCTTATTTATTTTGAGACTGAGTCTCACTCTTTTGCCCAGGCTGGAGTGCAGTGGCACGATCTCAGCTCACTGCAACCTCCGCCTGCCGGGTTCAACCGATTCTCCTGTGTCAGCCTCCTGAGTAGCTGGAACTATGGGCGTCCACCACCACACTCGGCTAATTTTTGTATTTTTAGTAGAGATGGGGTTTCACCATATTGGCCAGGCTGGTCTCAAACTCCTGACCTCGTGATCTGCCCGCCTTGGCCTCCCAAAGTGCTGGGATTACAGGTGTGAGCCACCGCGCCTGGCCTTTTTTTTTCTTTTTTTTTTTTCTGAGACTGAGTCTTGCTCTGTCGCCCAGGCTGGAGTGCAGTGGCACGATCTTGGCTCACTGCAACCTCCGCCTCCTGGATTCAAGAGATTCTCCTGCCTCAGCCTCCCGAGTAGCTGGGGTTACAGGCGCCCGTCACCACACCTGGCTAATTTTTCGTATTTTTAGTAGAGACGGGGTTTCACCGTATTAGCCAGGATGGTCTTGATCTCCTGACCTCGTGATCCGCCCACCTCGGCCTCCCAAAGTGCAGGGATTACAGGCGTCTTCCTCAAATCTGAAAGATTGGAAACAGTGGAGAACGCCCATTCTAAAATTCCGCAAAGGTCGGAGTGACACAGTTAAAAATGGAGTTCGTTAAAAACGCTTAAATGTGTAGAATTCAGATCCAACTAAGTATTACTATGGACTTAGATGACGTTTAAAAAGAGCGTTTTGAATACGAATCTGTGCTCTAAAGAATTTGAACGTGTTGAAGAGAAGTTCAGATATTTAAGGACGTGTATGAGTCTCGAGAGGGGCAAATAAGAGAACTTTATTCTCAGCCTGGAGGCTGGAAGTCTGAGATGAAGTTGTCTGTCGCCCAGGCGGCGGGTTTTCAGTAAGCAGAGATCGCTTCTAACTCATTCCTGGGCAGAGGGTGACTTAGTTTCTAGTGTTTAAAACCAAGATGGCAACAATTGTTTCCCACAGCGACCCTCCTTCCTGCCTGGGGACGAGATTCCCTTTACAGGATCAAGAAATTAGCCACGAGATTAGCAGTTATGGTTTCGGCTACAAGACTCTGACCCTCCCTCCACGGCTGCTAAGGTCAGTGTTTGAGATATTTCTGACAGCGTACTTGATGGATCAGCCGGCCCCACCCACTAGCTCATCTGAGCCTGTGGTCCTCACCCGGGAACAGGCTCAGTGTGAGAAGGTTTCACCTCCGAACAATCAGCACTTCCACTCAGTGGCCTCCCAACCACCCACCAAGTGGTTCTTCAAAAATCTGATCCCTGGGGTCTGGGCGCGGTGGCTCACGCCTGTAATCCCAGCACTTTGGGAGGCTGAGGCAGGTGAATCACATGAGGTTGGGAGTTCAAGACCAGCCCGACCAACATGGAGAAACCCCGTCTCTACTAAAAATACAAAAAATTAGCCGGGCGTGGTGGCGGGCACCTGTAGTCCCAGCTACTCAGGAGGCTGAGGCAGGAGAATGGCGTGAACCCGGGAGGCGGAGGTTGCAGTGAGCTGAGATCGTGCCACTGCACTCCAGCCTGGGGGACAGAGCGAGACTTCATCTCAGGAAAAATAAATAAAAATAAAAATCTGATCCCCGGGGTCTGGGCGCGGTGGCTCAGGCCTGTAATCCCAGCACTTTGGGAGGCCGAGTTGGGTGGATCACCTGAGGTCGGGAGTTCAAGACCAGCCTGACCAACATGGAGAAACCCCGTCTCTACTAAAAATACAAAAATTAGCCGGACGTGGTGGCAGGCGCCTGTAATCCCAGCTACTCGGGAGGCTGAGGCAGGAGAGTTGCTTGAACCCGGAAGGCGGAGGTTGCAGTGAGCCGAGATTGCACCATTGCACTCCAGCCTGGGTGACAGAGTGAGACTCCATCTCAAAATAAAAATAAAAATAAAAAAGAAATGTAGAGATGGATTTGAGTGATAATAAAACTCTTCTTTCCTGCACAGCTGACTCTGAGTAAATTACGCTTTCCTGATTGCAGTTCCTCTGTCTAGATAAATTGGGTCCGTCTAGGTCGTGGGCAAAGTGAACCCATGGAGGGGTTACCGTATCTATCCCCTAAAAAATAAATCAGTCTACCAAAAAGGCATATGCACTTATATGTTCATCGCAGCACAGTTCACAATAGCAAAGACATGGAATCAACCTCACTGCCATGCTAGCCAGGATGGTCTCGATCTCCTGACCTCGTGATCCGCCCGCCTTGGCCTCCCAAACTGCTGGGATGACAGGCGTGAGCCACTGCACCCGGCCAGTTTTGAGTTCCTTATTTATTTTGAGACTGAGTCTCACTCTTTTGCCCAGGCTGGAGTGCAGTGGCACGATCTCAGCTCACTGCAACCTCCGCCTGCCGGGTTCAACCGATTCTCCTGTGTCAGCCTCCTGAGTAGCTGGAACTATGGGCGTCCACCACCACACTCGGCTAATTTTTGTATTTTTAGTAGAGATGGGGTTTCACCATATTGGCCAGGCTGGTCTCAAACTCCTGACCTCGTGATCTGCCCGCCTTGGCCTCCCAAAGTGCTGGGATTACAGGAACCACCGCTCCTGGCCCTGAGACTGAGTCTTGCTCTGTCGCCCAGGCTGGAGTGCAGTGGCACGATCTTGGCTCACTGCAACCTCCGCCTGCCGGGTTCAACCGATTCTCCTGTGTCAGCCTCCTGAGTAGCTGGAACTATGGGCGTCACCACCACACTGGCTAATTTTTGTATTTTTAGTAGAGACGGGTTTCACCAAGTTGGCCAGGCTGGACTCGAACTCCAGACCTCAGGTGATCCACCGCCTCGGCCTCCCAAAGTGCAGGGATTACAGGCGTCTTCCTCAAATCTGAAAGATTGGAAACAGTGGAGAACGCCCATTCTAAAATTCCGCAAAGGTCGGAGTGACACAGTTAAAAATGGAGTTCGTTAAAAACGCTTAAATGTGTAGAATTCAGATCCAACTAAGTATTACTATGGACTTAGATGACGTTTAAAAAGAGCGTTTTGAATACGAATCTGTGCTCTAAAGAATTTGAACGTGTTGAAGAGAAGTTCAGATATTTAAGGACGTGTATGAGTCTGCTGCGCCTGAGAGGGGCTTAAATAAGAGAACTTTATTCTCCCACAGCCCTGGAGGCTGGAAGTCTGAGATCAAGGCGTGGGCAGGGCTGGTTCCTCCTGTGGCCTCTCTCCTGGGCTTGGAGACGCCATCTTCTCCCTGTGTCCTCACACGGTCGTCCCTCTGTGTGTGTCTGTGTCTTAATCACCTGTTCCTATAAGGACACCAGTCCTCATTTTACCTTAGTCAGCTCTTTAAAGACCCTGTTTCCAAATACAGTCACATTCTCACGCCCTGGGGGATTAGAGCTTCAACCTGCACATTTTGGGGGTCACCATTCCTAACAGAAAATAAAACCTGCCCTTTGCCCTGGTCAGATGCAACTTGCTCTGTGAAAATAGAAAGCTTTGTTGGTTTCTTCCTGCCTCTGGACGCCCCGTGTCCAGTGGACACCACTACATCTGGCTAATTTTTGTATTTTCAGTAGAGATGGGGTTTCACCAAGTTGGCCAGGCTGGACTCGAACTCCTGACCTCCAGTCCGGCGGGCAGCTGGGGCCGGACTCCTTTCCCGACGTCCTGTGTGTTCTACGTCTCGAAGTTGGGATGAACTCTCACGGCAACCCCCTTCTCATGCTGTGGGTTCCGTTTAGCCTCCCTCAGAATTAGCTAAAAAATCCACCGGCTTGATTTATGGCGTTTGCAACGGCCGCACTCAAGGAACCTCCTGCCTGCTGAAAATGCTCACACCGGCGGAACGGGGAAGGCAATTAGGAATCCGTGGATGATAAATGGGTGTTTTAAGCAGCAGTTTACTTAATATCCCCATTAAACGAGACTCTTTGCATTAATCACTTCTTTCTCCAGCAGTCTATAAGGCCTTTTAATTGTTCCTTAAATGAGGACTGTGTTTCAGTCTAAACTCAATCTTGGATACAGAGAGAGAGAGATGCTAGCCAGGGTTCAGCTGCCCGGCTGCCAAGAAGTGTCAGAATCGATCACGTACGTGTTCACGTTTCCTACAGTCTCATTGGAGTTCTCTGAGATTGACAGGAGAAAGTACCACATACTTTGTGTGTGTGCGTGTGTGTGTGTGTGTGTGTGTGTGTCAGAGTCGGACGGACACAGAGGTCAGGGGCAGGGGTGTGTGTTTAAGTGTGAGTTTCTGAAAACAAAGACAAGCCGTTCCACTCACAATCTGCAGGCCTGCGATGTCGTGGGCCGTTGCATTATGTATTAGCAATATTTATTTTCATTTTATGATTTTATTTATTTGAGGCAGCGTCTTGCTCTCTCGCCCATGCTGGAGGGCAGTGGTGCAATCATAGCTCACGGCAGCCTCGATCTTCCAGGCTCGAGAAATCTTCGCTCCTCAGCCTCCTGAGTCGCTGGAACTACAGGTGCATGCCACCATGCTTGTCTATTTTTTGGAGGCAGGGTCTGTCGTCCAGGCTGGAGTGCAGTGGCACGATCTTGGCTCACTGCAAACTCCACCTCCCGGGTTCAAGCGATTCTCCTGCCTCAGCCTCCCGAGTAGCTGGTATGACAGACACCCACCGCTATATCTGGTTAATTTTTGTGTTTTCAGTAGAGACGGGGTTTCACCAAGTTGGCCAGGCTGGACTCGAACTCCAGACCTCAGGTGATCCACCGCCTCGGCCTCCCAAAGTGCAGGGATTACAGGCGTCTTCCCCAAATCTGAAAGATTGGAAACAGTGGAGAACGCCCATTCTAAAATTCCGCAAAGGTCGGAGTGACACAGTTAAAAATGGAGTTCGTTAAAAACGCTTAAATGTGTAGAATTCAGATCCAACTAAGTATTACTATGGACTTAGATGACGTTTAAAAAGAGCGTTTTGAATACGAATCTGTGCTCTATTTGAACGTGTTGAAGAGAAGTTCAGATATTTAAGGACGTGTATGAGTCTCGAGAGGGGCAAATAAGAGAACTTTATTCTCAGCCTGGAGGCTGGAAGTCTGAGATCAAGGCGTGGGCAGGGCTGGTTCCTCCTGTGGCCTCTCTCCTGGGCTTGGAGACGCCATCTTCTCCCTGTGTCCTCACACGGTCGTCCCTCTGTGTGTGTCTGTGTCTTAATCACCTGTTCCTATAAGGACACCAGTCCTCATTTTACCTTAGTCAGCTCTTTAAAGACCCTGTTTCCAAATACAGTCACATTCTCACGCCCTGGGGGATTAGAGCTTCAACCTGCACATTTTGGGGGTCACCATTCCTAACAGAAAATAAAACCTGCCCTTTGCCCTGGTCAGATGCAACTTGCTCTGTGAAAATAGAAAGCTTTGTTGGTTTCTTCCTGCCTCTGGACGCCCCGTGTCCAGTGGACACCACTACATCTGGCTAATTTTTGTATTTTCAGTATAGAGATGGGGTCTCACCAAGTTGGCCAGGCTGGACTCGAACTCCTGACCTCCAGTCCGGCGGGCAGCTGGGGCCGGACTCCCTTCCCGACGTCCTGTGTGTTTTACATCTCGAAGTTGGGATGAACTCTCACGGAAACCCCCTTCTCATGCTGTGGGTTCCGTTTAGCCTCCCTCAGAATTAGCTAAAAATCCACCGGCTTGATTTATGGCGTTTGCAACGGCCGCACTCAAGGAACCTCCTGCCTGCTGAAAATGCTCACACCGGCGGAACGGGAAGGCAATTAGGAATCCGTGGATGATAAATGGGTGTTTTAAGCAGCAGTTTACTTAATATCCCCATTAAACGAGACTCTTTGCATTAATCACTTCTTTCTCCAGCAGTCTATAAGGCCTTTTAATTGTTCCTTAAATGAGGACTGTGTTTCAGTCTAAACTCAATCTTGGATACAGAGAGAGAGAGATGCTAGCCAGGGTTCAGCTGCCCGGCTGCCAAGAAGTGTCAGAATCGATCACGTACGTGTTCACGTTTCCTACAGTCTCATTGGAGTTCTCTGAGATTGACAGGAGAAAGTACCACATACTTTGTGTGCGTGTGTGTGTGTGTGTGTGTGTGTGTCAGAGTCAGAGGGACACAGAGGTCAGGGGCAGGGGTGTGTGTTTAAGTGTGAGGTTCTGAAAACAAAGACAAGCCGTTCCACTCACAATCTGCAGGCCTGCGATATCGTGGGCCATTGCATTATGTATTAGCAATATTTATTTTCATTTTATGATTTTATTTATTTGAGGCAGCGTCTTGCTCTGTCGCCCATGCTGGAGGGCAGTGGTGCAATCGTAGCTCACGGCAGCCTCGATCTTCCAGGCTCGAGAAATCTTCGCTCCTCAGCCTCCTGAGTAGCTGGAACTACAGGTGCATGCCACCATGCTTGTCTATTTTTTGGAGGCAGGGTCTGTCGTCCAGGCTGGAGTGCAGTGGCACGATCTTGGCTCACTGCAAACTCCACCTCCCAGGTTCAAGCGATTCTCCTGCCTCAGCCTCCCAAGTAGCTGGTATGACAGACACCCACCGCTACATCTGGCTAATTTTTGTGTTTTCAGTAGAGACGGGGTTTCACCATGTTGGCCAGGCTGGACTCGAACTCCTGACCTCAAGTGATCCACCCGCCTCGGCCTCCCAAAATGCTGGGATGACAGGTGTGAGCCGCCGCTCCTGGCCAGCACCTTCTCTTATGCGGTACCTGGAAAGTCCTACATCATGCGAACGTCTCCACCAGGTACCCCGGAGGTGGCATTTGGGGAATGACAGGGACCGGGGGCATGAGAGAGGCATCTTCCCTTCCAGAGGGCGGCAGTGGGATTGAATGGATAACTTTAATCCTGACACACCTATTTCAGAAGACCTACCGCCAACTTTCCAGCTATGGGCAGCAGGCGTGATGAACACGCAGGCCCCGGTGAGGGTTGAATGGGCCCCGGACAGCAGGGCGATATCTAATCCTTTGTACCTCTGTGGGCCTGACATCTGCAGCCTGCGGAGGGCAGAGAGGTTTGCATTCATTTTAATGTTCTCAGCTACTAGAATAAGCACTGGCAGCCGATGGGATAAGGAGGGCTGGGTAAATTGGCACTGTTTGTTATCTGTGGTCTTTGTCATTCTTGACATATTCGGTGAGCTGTGTTGAAAGCACTTGGTTTTCATGGAAAATAAATAACGTCAAATTCAGCTAAGAAGCCGTGCACCGCCCGTAAGCCGGCGTTTATCCAGAGCGCCGAGCGTCTGTGAGATTTTAAGGAAAAGAAAGGAAGCTGGAAAGATAAAAATAATACAAATGAATCACAGACCGACGATCCCTAAAAGGTTTGCTTTAATAATTTTTTTTTTCGTGGCCGTAGAAGATGACTCAGATTCAAAATAATGAGTGTGTTTATGTCTGGAGTCTGTTCCTCTCTTTAAGGTTCATTCTAAATAATGCAGCCTCCTAAATGCAGCAAATAGTGTCACACACACTCCTGTCCACAAAATACCTTTGACTTTGGGGAAGCAACTGTCATTAACTGGCACCTTTAAGCAAAGGTTTCCTGGGATAACAGTCTGCTAAGGAAATATAATGAGAGCTAGTTCTTGCCCTCACTGCTCGAAAGCGTTGGCTGGAACCCAACCGGCCTGCCCCTCAGCTGAAGCACGTCTGGTTTAAATTCATACGGCATAGATTTACAATTTTTAAACGACTGCATATATATTTTTTTCTACGCTATTTGCAGACCTGGTGGACACCTGTTGTTTCTGGTTAGTAAAGGAGGAGGTAATTATCTTGAACCACAATTTAACCGGCTGATTTCAGTAATAAATTGGAGGGGGGCGGGTGGGGAAAAAATAAAACCCAAAGAAACATTCAAACAGATTTGCAACCATAAAGTCTGTCTCTTTTATTATTTTAATTTTATTATTATTATTTTTTTTGCTTTGTTTAACATAAAAATAATCTGTGTGTATGCTTTTTCCTGCCTAGCTGTTCTGTAGCTTTATCTAAGGCAAATCGGTGTAAGTGTAAATAAATTAGTTCACCATGTTGGCCAGGCTGGACTCGAACTCCTGACCTCCAGTCCGGCGGGCAGCTGGGGCCGGACTCCCTTCCCGACGTCCTGTGTGTTTTACATCTCGAAGTTGGGATGAACTCTCACGGAAACCCCCTTCTCATGCTGTGGGTTCCGTTTAGCCTCCCTCAGAATTAGCTAAAAATCCACCGGCTTGATTTATGGCATTTGCAACGGCCGCACTCAAGGAACCTCCTGCCTCCTGAAAACGCTCACACCGGCGGAACGGGAAGGCAATTAGGAATCCGTGGATGATAAATGGGCGTTTTAAGCAGCAGTTTACTTAATATCCCCATTAAACGAGACTCTTTGCATTAATCACTTCTTTCTCCAGCAGTCTATAAGGCCTTTTAATTGTTCCTTAAATGAGGAATGTGTTTCAGTCTAAACTCAATCTTGGATACAGAGAGAGAGAGATGCTAGCCAGGGTTCAGCTGCCCGGCTGCCAAGAAGTGTCAGAATCGATCACGTACGTGTTCACGTTTCCTACAGTCTCATTGGAGTTCTCTGAGATTGACAGGAGAAAGTACCACATACTTTGTGTGCGTGTGTGTGTGTGTGTGTGTGTGTGTCAGAGTCGGACGGACACAGAGGTCAGGGGCAGGGGTGTGTGTTTAAGTGTGAGTTTCTGAAAACAAAGACAAGCCGTTCCACTCACAATCTGCAGGCCTGCGATGTCGTGGGCCGTTGCATTATGTATTAGCAATATTTATTTTCATTTTATGATTTTATTTATTTGAGGCAGCGTCTTGCTCTCTCGCCCATGCTGGAGGGCAGTGGTGCAATCATAGCTCACGGCAGCCTCGATCTTCCAGGCTCGAGAAATCTTCGCTCCTCAGCCTCCTGAGTAGCTGGAACTACAGGTGCATGCCACCATGCTTGTCTATTTTTTTTTTTTCTTTTGGAGGCAGGGTCTGTCGCCCAGGCTGGAGTGCAGTGGTGCAATCTTGGCTCACTGCAACCTCCACCTCCCAGGTTCAAGCGATTCTCCTGCCTCAGCCTCCCAAGTAGCTGGTATGACAGACACCCACCGCTATATCTGGTTAATTTTTGTGTTTTCAGTAGAGACGGGGTTTCACCAAGTTGGCCAGGCTGGACTCGAACTCCAGACCTCAGGTGATCCACCCGCCTCGGCCTCCCAAAATACTGGGATGACAGGTGTGAGCCGCTGCTCCTGGCCAGCACCTTCTCTTATGCGGTACCTGGAAAGTCCTACATCATGCGAACGTCTCCACCAGGTACCCCGGAGGTGGCATTTGGGGAATGACAGGGACCGGGGGCATGAGAGAGGCATCTTCCCTTCCAGAGGGCGGCAGTGGGATTGAATGGATAACTTTAATCCTGACACACCTATTTCAGAAGACCTACCGCCAACTTTCCAGCTATGGGCAGCAGGCGTGATGAACACGCAGGCCCCGGTGAGGGTTGAATGGGCCCCGGACAGCAGGGCGATATCTAATCCTTTGTACCTCTGTGGGCCTGACATCTGCAGCCTGCAGAGGGCAGAGAGGTTTGCATTCATTTTAATGTTCTCAGCTACTAGAATAAGCACTGGCAGCTGATGGGATAAGGAGGGCTGGGTAAATTGGCACTGTTTGTTATCTGTGGTCTTTGTCATTCTTGACATATTCGGTGAACTGTGTTGAAAGCACGGGGTTTTCATGGAAAATAAATAACGTCAAATTCAGCTAAGAAGCCGTGCACCGCCCGTAAGCCGGCGTTTATCCAGAGCGCCGAGCGTCTGTGAGATTTTAAGGAAAAGAAAGGAAGCTGGAAAGATAAAAATAATACAAATGAATCACAGACCGACGATCCCTAAAAGGTTTGCTTTAATAATTTTTTTTTTCGTGGCCGTAGAAGATGACTCAGATTCAAAATAATGAGTGTGTTTATGTCTGGAGTCTGTTCCTCTCTTTAAGGTTCATTCTAAATAATGCAGCCTCCTAAATGCAGCAAATAGTGTCACACACACTCCTGTCCACAAAATACCTTGGACTTTGGGGAAGCAACTGTCATTAACTGGCACCTTTAAGCAAAGGTTTCCTGGGATAACAGTCTGCTAAGGAAATATAATGAGAGCTAGTTCTTGCCCTCTCACCGCTCGAAAGCGTTGGCTGGAACCCAACCGGCCTGCCCCTCAGCTGAAGCACGTCTGGTTTAAATTCATACGGCATAGATTTACAATTTTTAAACGACTGGATATATATTTTTTTCTACGCTGTTTGCAGACCTGGTGGACACCTGTTGTTTCTGGTTAGTAAAGGGGGAGGTAATTATCTTGAACCACAATCTAACCGGCTGATTTCAGTAATAAATTGGAGGGGGGCGGGTGGGGAAAAAATAAAACCCAAAGAAACATTCAAACGGATTTGCAACCATAAAATCTGTCTCCTTTATTATTTTAATTTTATTATTATTATTATTTTTTGCTTTGTTTAACATAAAAATGATCTGTGTGTATGCTTTTTCCTGCCTAGCTGTTCTGTAGCTTTATCTAAGGCAAATCGGTGTAAGTGTAAATAAATTAGTTCAACCATCGTGGAAGACAGTTTTGTGGCAACTTCTCAAGGATCTAGAAGTAGAAATACTGTTTGACCCAGCAATCCCATTACTGGGAATACACCCCAAGGATTATAAATCATTCTACCATATGGACACATGCACACGTATGTTTATTGCAGCACTGTTCACAGTAGCAAAGACTTGGAACCAACCCAAATGCCCATCAACGATAGATTGGATACAGAAAATGTGGCACACAGACACCATGGAATACTATGCAGCCATGAAAAAGGATGAGTTCATGTCCTTTGTAGAGACATGGCCAAAGCCGGAAACCATCATTCTCAGCAAACTCACACAGGAACAGAAAACTGAACACCGCACGTTCTCACTCATAAGTGGGAGTTGAATAATGAGAACACAGGGACACAGGGAGGGGAACGTCACATACCAGGGCCTGTCATTGCTGGGGGGCGCCAAGCGGTGGGATTGCATTAGAGTGCTATCCTAATGCTAACAAATACCTAATCCATGCGGGATTTAACACCTAGATGACGGGTTGACAGCTGCAGCAAACCACCATGGCACGTGTACACCTATGTAACAAACCTGCACATTCTGCACGTGTATGCCAGAACTTTAAGATAAAATGTAAAAAAAAAGTAAATTGTCTTAAACATACTTTTCCCCGTAGGGTATTAAAATGCATCGGTTACTGCTTATTAAAGTCATAGGATTTTGAGGATCATTTTTTTTTTCCTCAAGGACAGAGAGGGTGTTGCTATATTTTCTGATACAAACTGGGGTATTTTTGAAGGTGAGGAGGAATATCTCACCACCCAGGTGTGCAACAAAGTGGCCTGGGCTCTGAGATGGCTGGGAGACCCATTCCACAGACCTTTGTTTTGGGAGTGGCCTGCTCCCCACACTATTGGGGTCGATGGACAAATGCCTCATGGTTCAGGGATTTGGGGGTGTGACGTGCAATGAAATGTTGGCTGGGTGTGGTGGCTCACACCTGTAATCCCAGCACTTTGGGAGGCCGAGGCGGGTGGATCACCTGAGGTCAGGAGTTTGAGACCAGCCTGGCCAACATGGTGAAGCCCCATCTCTATTAAAAATACAAAAATTAGCTTGGTGTGTGCTGGTAACTGTAATCCCAGCTACTCTGGAGGCTGAGGCAGGAGAATCGCTTGAACCCGGGAGGCAGAGCTTGCAGTGAGTTGAGATCAAGACACTGCACTCCAGCCTGGGCAACAGAGCGAGACTCTGTCTCAAAAAAATATATATACAAATGCAAATACAAAAATTAGCCAGATGTGGTGGTGCGTGGATGTAACCCCAGCAACTCAGGAGGCTGAGGAAGGAGGATCACTTGAACCCATGAGGCAGAGCTTGCAGTGAGCCGAGATCACGCCACTGCACTCCAGCCTGGGCAACAGAGCAAGACTCTGTCTCAAAAAAAAATAATAACAATAATATAAATACAAATACAAAAATTAGCCAGATGTGGTGGTGTGTGGCTGTAATCCCAGCTACTCTGGAGGCTGAGGCAGGAGAATCACTTGAACCCAGGAGGCGGAGGTTGCAGTGAGCCAAGATGGTGCCACTGCACTCCAGCCTGGGCAACAAAGGCGAAACTCCATCTCAGAAAACAAACAAACAACAAACAAAACCTGGAATGTGTAAAGTGCTTTCCATTTTCTAGATATTTCAGCTGCGGGGGTGTTTCTTTAATAATACACCATGGGAGCTGTCACAGAGACACAGGGAAAGAAACCTTTCTTTCCTCAAGCATTGCTCAGCAGATGCTAGACGTGTGTTTGATGTCAACAGCACTCCTCAAACCGTCCCTATAAATGGTATGAAAGTAACCAGGGAAGGAGGGACGGGGAGAAGTGAAAGTGAGCCAGACGTGCAGCGTCCTCAGCATTCACCACGAGGCTGACCTACTCTCTGAACTGCTTCCTCATAGCTGTTGGTGCCTATTGCCCTAGAGTGACACAGACCTGAGATTGCAGTTCCCTTTCCCTGCTCTATAGATGACAACTTAAGCATTGGGAACTGTTACATTTTCCCTTTGAGAGAGTCTTCCAGGTCCTCTGTATCCATGAAGCGATGGACATCAGCTGGTCTGAAGGACCCCACGGTCCTTCAGAACCACCAAACACTTCACTTTCCACGTCCTGATGCTTCACTCTCCACAATCCCATTAAAAACCGCAGCCCAGAGCTCCGTGGGGAGAGGGATTGCAGGGTCTCCTTCCATCTCCTCACTCAGCTGCCCTGCGATCATCAAACTTTCTCTGCTGCAAACCCTGCTGTCTGGGCCTCCTGGTCTGGTACGGGTGCAGTGGACATTTGAACCTGGTGGTCTACTGACAAAACTAACAGGAGAGACGGCTGGGTGCAGTGGCTCATGCCTGTAATCCCAGAACTTTGGGAGGCTGAGGTGGGCAGATCATGAGGGCAGGAGATCGAGACGATCCTGGTTAATATGATGAAACCCTGTCTCTACTAAAAATGCAGAAAAAAATTAGCCAGGCGTGGTGGCGGGCACCTGTAGTCCCAGCTACTTGGGAGGCCAAGGCAGAAGAATGGCGTGAACCTGGGAGGTGGAGCTTGCAGTGAGCCGAGATCGTGCCACTGCACTCCAGCCTGGACAGCAGAGCGAGACTCTGTCTCAAACAAACAAACAAACAGACAAACAAAAAAACTAACAGGAGAGATGAATTTGAGGGTCCCTCCCTGTCTCCTTGTTTAGCTTCCCTGGGACCATTAAACTCTTTCTCTGATGCAAAGCCTGCTGTCTCGGTGTCTTCATCTCTTACTGTGCAGTGGACATTTGAACTTGGTGGTCCGGTAACAAGGCTAACAGGAGAGATGAATTTGAGGGTCCCTCCCCGTCTCCTTGTTTAGATGCCCTCGGACCATTAAACTCTTGGCTGCAAAGCCTGCTGTCTTGGTGTCTTGGTCTTGTACTGTGCAGTGGACATTTGAACTTGGTGGTCCGGTAAAAAGACTAACAGGAGAGATGAATTTGAGAGTCCCTCCCTGTCTCCTTATTTAGCTTCCCTGGGACCATTTAACTCTTTCTCTGCTGCAAAGCCTGCTGTCTCGGTGTCTTGGTCTGTTACTGTGCAGTGGACATTTGAACTTCGTGGTCTGCTAACAAGACTAACAGCTAGTATTTCTCACCCTGCCTGTGTCTTCTTCATTTTCCTGTTCCTGTGTTCTAAATTTCACCTCCTCCCACATTTGTGGAACAAATTTCATGTGTTGGCTACACGTTGGTGGTCTTCTCTTTTTTTCTGCATTTCACTCGAGGTAAATTACAAGGAAAAGAATGACAATGAATGAGACAACCTCAGGTCTTATAGGGCTGAGGTTTACCAAGAGCTGCCTCGTGCAAGTCTCACAGATGACAGCAGGTTTATTAAAACAAAGATTGTCACCGGGCATGGTGGCTCATGCTTATAATCCCAGCACTTTGGGAGGCCAAGGTGGGAGGATTGCTTGAGGCCAGGCATTCAAGACCAGCCTGGGCAACATAGCAAGACACTGTGTATACAAAAAAAATTTTAGGCTGGGCGCGGTGGCTCACACTTGCAATCCCAGCACTTTGGGAGGCCAAGGTAGGCAGATGACAAGGTCAGGAGATCCATCCTGGGCAACATGATGAAACCCCATCTTTACTAAAAATACAAAAATTAGCTGGATGTGGTGGCGTGCACCTGTAGTCCCAGCTACTCAGTCTCAAAAAAATACAAAAATTAGCCAGATGTGGTGGTGTGTGGCTGTAATCCCAGCACTTTGGGAGGCCAAGGTGGGAGGATCTGTCGAGCCCAGGCATTCAAGACCAGCCTGGACAACATAGCAAGACCCCATCTCAACAAAAAATACAAAATACAAAACATTATAATAAATAAAGCAAAGATGATGACTCTGAAAGGGCTTTGTGAATTCTCAGAGATTTCAGGGTTCCGCCAGCTGGGCTGCACCCCAGTGACCATTTTTAAGGCCCCGCCACGTGGATGAGGGTCTGTATTTGGTTCTGCCCTTCATCCTGCACGGAGCTGTCAACATGTAAACATCCGTTTCACGTTTCAGTGTTAACGACTCCTTTAAAACACGCACAAGTCATTTTGTGCAAAAATAAAATAAGTACTCGAAAATGTATTCAATTTTCCTTTTGTAAAACGAAATCGTGCCGGGGCTTTGACAGGTATAAATAAATGGATCTCATTACCCCAGTGATTATGGATGGAGGTTATTTAGCGTTCGTATTTTATGATGTTGCTGGGGTCTGCAGAGGATTGGACGTCGTGTTGCTTCATATTCAGCATCGATTCTTATATAAGGGAGCTCCTTTGAATAATTAATATATTCCTGGTGATAGATGATCCACACGGCCTGGATATTAGGTTATCAATCACGACCCACTTGTTTTAATGTAGTCCCATTGAACACGTGTCAGGAGCTGTTTGCCAAGAGCTGCCTTGTGCAAGTCTCACAGATGACAGCAGGTTTATTAAAACAAAGATTGTCACCGGGCATGGTGGCTCATGCTTATAATCCCAGCACTTTGGGAGGCCAAGGTGGGAGGATTGCTTGAGGCCAGGCATTCAAGACCAGCCTGGGCAACATAGCAAGACACTGTGTATACAAAAAAATTTTAGGCTGGGCGCGGTGGCTTGCGCCTGTAATCCCAGCACTTTGGGAGGCCAAGGTGGGAGGATTGCTTGAGGCCAGGAATTCAGAACCAGCCTGGGCAACATAGTAAGACACTGTGTATACAAAAAAATTTTAGGCTGGGCGCGGTGGCTCACGCCTGTAATCCTAGCACTTTGGGAGGCCAAGGTAGGCAGATGACAAGGTCAGGAGATCCATCCTGGGCAACATGATGAAACCCCATATATACAAAAAATACAAAAATTAGCTGGATGTGGTGGTGGGCGCCTGTAGTCCCAGCTACTTGGGAGGCCGAGGCAGGAGAATGGCGTGAACCTGGGAGGCGGAGCTTGCAGTGAGCCGAGATCGCGCCACTGCACTCCAGCCTGGACAGTAGAGCGAGACTCTGTCTCAAAAAAACAAACAAACAGACAAACAAAAAAACTAACAGGAGAGATGAATTTGAGGGTCCGTCCCCGTCTCCTTGTTTAGCTTCTCTGGGACCATTAAACTCTTTCTCTGCTGCAAAGCCTGCTGTCTTGGTGTCTTCATCTGTTACTGTGCAGCGGACATCTGAACTTGGTGGTCCGGTAACAAGACTAACAGGAGAGGTGAATTTGAGAGTCCCTCCCTGTCTCCTTATTTAGCTTCCCTGGGACCATTTAACTCTTTCTCTGCTGCAAAGCCTGCTGTCTCGGTGTCTTGGTCTGTTACTGTGCAGTGGGCATTTGAACTTCGTGGTCTGCTAACAAGACTAACAGCTAGTATTTCTCACCCTGCCTGTGTCTTCTTCATTTTCCTGCTCCTGTGTTCTAAGTTTCACCTCCTCCCACATTTGTGGAACAAATTTCATGTGTTGGCTACACGTTGGTGGTCTTCTCTTTTTTTCTGCATTTCACTCGAGGTAAATTACAAGGAAAAGAATGACAATGAATGAGACAACCTCAGGTCTTATTGGGCTGAGGTTTGCCAAGAGCTGCCTTGTGCAAGTCTCACAGATGACAGCAGGTTTATTAAAACAAAGATTGTCGCCGGGCATGGTGGCTCATGCTTATAATCCCAGCACTTTGGGAGGCCAAGGTGGGAGGATTGCTTGAGGCCAGGCATTCAAGACCAGCCTGGGCAACATAGCAAGACACTGTGTATACAAAAAAAATTTTAGGCTGGGCGCGGTGGCTCACACTTGCAATCCCAGCACTTTGGGAGGCCAAGGTAGGCAGATGACAAGGTCAGGAGATCCATCCTGGGCAACATGATGAAACCCCATCTTTACTAAAAATACAAAAATTAGCTGGATGTGGTGGCGTGAACCTGTAGTCCCAGCTACTCAGTCTCAAAAAAAAAAAACAAAAAAATTTAAAATGAGGTGGGTGAGGTGACCTGTGCTCATAGAGTCTTAGCTAGTTGGGAGCCTGATTGGAAGAATCTCTTGAACCTGGACAACATAGCAAGACCCCATCTCAACAAAAAATACAAAATACAAAACATTATAATAAATAAAGCAAAGATGATGACTCTGAACAGGGTTTGTGAGTTCTCAGAGATTTCAGGGTTCCGCCAGCTGGGCTGCACCCCAGTGACCATTTTTAAGGCCCCGCCACGTGGACGAGGATCTGTATTTGGTTCTGCCCTTCATCCTGCACGGAGCTGTCGACATGTAAACATCCGTTTCACGTTTCAGTGTTAACGACTCCTTTAAAACACGCACAAGTCGTTTTGTGCAAAAATAAAATAAGTACTCGAAAATGTATTCAATTTTCCTTTTGTAAAACGAAATCGTGCTGGGGCTTTGACAGGTATAAATAAATGGATCTTATTACCCCAGTGATTATGGATGGAGGTTATTTAGCGTTCGTATTTTATGATGTTGTTTGGGTCTGCAGAGGATTGGACGTCGTGTTGCTTCATATTCAGCATCGATTCTTATATAAGGGAGCTCCTTTGAATAATTAATATATTCCTGGTGATAGATGATCCACACGGCCTGGATATTAGGTTATCAATCACGACCCACTTGTTTTAATGTAGTCCCATTGAACACGTGTCAGGAGCTGTTTACCCAGAGGTGACAGCTACAGAGCACCCCCGTTTCCAGCCACAAAATCGTAACATTTCCTTTCCTCAATCCGCCACTTCCTGACACTTTTCCCCCCAGTGTTTTAGTACAGATGGGGTTTCACCCTGTTGGCCAGGCTGGTCTTCAATGCCTGACTTTAACTGATCCACCTGCTTCAGCCTCCCAAAGTGCTGGGATTACAGGTGTGAGCCGCTGGGCCTGGCCTCCAGTGCTTTTCAAATTGTGGTAAAACGCAAGTAACACAAAGTGTACGGCGTTAACCATGATTTTTGTTTGGAGATGGAGTGTCTCTCTGTTGCCCAGGCTGGAGTGCAGTGGTACGATCTCAGCTCACTGCAACCTCTGCCTCTTGGGTTCACGCCATTCTCCTGCCTCAGTCTCCTGAGTAGCTGGGACTACAGGTGCCCACCACCACGCCTGGCTAATTTTATTTGTATTTTCAGTAGACATGGGGTTTCACCATGTTACCCAGGATGGTCTCGATCTCCTGACCTCGTGATCTGCCCGCCTCGGCCTCCCAAAGTGCTGGGATTACAGGTGTGAGCCACCACGCCCGGCCCCTGTGTGTTTATCTTTTTGTGTCTGGCTTCGTCACTGCTCCAACACTCATGTTTGCTGTAGCAAGTGCCAAATTTTCTTCCTTCTTTTGGCTGTGGCTTAGGAGGATTTTAGGAGGGACTTCAGTCTCCCAGTTTGTTATTTATTTTCTATGTGCTTTTCTGTCTTCTTGTGTGTTTTGTTTATTTATTTTTATTTTCGTAGACACGAAGTCTTGCTCTGTCACCCAGGCTGGAGAGCAGTGGTGGGATTTTAGCTCACTGTAACCTCCAACTCCTGGGCTCGAGCCATCCTCCTGCCTCAGCCTCCCGAGTAGCTCGGAGCACAGGCATATGCACCACCACGCCCGGCTAACTTTTTTGTTTTTGGTTAGGGACAGGCTCCTGGGGAAGAGGCGGAGGGAAAGGAGTAGGACACCTGTGATTGCATTTAGGGTCTCCCTAATCCAGGATCATCTTACCTCTGGATCCTTCACTTATGACAAACACCTGATTTCCAAATAAGCTCCCATTCACAAGTTCTGGGAATTAGGATGTGGACAGATCTTTTAGGAGGACCACAGATCAATCAACTTCAGTTGTATCCAGATTCCTCCCAGAGACTCTAGGGGAGGGTCCTTCCTGCCTCTTCCAGCTCCTGGGGGCTCCAGGCGTCCCTGGGTTTGTGGCTGCATCACTCCAGTCTCTGCCTCCATCTCTACGTGGCCTTCCCCTCTGTGTCTGTGTCTCCTCTTCTGTCTCTTCGAAGGACACTCACTGGTCATAGGATTTAGGGCCAGTTGTAATCCAGGATGATCTCATCCTATAATCCTTCACTTATTACATCTGCAAAGACCCTATTTCCAAATAACTCCCTGTTCTGAGGTTGCAGGTTGATGCATCTCTGGAGAAGGGTGTGGCACCATTTAACCCACCCCAGTCCCTGCACGGAGAGACCTCAACGCCACCTCAGGGAGGGCAGAGTCATTCTGTGGACAATGGCCCCTATGAAGATTTTTTCTTCTCTTTTCTTTTCTTTTGAGACAGAGTCTTGCTCTGTCGCCCAGGCTGGAGTGCAGTGGTGCGATCTCGGCTCACTGCAACCTCCGCCTCCTGGGTTCATGCCATTCTTCTGCCTCAGCCTACCAAGTAGCTGGGACTACAGGCGCCTGCCACCACGCCTGGCTAATTTTTGTATTTTTAATAGAGACAGGGTTTCCCTATGTTGGTGATGCTGGTCTCTAACTCCTGACCTCTGGTGATCCACCTGCCTTGGCCTCCCAAAGTGCTGGGATGACCCTAATCCAGGACGATTCCATTCCATTCATTATTTTCTATTCCATTCTCTTCCGTTCCATTTCACTTCATTCAATTCCATTCCATTCATTATTTTCTATTCCATTCTATTCCATTCCATTTCACTTCATTCCATTCTATTCCATTCAATTCCATTCCATTCCATTCATTATTTTCTATTCTATTCTCTTCCGTTCCATTTCACTTCATTCAATTCCATTCCATTCATTATTTTCTATTCCATTCTATTCCATTCCATTTCACTTCATTCCATTCCATTCCATTCATTATTTTCTATTCCATTCTATTCCATTCAATTCCATTCCATTCATTATTTTCTATTCTATTCTATTCTATTCTATTCTATTCTATTCTATTCTATTCTATTCTATTCCATTCCATTCCATTCCATTCCATTCCATTCCATTTCACTTCATTCAATTCCATTCATTATTTTCTATTCCATTCTATTCCATTCAATTCCATTCCATTCATTATTTTCTATTCTATTCTATTCTATTCTATTCTATTCTATTCTATTCTATTCTATTCTATTCTATTCTATTCCATTCCATTCCATTTCACTTCATTCAGTTCAATTCATTACTTTCTATTCCATTCAATTCCATTCCATTCATTATTTTCTGTTCTATTCTCTTCCGTTCCATTTCACTTCATTCAATTCCATTCCATTCATTATTTTCTATTCCATTCTATTCCATTCCATTTCACTTCATTCCATTCCATTCCATTCATTATTTTCTATTCCATTCTATTCCATTCAATTCCATTCCATTCATTATTTTCTATCCTATTCTATCCTATTCTATTCTATTCTATTCTATTCTATTCTATTCTATTCTATTCTATTCTATTCTATTCTATTCCATTCCATTCCATTCCATTCCATTCCACTTCATTCAGTTCCATTCATTATTTTCTATGCCATTCTATTCCATTCAATTCCATTCCATTCATTATTTTCTATTCTATTCTCTTCCATTCCATTTCACTTCATTCCATTCCATTCCATTCATTATTTTGTATTCTATTCTATTCCATTCCATTCCATTTCACTTCATTCAGTTCCATTCATTATTTTCTATTCCATTCTATTCCATTCCATTCATTATTTTATATTCTATTCTCTTCCATTCCATTTCACTTCATTCAATTGCATTCCATTCATTATTTTCTATTCTCTTCCATTCCATTCAATTCAATTCCATTCAATTTCATTGATTATTTTCTATTCCATCCCATTCCACTCCTTATTTTCTATTATGTTGTATTCCATTCCATTGCATTGCATTTCATTCTATTCTATTTTCTCCATTCTCTTCTTCTCTATCCTATTTTAGGTATATTATCCGGCATTCGTATTCGTACATACCATCCAGGAGAAACATGAAACAGAGCAAAGGAGGAGACAGCAAGACACAACAGAAGCATGAGGAGTAAATGGCAGCCAGCAACGGCTAAGCCAGCCTTAAAGAAGGAGGTGCCTCCCCTTGTGTTTCATGGCATCTCGTTTCTTCTTTTTCTTCTCTGGAGAGAGGCCACCTGAAGGGCATTCAAGGCTAGGATGGGTGGTGGGCTCCTGAAGCACGTAGGAAGCTGGGATACAGTCATGATGGGTTCAATGGTACCCAGGAATAAGGTACATATATGTCCTGACCCTAGTGTGAGTCTTCTAGGGCCGACATGACAAAGTGCCACAGCCTGAGTGGCTTTCACAACAGACACTTATTCTACCAGGATCCTGGAGGCTGGAGGCCCAAGATCAAAGTGTGGGCAGGGCTGGTTCTTCCTGATACCTCTCTCCTGGGCTTGGAGATGCCGTCTTCTCCCTGTGTCCTCACAGGGTCATCCCTCTGTGTGTGTCTGTGTCCTCATCTCCTCTTCTTATGAAATGTCTTAGACTACTTCAGGCTGTTATCACAGAACACCATAGACTGGGTGGCTTATAAACAACAGACATTGATTCTCCCACAGTCCTGGAGGCTGGAGGTCCAAGACCAAGGTGTGGGCAGGGCTGGTTCCTCCTGAGGCCTCTCTCCTTGACTTATAGATGCCGCCTTCTCCTGGCTTATAGATGCAATCTTCTCCCTCATAGGGTCATCCCTCTGTGTGTGTCTGTGTCCTCATCTTCTCTTCTCAAGAGATGTCTTAGTCCATCTGGCTGCTATCACAGAATACCATAGACTTAGTTGTTTATAAAAAACAGACATTGATTCTCCCACAGTCCTGGAGGCTGGAAGTCTGAGATAAACGTGTGGGCAGGGCTGGTTCCTCCTGAGGCCTCTCTCCTGGGCTCAGAGACACCGTCTTCTCCCTGTGTCCTCACAGGGTCGTCCCTTTGTGTGTGTCTGTGTCCTTCTCTTCTCTTCTTATAATGACACCAGTCCTATAGGATCAGGGCCCACCCTAGTGACCTCATTTTACCTGAATCACCTCTTTAAAGACCCCTCCCATCTCCAAATACACATTCTGAGAAACTGGAAGTTAAGGTTACAATATATGAATGTTTGGGGGTGTGGGAGAGGAACGCAGTTCAGCCTATATCAATCTGCAATCTTTGAATAGGAGCTATTCTGGAAAAAGGATGTTTGCAGATGTAATTAAGAGATAAGTTGTGATGAAATCATTCTGGATTAGGGTGGCCCTACATCCAATGACAGGTGTCCTTCTAAGAGACAGAAGAGGAGACACAGACACAGAGGAGAAGGCCACGTGGAGACGGAGGCAGAGACTGGAGTGATGCAGCCACAAGCCCAGGGACACCTGGAGCCCCCAGGAGCTGGGAGAGGAAGGAAGGACCCTCCCCTAGAGCCTGCAGAGACAGCGTGGCTCTGAGACACCTGGACCTCAGACTCCTGCTGTCCGTGAGTGGCAGAGGATGAATCTGTGAAGTTTTAAGCCTCCTGGTTTGTGGCAGTTTGTTGTGGCCACCAGAGGAGACCCCTGCAGCAATGGTCTCGCTGAAGGGGACGTTGGTGTCCGAAGCCCCTGATAGTTCTGCAATGTGAGTCCAAGGGCCGCGTCTCAGCATCTCCTAGGTCGTCTGCCTCCCTCTGGCGTCCTGGAGCCTGGACAGGTGAGAAGGGCTGGGACTAGGTCTGACGTGGCACTGCCGCAGACGCGTGTACCCACCACCAGGGACTCCTGCTGTTTCTTGGAGGCTGGTCTGCTTGAATCACAAGACGTTCTATTTCAGCCAGACCAGCACGTCCCGACCCCCAGAGGTGCCCATGTATCCTGGATGGGGACCCGCCATGGATCTTGCCTGCACAGATGGCTTCCTGCTTTCTGAGCTCTGATGGCTTCTGTGTCCCGCCCCTTGCAGCCTAACCTGGCTGTGGCTGTGATGGGCCACATCTCGATCTCGTAGGACACAAAGACCCCCGTGGGTCCTATCCAGGGCAGCCCTGGAACAGGGCCCTGTGTCAAAGTCCAGCTGAGCCGTGGGTCTGTGGGGGTCACCGGGTTGGGTGGGGTGGGGCTTGTCCTGTGCTCTCATCCTTGTTGATCTGCACTGAGGCCATCTCGGAGACCACCTGTCCTTCCCTGGGTGCAGACGGCTTCCTTTCACTCCAGAGACCCTCCGCTGAGCTGGTCTTCCAGCCTTGGCTTCGGCCACCAGAAGCCTCATTTGCACGGCTTCCTACGAATTGCTCCTCAGCGACTTCTGCATGTGTGGGTGGCTTCACGGAGACACCCCCTTTCTCTCCTGTTCCTTTTTATTTTTCCCTACCACGGAGGACGAGGACCTGTCATTGCATTTAGAGCCCACCCTAATCCAGGATGATCTCACCTCAAGATCCTCAGCTTAATTACATCTGCAAAGACTTTATTTCCAAATGAGATTCTATTCACAAGTCTACGGGTTAGGACATGAACAGATCTTTTGGAGGTCACCATCCAACCCATTACAATTGTGTTTTGTTCCTTCCTGCCCCTCCCAGCTCCTGGGGGCTCCAGGCGTCCCTGGGCTTGTGGTCACACCACTCCAGTCTCTGCCTCCGTCTCCACGTGGCCTTCTCCTCTGTGTCTGTGTCTCCTCTTCTGTCTCTTAGAAGGACACCTGTCATTGCATTTACAGCCCACCCTAATCCAGGATGATGTCACCTCAAGATCCTCAACTTAATTACATCTGCATGCGTGAATGGCTTCCCAGAGACACCCCCTTTCTCTCCTGTTCCTTTTTATTTTTCCCCACCACAGAGGACTAGGACACGCACGCACGGGAACTCAAGTTTAACCCTGTGAGTATTTTATGCATGGCATTGCCCGTGCGGTGGTTCAAAGAATCGGAGACAAGCTCTAGAGAGAGAGAGGACACACACAGGTGCATGCATCACACACACACACGTGCACGTGTGGGCACGCACACACAGGTGCACACGGCCGTCACAGGTGCACGCGGCTGTCACAGGTGCATGCAGCCATCACAGGTGCACGCGGCCATCACAGCTGCATGTGGCCGTCACAGGTGGATGCACACACAAGTGCACGCGGCCGTCACAGGTGCACGCGGCTGTCACAGGTGCATGCAGCCATCACAGGTGCACGCGGCCATCACAGCTGCACGTGGCCGTCACAGGTGCACGCGGCCGTCACAGGTGCACGCGGCCATCACAGGTGCACGCACACACAGGTGCACGTGGCCGTCACAGGTACACGCACACACAGGTGCACGCGGCCATCACAGGTGCACGCGGCCATCACAGGTGCATGTGGCCGTCACAGGTGCACGCGGCCATCACAGGTGCATGTGGCCGTCACAGGTGCACGCGGCCATCACAGGTGCGTGTGGCCGTCACAGGTGCACGCACACACAGGTGCACGCGGCCGTCACACCGGCGGCAGGAGAGGTGTTGCTTCTATTGAAACGGTCTTCAGCCTGGAAGGCCACCGGTGGCAATAATGCTTTCATTAGACACGGCATCCATCACTCAAATAATCGCAATTTAGAGCCCGCGTTTCATGCCGGGCTGGTTCAATCATTAGCAGCAGTTTGTGAACGGCCTCATTCACCTGGGATTCGGGGATATTGCGATATTGCGTGATTTAGCAGGTGACCCCTGACCTCTGTGGGGGGGCAGGGAGCCTGCCTTGGAGGCAAAACCGGGCGGAACAATGAGGCTGACTCACTTACGGACAATTATTATGCTTAACAGCCTCACTGTCTTCTTAGAAGGAAAAAGAGCCAAAAAAAAAAAAAAAAAAAAATCCACAGGGTCCTGAATAAAGTGTCAGCATTCCTTCCAGATCCCGCGTTAGAGAGAAGGCAGTGGGGTTGGTTTAAACGCACCCAGCGCGCTCCCAAAGAAAATGTCTGTCTTTCTGTAGACGTGGTTGCAGCTTTCTGGTGATTTCTGGGCAATGTACAGGAGGAAAGAAAGAAGGAAGGCCAGGAGGCAGGACTGGCCGGCCACCTTCCAGACGTCCAGATGTCCAGATGTCCAGACGTCCAGCCAGCCGGAGACCGGTCTGCACCTGTCACAGGTGAGCAGCATTTGTTAGCGACGTCTGCACAGGCATGAGATGGGCAAAGGATGTTCCCCTGTTGTAGCTGAACGAGTTACAGAAAACGCCACACTTGGAGACGAATTAAGAGTCCGTTTATTTAGCCAGTGGCCAAGAGACTGACCGCTAACGTTCAACATTCTCTCGGCCCCAAAGAAGGGGCTAGATTTTTTTTTATACTTTGGTTTAGAAAGGGGACGGGGTGGTGGCCGGGCGCGGTGGCTCACGCTTGTAATCCCAGCACTTTGGGAGGCCGAGGCGGGCGGATCACGAGGTCAGGAGATCGAGACCACAGTGAAACCCCGTCTCTACTAAAAATACAAAAAATTAGCCGGGCGTGGTGGCGGGCGCCTGTAGTCCCAGCTACTCGGAGAGGCTGAGGCAGGAGAATGGCGTGAACCCGGGATGCGGAGCTTGCAGTGAGCCGAGATCGCACCACTGCACTCCAGCCTGGGCGACAGAGCGAGACTCTGTCTCAAAAAAAAAAAAAAAAAAAAAAAAAAAAAAAAAGAAAGGGGACGGGGTGGTCTAGTGAAAACAATTTTACAGAAATAAAGTAGGCAAAAAAGTTAAAAGGATAAATGGTTACAGGGAAGTAAACAGTGCCGGGTGCAGGAGCTTTAAGACTATTACAAGCTGAAAGATGAGGGGCTTTGGGTGTTATCAATCGGACGAATTCCTGGGGACTGCGGATATAGCTCGCCACAGTATCTTATCGGCTAATTGCATCCTTGGATATGCTGGGAGGCAGCTTGCACGAGTGAAGTCCTTGAGGAAGGGGCTGCCAGTGAAAGAGCCAAGATGGTCTGTCTGGTTCTCTTAGCTAAGGGAGAGTCCATTCAGGTGGAAACAAGGCTATAGGTGATTAAAGGAAAGAGGGAGAGTCTAAAAACAGGGTTAGTAAAAAGGAGGTTGGGCATTACAGGTGAAACCGCGTCTGCCTGTGCTAACAAATGCTGCTCACCTGTGACAGGTGCAGACCGGTCTCCGGCTGGCTGGATGTCTGGACATCTGGAAGGCGGCCGGCCGGTCCCACCTCCTGGCCTCCTTCCTGAAGCATCCAGCCTTCCAGAGCACAGGCAGACGGGTACAGGATGTTCCCCAGGCCCTCATTCACTTGGAGGCAGCAGGAGAAACCCTGAGATGGGCTTCTGACTGATTTTTCTCTTACAGACTAAGAGTATATATATTGGTTTTAGGGTGAGGTGGCTTATCCCAAGCTTGGAATGTTTCTGTGTGGGGGAGAAGTTTATGGCAGGGTTGGAAGGTCTGTGGGCAGATGGCAGGTTATCTTGGTGCTGACGTTTTTCCAGCTGGAAGGGAGTTATCTTGGGTCTGGCATCCTCCTGGCGGCTGGAAGGGGGTTATCTCGGGTCTGGCATCTTCCCAGTGGCTGGAGAGGGTTTATCTTGGTGCTGACATGTCTTCTGGTCTGTGAGGGGCTTGGAATGTTTCTGGTCGGCGATGTTATTGGTGGTTTACGGTCATGCTGACCTTCGCCATGCGGCCAATGTCCTTTGAATTTAGGTGGTTTTTGATTAAGGTGAATTTTAATGTCAGTGGGGAGGAGATTCTGGGGGAAGGGAGGTGGGCAAAGGGTTCAACTTTAAAATCCGAGGTGGGGAGGGTGTGGCTGAGCTTATCCTGCAGAGGAATTGTAACTCACAGGGTCTTGAAGGAGGACGAATATGTCTTCAGTGGCACAGCAGCCCCGTGCATCCAATCCAGGGAGCAACGGGAAGCCGCGGGGGGGTTCTGCCCCTGAAGGGCCTTCCTAGAGCTCTGCTAGGGGGAGCTATGAGGTGAGGCTGTGGAGGAGGATGTGTAGACACCTGCTGAGAACGGGCATTTGGTGTGAGGATGGGGTCTGGCTCTCACTGACGTGAAATTCACCTGTGAGCTTAACCGAACTCTTTTACAATAGATTAAGTAGAAAATAGAGGTAGCATTACGTAGAACTAAATTCTGGAAATAGAATTAAATGGAATTAAATTCAAGCAAGAGCATTAAATAGAATTTAATTCTAGAAATAGTGTTAAACAGAAACCAGTCTCTTTTAATACATTTATTTATTTTTATTAGAAATATGGGCTCTGTCACCCAGGCTGGAGTACTGCGGTGCAATCTTAGCTCACTGGAGCCTCAAACTCCTGGGCTCAACTGATCCTCCTGCCTCAGCCTCCCAAGTACCTGGGATCACAGGTGCACGCCACCACTCCTGACTCATTAAAACTTTTTTTTTTTTTGGTAGAGATGAGGTCTGGCTATGTTGGCCAGGCTGGTCTTGAACTTCTGGCCTCAAGTGATCCTCCTACCTCAGTTTCCCAAAGTGCTGGGATTACCAGTGTGAACCTCCTCACCAACCCAGAAAGCCACTCTTGGAAAGGTAGAAAACAAAGAAAATTGGGCAAGGCATGGTGGTTCATGCCTGTAATCCCAGCACTTTGGGAGGCCGAGGCAAGTGGATCACCTGAGGTCAGGAGTTCGAGACCAGCCTGGCCAACATGGTGAAACCCCGTCTCTACTAAAAATACAAAAAATTACCCAAGCATGGTGGCACATGCCTGAAATCCCAGCTACTCGAATGGCTGAGGTGGGAGAATCGCTTGAACCCGAGAGGTGGAGGTTGCAGTGAGCCGAGATCGTGCCGCTGCACTCCAGCCTGGGTGACAAGAGAAAAACTCTGTCTCAAAAAAGGCGGGAGAGCTAGAAGTGGGCAGGGGGCTTCCAGGTCATAGGTAGGTACAACATAAATAGTTGCATTCTTTTGGGTTCTTTTTTTATTTTGTTTTGAGGTGAAGTCTTGCTTCGTCACCCAGGCTGGAGTGCAGTGGCACAGTCTTGGCTCACCGCAGCCTCCGCTTCCCGGGTTCAAGTGATTCTCCTGCCTCAGCCTCCCGAGTAGCTGGGATTACAGGCACCTGCCACCACGCCCGGCTGATTTTTGTATTTTTACTAGAGACAGGATTTCACCATATTGGCCAGGCTGGTCTTGAACTCCTGACCTCAGGTGACCCTCCCACCTCACTCTGTCAAAGTGCTAGAATTACAGGTGTGAGCCACTGCACCTGACCATATTTTGAGTTTGTGATGAGCCTTTTCCAAAGGAGACAATCAGATACACATTTATCTCGGTGAGCACAGGGATGCCTCTGAGTGTTGTGTGTCCTTTGTCCATACGGAAATTCCTTCTGAGGGAGGCATGTAGTTTTTTTTTCTTTCAATCTTAGGAGCTATGTTTTTTAGGAATAGGATGGAATGCAGGGAAAAGTCAAGCTTTGGCTTATTCACTTATACAGTTGTATTATTATTTTATTATTATTATTATTATTTGAGATGGAGTCTCGCTCTGTCGCCAGGCCGGAACGCAATGGCATGATCTTGGCTCACTGCAAGCTCCGCCTCCCAGGTTCAAGCGATTCTCCTGCCTCAGCCTCCCAAGTAGCTGTGACTACAGGCACCTGCCACCACGTCCAGCTAATGTTTGTATTTTTAGCAGAGACGGGGTTTCATCCTGTTAGCCAGGATGGTCTCGATCTCTTGACTTCATGATCCACCTGCCTCAGGCTCCCAAAGTGCTGGGATTACAGGCGTGAGCCACCACGCCCAGCCTGGACTTTGTATTTTTAACCTGATATTTGGTGTGTCATTTTATTTTGTTTTATTATTTCGTTATTTTTTTTTTTGAGACAGAGTCTTGCTCTGTCACCCAGGCTGGAGTGCAGTGGCACGATCTCGGCTCACTGCGACCTCTGCCTCCTGGGTTCAAGTGATTCTCCTGCCTCAGCCTCCTGAGTAGCTGGGATTACAGGCATGCGCCACCACACCCAGCTAATTTTGTATTTTTAGTAGAGATGGGGTTTTACCATGTTGGCCAGGCTGGTCTCAAACTCCTGACCTCAGGTCATCTGCCTGCCTCGGCCTCCCAAAGTGCTGGGATTACAGGTGTGAGCTGCTGTGCCCCACCTGGTGTGTCATTTAAATGCAACCTGCACTCTAATTTTCTTTTTCAGTAAAATCTGTGATAATAGCAGTCAAGTTATATTTCAGTCACTATAGGTGGGTGTGTATAAGTGTATATAAAAACATATGTACATACATACATAAACATATATACATATACACTCATATATACACATGCACAGATGTACATGGGTGCACACATAGGTACACACATACCCATATATACAAATACAGGTATACACACATAAACAAATGTTTACACACATATGCATGATAAATATGCACATACATGTATAAATGCACATATACACATATCTATACAAATACATATCTACATACATACAAACCAGTATACATATACACATATACAAAATAAACATACACATACATGTATACACAGATGTATATAAATACATATACACATATTGATACACAGATATATACACATACACATGTACACACTATATATACACATACATATATACACACGTATAGAAATACATATATATGCATTCATACACAGATATATACACATACACACATATACACACTATATATAAACACATACATATATACACATGTATAGAAATACATATATACACATTCATACACAGAGATATACACATACACACATGTACACACTATATATACACACACATATACACAGATGTATAGAAATACATATATACACGTTCATACACAGATATATACACATACACACATATACACACTATATATAAACACATACATATATACACATGTATAGAAATACATATATACGCATTCATACACAGATATATACACATACACACATGTACACACTATATATAAACACATACATATATACACAGATGTATAGAAATACATATATAGACATTCATACACAGATAAATGCACATACATATATACAGAAAACACATATACACACAGACTTATTTTTTAATTTTAATTTTTTGAGATGGAGTCTCGCTCTGTTACTCAGGCTGGAGTGCAGTGGCGCGATCTCGGCTCACTGCAACCTCCGCCTCCCCGGTTCAATGATTCTCCTGCCTCAGCCTCCTGCGTAGCTGGGATTACAGGCGCGCACCACCACGCCCGGCTAATTTTTGTATTTTAAGTAGAGACAGGGTTTCACCATATTGGCCAGGCTGGTCTTGAACTCCTGACCTCATGATCCACCTGCCTCAGCCCCCCAAAGTGCTGGGATGACAGGCATGAGCCACCGCGCCCGGCCTCTACACACACACTTATATATACACACACCTGACCATATATATGCGTACATCTATATTTATCACACCTATGTACATAGATGTATGGATTTTATTATAGACAGAAACTTAATTTAACCATCTCTGACACATCGCTTCTTAAATTATAAAGCCATTTTCCCACTTTCCTGGTATCCACTTGTGGCACACTGAATCTGAGTTAGTTCTAAATGTTTCAATGCGATTGTGTGTTTATATGCCTCCCTAGAGTGGGATGTATACAGCTGGCCTGTGGTCTCTCCCTCCCTAGAGTGGGATGTATACAGCTGGCCTGTGGTCTCTCCCTCCCTAGAGTGGGGTGTATACAGCCAGCCTGCAGTTTCTTTCGTCCTAGAGTGGTATGTATACAGTCGGCCTGTGGTCTCTCTCTCTAGAGTAGGATGTATACAATTGGCCTGTGGTCTCTCCCTCCCTAGAGTGAGAGCTATACGGTTGGCCTGTGGTCTCCCTCCCTAAGGTGGGATGTATACAGCTGGCCTGTGGTCTTTCTCCATAGAGTGGGATGTATACAGCTGGCCTGTGGTCTCTTTCTCCGTAGAGTGGGATGTATACAGCCGGCCTGTGGTCTTTCTCCATAGAGTGGGATGTATACAGTTGGCCTGCAGTCTTTCTCTGTAGAGTGGGATGTATACAGGTGGCCTGTGGTCTTTCTCCGTAGAGTGGGATGTATACAGTTGGCCTGTGGTCTTTCTCTGTAGAGTGGGATGTATACAGCCGGCCTGTGGTCTTTCTCCGTAGAGTGGGATGTATACAGCTGCCTTTGGTCTCTCTGTCTAGAGAGGGATGTATACAGCTGGCCTTTGATCACTTCCCTAGAGTGAGATGTATACAGCTGGCCTATGGTTTCTTTCTCTATAGAGTGGGATGTATACAGCTGGCCTGTGGTCTCTTTCTCCGTAGAGTGGGATGTATACAGTTGGCCTGCAGTCTTTCTCTGTAGAGTGGGATGTATACAGCTGGCCTGTGGTCTTTCTCCGTAGAGTGGGATGTATACAGCCGGCCTGCGGTCTTTCTCCGTGGAGTGGGATGTATACAGCAGGTCTGTGGTCTTTCTCCGTAGAGTGGGATGTATACAGCTGCCTTTGGTCTCTCTGTCTAGAGAGGGATGTATACAGCTGGCCTTTGATCACTTCCCTAGAGTGGGATGTATACAGTCGGCCTGTGGTCTTTCTCCATAGAGTGGGATGTATACAGCCGGCCTGTGGTCTCTTTCTCCATAGAGTGGGATGTATACAGTTGGCCTGCAGTCTTTCTCTGTAGAGTGGGATGTATACAGGTGGCCTGTGGTCTTTCTCCGTAGAGTGGGATGTATACAGCTGGCCTGCAGTCTTTCTCTGTAGAGTGGGATGTATACAGCTGGCCTGAGGTCTTTCTCAGTAGAGTGGGATGTATACAGCTGCCTTTGGTCTCTCTGTCTAGAGAGGGATGTATACAGCTGGCCTTTGATCACTTCCCTAGAGTGAGATGTATACAGCTGGCCTCTTGTTTCTTTCTCTATAGAGTGGGATGTATACAGTCGGCCTGTGGTCTTTCTCCGTAGAGTGGGATGTATACAGCCGGCCTGTGGTCTTTCTCCATAGAGTGGGATGTATACAGTTGGCCTGTGGTCTCTTTCTCTGTAGAGTGGGATGTATACAGTTGGCCTGTGGTCTCTTTCTCCATAGAGTGGGATGTATACAGTTGGCCTGTGGTCTCTTTCTCCGTAGAGTGGGATGTATACAGCCGGCCTGTGGTCTTTCTCCATAGAGTGGGATGTATACAGTTGGCCTGTGGTCTTTCTCTGTAGAGTGGGATGTATACAGCCGGCCTGTGGTCTTTCTCCGTAGAGTGGGATGTATACAGCTGGCCTGTGGTCTTTCTCCGTAGAGTGGGATGTATACAGCCGGCCTGCGGTCTTTCTCCGTGGAGTGGGATGTATACAGCAGGTCTGTGGTCTTTCTCCGTAGAGTGGGATGTATACAGCTGCCTTTGGTCTCTCTGTCTAGAGAGGGATGTATACAGCTGGCCTTTGATCACTTCCCTAGAGTGAGATGTATACAGCTGGCCTATGGTTTCTTTCTCTATAGAGTGGGATGTATACAGCTGGCCTGTGGTCTCTTTCTCCGTAGAGTGGGATGTATACAGTTGGCCTGCAGTCTTTCTCTGTAGAGTGGGATGTATACAGCTGGCCTGTGGTCTTTCTCCGTAGAGTGGGATGTATACAGCCGGCCTGCGGTCTTTCTCCGTGGAGTGGGATGTATACAGCTGGTCTGTGGTCTTTCTCCGTAGAGTGGGATGTATACAGCTGCCTTTGGTCTCTCTGTCTAGAGAGGGATGTATACAGCTGGCCTTTGATCACTTCCCTAGAGTGAGATGTATACAGCTGGCCTATGGTTTCTTTCTCTATAGAGTGGGATGTATACAGCTGGCCTGCGGTCTTTCTCCGTAGAGTGGGATGTATACAGTTGGCCTGCAGTCTTTCTCTGTAGAGTGGGATGTATACAGCTGGCCTGTGGTCTCTCTCTCTAGTGTGGAATGTATACAGTCGGCCTGTGATCTCCCTCCCAGGAGTGGGATGTATACAGATGGCTTTTGGTCTCTCTTTCTGGAGAAGGATGTATACAGCAGCCTGTGGTCTCCCTCCCAGGAGTGGGATGTATACAGCCGGCCTGTGGCCTTCCTGCCTGGTGTGTATACAGCAGGCCTGTGACGCTCACCTCGACAGGCAGTGTTTCTTGGACTGCTGGTCTGCAGACATCCTGGGTCCTCATTCCCTGAAATTCTGCGTGGGACATTCTTCCGCCTGGTGACATTGGCTTTGATGTAGCTTCTGGGCGAAGATCAACGAAGGCCTCAGTGGGGCCCAAACTCTCAGCGGAAACTCACCCCGTTTCTGATAAAGGATGTCCCGGGGAGGCCTGGAATATGGTGACACCGCGTCCCTGTCCCCCGTGGGTCCCCGAACCTGCAGATGAGCACCTTTGCCCTCTCTTTGCTCTGCCTGCATATTTTGGGACGGATCCGATGGATACGGCTTTGAAGTTAAAAATATAGTTTCTGATTCTTTTAAGAACCTTTATAATGAGCATGTCTTAATGTCATTACGTCTTTCTCAAAAACAAGATTTTGGATTCCTGCACGACATGGACCCTTCTAGGTCCACCGGCAGCTATTTGACCAGGCTGTTATTTAAGAGAATGTAGATGATTCCCTAAACCTTCTAGCTCATAAAACGTGGAGTGTTAAGATCAACTCCTTCAGGTAAAATTATTGGATTTAATATACCAACTGCTAAAAGGCACTATTCATAGTCTCAAACGGCTTGCGGGAAAAACTGTTCTAATTTACGTTCCTACTGGCAGAGCAAGAGGTCGCCGGGGACTTACACTGTGATTAACGTCGAGGTTCATTTTAAAAGGAAAATGAGGAACTCTGCAAATTTAATAGTTTCAAAACGGCATCCGTTGTTTTGACTTGGCATTTAGAGAACACTTTTTCGTAGGGGACAATTCTTTTTCATGTTTACAAGCTGTGTGTGTTTCTCTTCTGTAAATTACCTGAGATGTTTGCTTATTTTTCCAGTGTTAGCAGTTCTTAGGACCCTGAACTTCAGAGTCACACAGAAGAACTGGGTTTGAATCCAAACACAACACGACAATTTACTAGCTCCGTTTCTCCGGAGAAGTTAATTCATTCGTTTAATTTTCACTTTCTCCGTCTGTAGCAAATCACCTAGAGTTTTTATGACATTTAAACCAGATAATATATGTACATCAAGTAGCACAGAATTTTGATGCACAGAAACCATTCAATAAATACCAATCATTCTTGTTGATTTGTAAGAGCTCTTTATATATTAAGGACACAGGCTCTTTTATCATTGGCATATTTTATCAATTTTTTAAGCTTCTTTTATGCTACTTGAAATTGTTTTTTAAACATAAAGAGTTTTAAAATTGAATGTAGTCAAATCGATCAGTGTTGTTCATATAATTTCTTCTGTTGTTTTTATTCCTGGAAAGTCCTTCTGAATTTAGAGATGTAATATTCATCTACATTTTTTCTTTTTTTTTTTTGAGACAGAGTCTTGCTCTGTCACCCAGGCCGGAGTGCAGCGGCATGATCTTGGCTCACTGCAACCTGTGTCACCCGGGTTCAAGCGATTGCCCTGCCTCAGCCTCCCAAGTAGCTGGAATTACAGGCATGCGCCACCACGCCCAGCTAATTTTTGTATTTTTAGTAGAGATGGGGTTTCACCACGTTGGCCAGGCTGGTCTCAAACTCCTGACCTCAGGTGATCTGCCCGCCTCGGCCTCTCAAAGTGCTGAGATTACAGGCGTGAGCCACCACACCCGGCCCTTCGTGTACATTTGAAGCTACATTTCACGACTTAATTTTTATTTATTTATTTTTTTTGAGATGGAGTCTCTCTCTGTTGCCCAGGCTGGAGTGTTAGCCAGGCTGGTCTCGAACTGCTGACCTCAGGTGATTTGCCCGCCTCGGCCTCCCAAAGTGCTGAGATTACAGGCGTGAGCCACCACACCTGGCCCTTCGTGTACATTTGAAGCTACATTTCACGACTTAATTTTTATTTATTTATTTATAAATTGATGATGAACATCCAATTCCTGGGGTTCCTTGAAATATTTTGGGAAGAGGCGGCCAACCTGTGGCTTCATTCTTGCCCAACACCAGTGGGCTGGACGGGACGTTCGCCGCAGTCTCCACTGCTCCCTGCTGTCTGTCTCACGTCAGGCCTGCCTTACCCACTGACCTGACCTGTCTCTTCTGCAAGCATTTGAGTCTGAGATTTTTGCTGATATGCAGAAACAATGCCTGTAAAACATCTAGGGAGGTGCTGAAGACGTGTTCGTTCAACATGAGCTAAAGCATTCTTAGAGGCAGGTGCTGGTACAGCCACATGCACTGGAGACTCTGAGATGGGCATTGCAGACTCTGAGATGGGCATTGGAGACTCTGAGATGGGCACTGGAGGCTCTGAGATGGGCATTGGAGACTGAGATGGGCACTGGAGACTCTGAGATGGGCACTGGAGACTGAGATGGGCATTGGAGACTCTGAGATGGGCACTGGAGACTCTGAGATGGGCACTGGAGACTGAGATGGGCACTGGAGACTCTGAGATGGGCACTGGAGACTGAGATGGGCATTGGAGACTCTGAGATGGGCATTGGAGACTCTGAGATGGGCATTGGAGACTGAGATGGGCACTGGAGACTCTGAGATGGGCACTGGAGACTGAGATGGGCATTGGAGACTCTGAGATGGGCACTGGAGACTCTGAGATGGGCACTGGAGACTGAGATGGGCACTGGAGACTGAGATGGGCACTGCAGACTCTGAGATGTGCTTTGGAGACTCTGAGGTGGGCACTGGAGACTGAGATGGGCATCGGAGACTCTGAGGTGGGCATTGCAAACTCTGAGGTGGGCACTGGAGACTCTGATGTGTGCTTTAGAGACTGTGAGATGGACACTGGAGACTGAGATGGGCATTGGAGACTCTGAGGTGGGCATTGGAGACCTGAGATGGGCATGGAAATTCTGAGATGTGCATGGGAGACTCTGAGGTGTGCTTTAGAGACTGCAGAGGCTGAGGTGGGCATTGCCGACTCTGAGGGGTGCTCTAGAGACTGTGAGATGGGCACTGCAGAGGCTGAGGTGTGCTTTGGACACTCTGGTGTTCCAGTATGATGGGATTGCTTTTCAGAGCGGCAGACAGGGTGTCCAGCAGCAGGACGCTGATTCTGCGTGAGTGACGCAGCCACGATTGGTGTTGACGGCCATCCCGGAACGGTCCATCTACAAGCAGGTGCTAAGTGAGCCCTGGGGAGAAGGTGACCTGAATGCTTCTCAACTGTTCTTTAGAAATGTCTTTAAATGGAAAATATGATTTAGGTAATGTTAAAAAAAATCAAACAAAAAGCAGAGTCCCAGGGTATTAGCACATGGCTCAGAAGGCCGGATGCAGAAGGAGGAAAAGCCTTGCTCTTTGCTCTTTGCCAAGCCAAATGCTAACTAGACCTCAAACCTGGGCAAATGCACCCATAACGTGGGTGTCTCAACTCCTTCCGTGTAAGGTGCGTGTATTTGACACCTGAACAGTTTGTCTTTGGGATGATATTTTTCTGACAGTGCAGCCTACAGATAACATCTAACGAGGGGTGAAGGATTATGTGGTGGCTGAGGTTTCTCTCTCTCTCTTTTTTATTTTTTTTGAGATGGAGTTTCACTCTTGTTGTCCAAGCTGCAGTGCAATGGCGCGATCTTGGCTCACCGCAACCTCTGCCTCCCGGGTTCAAGCGATTCTCTTGCCTCAGCCTCCCAAGTAGCTGGGATTACAAGCATGTGCCACCATGCCTGACTAATTTTGTATTTTGTATTTTTTTTTGTTTTTGAGACGGAGTCTCGCTCTGTCTCCCAGGCTGGAGTGCAGTGGCGTAATCTCGGCTCACTGCAACCTCCCCCTCCCGGGTTCACACCATTCTCCTGCCTCAGCCTCCCGAGTAGCTGGGACTACAGACACCCGCCACCACACCCGGCTAATTTTTTGTATTTTTAGTAGAGACGGGGTTTCACCGTGTTAGCCAGGATGGTCTCGATCTCCTGACCTTGTGATCCACCCGCCTCGGCCTCCCAAAGTGCTGGGATGACAGGCGTGAGCCACCGTGCCTGACTTTTTTTTTTTTTTTTTTTTTTTAGTAAAGACGGGGTTTCTCCATATTGGTCAGGCTGGTCTTGAACTCTTGACCTCAGGTGATCCACCTGCCTCGGCCTCCCAAAGTGCCGGGATTACAAGTGTGAGCCACCGTGCCTGGCCCGAGGCCTCTTATGAGCAGGCAGTGGCCTGTGGCTCGGCCCTGGCTCTCCTGAAGGTGAAGAGAGGTGGCTTTCCAGCCCTGGGATCTGTCCTGCCTTGCACAAATCTCCACCTCCGAAGGAAGGAAGAACAAGGGATTTATAGAGATGCCTTTGGGAGCTTCAGAAGAAAGAGGGTGTAATCTTGCCATTTGATATAATTTTGGACGGAGGCACTGTCCTCCAAGCTCACAAACACGCGGGACCAGAACGAAGGATGGAGGAGACGGGGTTTCAGCGAGGGAGGTGGGAGAACAGGCCTGGCCTGTCGCGGGTGGAACGTAGAAGAAAAGGGCAATCTGAGGGATGAACAGGGGACGGTATGAAGTGCCTGACCCCACACACACATGCACACGTCTGGAAGGCAAGCACACACCCACCGTCATGAGCCCTCACGTGCAGGTGCATGCACGCATTCCTGCAAACCCCACACATGCACACAAGCCCATGAGCATATACGTGCATAGAAGGCAAGCGCACACCCACCGTCATGGGCCCTCACGTGCAGGTGCATGCACGCATTCTTGCAAACCCCACACATGCACACAAGCCCATGAGCATATACGTGTACAGAAGGCAAGCACACACCCACCGTCATGAGCCCTCATGTGCAGGTGCATGCACGCATTCCTGCAAACCCCACACATGCACACAAGCCCATGAGCATATACGTGTACAGAAGGCAAGCACACACCCACCGTCATGAGCCCTCACGTGCAGGTGCATGCACGCATTCCTGCAAACCCCACACATGCACACAAGCCCATGTGCATATACGTGTACAGAAGGCAAGCACACACCCACCGTCATGAGCCCTCACGTGCAGGTGCATGCACGCATTCCTGCAAACCCCACACATGCACACAAGCCCATGTGCATATACGTGTACAGAAGGCAAGCGCACACCCACCGTCATGGGCCCTCACGTGCAGGTGCATGCACGCATTCCTGCAAACCCCACACATGCACACAAGCCCATGTGCATATATGTGTACAGAAGGCAAGCGCACACAGCCATGAGCACTCACATGCAAATGCACACATTCATGCGAGCTGCACATACGTGCACATATGCACGCACATGCACACAAGCCCATGAGCATATACGTGTACAGAAGGCAAGCACACACCCACCGTCATGAGCCCTCATGTGCAGGTGCATGCACGCATTCCTGCAAACCCCACACATGCACACAAGCCCATGTGCATATACGTGTACAGAAGGCAAGCACACACCCACCGTCATGAGCCCTCACGTGCAGGTGCATGCACGCATTCCTGCAAACCCCACACATGCACACAAGCCCATGTGCATATACGTGTACAGAAGGCAAGCGCACACCCACCGTCATGGGCCCTCACGTGCAGGTGCATGCACGCATTCCTGCAAACCCCACACATGCACACAAGCCCATATGCATATACGTGTACAGAAGGCAAGCGCACACAGCCATGAGCACTCACATGCAAATGCACACATTCATGCGAGCTGCACATACGTGCACATATGCACACACATGCACACACACGCACAATACAAAGCACACACTCCTAGTTTTGTGCATTCACTGTGTATGTGTGTATCTGTGTGTGTTCACGTGCCCTGATCCATGTGTGACTGTGTATGTGTGTGTGCTACAGACACACACATACACAGTCGCACAGGGATCAGTGCGCATGAGTACACACACACACAAACACAGGCACACACATGCGCACACACCCACAGGTAGAAACACGCACCCACACACATCTATATTCATGGCAACACAGCCACACACAGATCAATGCGTGTGAGTAGACACAGGCTCACACACATACACAATCACACACAGGGCAGTGCACGTGAGCACACACAGACACACATACACAGACACAATCACACACAGAGCAGTGCACGTGAGCAGACACAGACACACACACATACACAGTCGCACAGGGATCAGTGCGCATGAGTACACACACACACAAACACAGGCACACACATGCGCACACACCCACAGGTAGAAACACGCACCCACACACATCTATTTTCATGGCAACACAGCCACACACAGATCAATGCGTGTGAGTAGACACAGGCTCACACACATACACAATCACACACAGGGCAGTGCACGTGAGCACACACAGACACACATACACAGACACACACGGATCAGTGTGCGTGAGCACACACAGACACACACACATACACAATCACACACAGGGCAGCGCACATGAGCAGATATAGACTCACATACACGGACACACACAGGGCAGTGCACGTGAGCAGATACAGACTCACACACATACACAGTGACACACGGATCAGTGCGTGTGAGCACACAGGCTCACACACATACACAATCACACACAGGGCAGTGCACGTGAGCACACACAGACACACATACACAGACACACAAGGATCAGTGTGCGTGAGCACACACAGACACACATACATACACAATCACACACAGAGCAGTGCACGTGAGCAGACACAGACACACACAGACACACACGGATCAGTGCGTGTGAGCACACACAGACTCACACACATTAACAGTTGCACACGGATCACCTGAGGCCAGGAGTTGGATAGCAGTCTGGCCGACACGGCAAAACCTGCCCCTACAAAAAATACGAAAATTAGCTGGGCACGTTGGCGTGCACCTGTAACCCCAGCTACTCAGGAGGCTGAAACAGGAGAATCGCTTGAACCCAGGAGGCGGAGGTTGCACTGGGCCGAGATCACACCACTGCACTCCAGCCTGGGCGACAAGAGCGAGACTCCGTCTCAAAGAAAAAAAAAAAAGAAAAGAAAAAGGAAAAAAGACGTGCTGGGCAAGGGGAGGTTGTTAGAAGCCCTGAGTCCCACACGTGAGGGTCCTGACAAATTTTCTTCACGATTCCATAGTTTAAAAGCAAATCTCGTTTCTGGGAACTTTTAATATCATTTTGGTTACGCGTCTAATCCACCTCCTCATTAACCAGAAATGGTAATCACGTCGAAATCACTGCCAAAGTATGATGTCCAATTAAAATTCAGGTTATTCTGTGGGATGCAAACGCACCCCCCAGCCTCTCTCTTTTTAAACCATCATCTTACAAATTCTCTTGATAGAAAGTTTGGGCCGTTTTGAGGCAGAGCTTGTCATCAGGAGCCATCTGGCTTCCTGAGTCATGACAGATTAAAATGGGATACAGTATGAAAGCTTTGCCATTCAATTGCTAATGTCTCAAACCTCGCCTCCAGGGACGAAAGAAGTCACTGGGGGAAAGAGGTAATTAAAACATCCCCTCGCAGAGACGGGCTCTGAGTGGGACCCTGGCACTCACCAACGGCAAAAAACTCATTTTCCAGAAGAGAGGCTGCACGTCGATGGCCTCAGAGCTGCCCTGTCTCCTTTGGGGACGAAGGTGGGCCGGCTAAGAGGGTTCTGTCCTTTGTCTGGCCAGCACCCTTCTGTCCTCCTGTCCACGGCCATCAAGCGGCCAGGACTTGATCGCCGTGGAAACCGCGCCTGGTGGAACGGACGTGATGAGTGTCATGAAGAAACAGAATTGTTTCTCCCCAAAACGGGAGGTCACAAGGATGTCTCGATTTTCAAAGCCTGCAAGGAAAAAAGATGACATTCCTGGTCTTGGGTCATCATCCTCTCGCAAGGAGCCCCACTCACGATTCCCACCGAGATAGTAAATACCACTCACGCCTGTCATCCCAGCACTTTGGGAGGCCGAGGCGGGCGGATCACGAGGTCAGGAGATCGAGACCATCCTGGCTAACACGGTGAAACCCCGTCTCTACTAACAACACAAAAATCAGTGGGACCCACAGGGTGAAACCCCATCTCTACCAAAAATACAAAATTAGCTGGGTGTGGTGGTGCACGCCTGTAATCTCAGCTACTCGGGAGGCCGAGGCAGGAGAATCGCTTGAACCTGGGAGGTGGACGTTGCAGTGAGCCGAGATCACGCCACTGCACTCCAGCCTGGGCGACGGGGCGAGACTCCGTCTCAAACAAACAAATCACCCTGGGGTCTGCGTACTGCTGCCTGCATAGGAAACACTTCCCCATCGTACATGGGCACCTGTCACACCGTCCCGGCTACCGTTCCGTCACTGACACGGAGAATGATGCTTGGGAGCTGGGAGCTGCTGGTATGTGAACGATTGGAAGGATAGTTAATCAAGCAATTCCTCCATCTCGCCTAAGTGAACCCAGAGATATTTATTTTCTGTCTCTGTAAAGGTGTTCAGTCCCCCACTGTTTTTTTTTTCTTAAAATGCAGGTGGGATCTTGCTATGTGGCACAGGCTAGTCTCAAACTCCTGGGCTTGAGAGATCCTCTCACCTTGGCCTCCCAAGTAGCTGGAACTGCAGGTGCACGCCACCACACCTGGCTAATATATGTATATTTTATATATTACATAGATATGTAATATCTATAATATAGTATATTACACATGTATAATATATCACACATATTATATATTACATATATATCATATATTATATTACATTTATATGTATTACATATAATATGTAATATATTACATATATAAAATATGTAATGTACACAACATACATAACATACATATCACATATATAACACATATATAACACATATGTAACATAATAGACATGTAATATAATATATATTACATGAATATATATGTAATATATACATGTAATATATAATATGTTATACATATATTACATGTATCTTGTATATTATATATTATATAATATGTATATTATATGTAATATATAATATGTATATTATATGTAATATATAACATGTATACTATATGTAATATATAACATGTATATTATATATTATATATAACATGTATATTGTATATTATATATAACATGTATATTATATATAATACATGTTATATATAACATGTATATTGTATATAATATATATTATATATATATTAGCTAGGTGTGGTGTGCGCCTGCAGTTTCAGCTATATATTTTTATATATATAATATATTATATATTTACATATAAATATATAATATATATTTTTATATATAAATATATATAATATATAAATTTATATAAAATATATTTGTATAAATTATATATTTATACAAATATATTTGTATAAATTATATATTTATATAAAATATATAAAAATACAGATTTTTATATTTATATGATATATAAATATAGATAATATATATTTAATATATAAATATAGATTATATATATTTTAATATATAAATATATATAATCTATATATATATTATATATATATATATATTTTTTTTTCAGATGGAGACTCACTCTGTCACCCAGGCTGGAGTGCAGTGGCATGGTCTTGGTTCACTGCAACCTCCACCTCCTTGTTAGTGATTCTCCTGCCTCAGCCTCCTGAGTAGCTGGGACTACAGGCACCCACCACCACACTTGCTAATTTTTGTATTTTTAGTAGAGATGGGGTTTCACTATGTTGGCCAGGCTGGTCTCGAACTCCTGACCTCGTGATCTACCCTCCTTGGCCTCCTAAAGTGCTGGGGTTACAGGTGTGAACCGCCGTGCCTGGCCCTATCATTTTAAAATTATTTTTGTAGAGTCGGGGTCTCACTATGTTGCCCAGGCTGGTCTCAAACTCCTGGCTTCCAGCGATCCTCCTCCCTCGGCCTCCCAAAGCGCTGGGATTACAGGCGTGAACCACCATCCCCGTCCCCGCCAGCTTTCTATGGAACCGTGATGCCCTTCCCCACGTCATCTGAATTCATTCAATCTCCAGCCTCCTCTGGTTAAAAACGATGGGTCTACTGCACTCTCCGTGTGTTGGGGACACCCAGCCATCGTGATGGAACGTCACGCTGCAGTTGGTAATTGACATGCCTGTGAACAGATCAAGGAGTACAAAGATCATGCATGGGACTGCTTTGACGTTGAGTCAGGCACTGAATATTCAGTTTTTTTTTTAACACCCCATAGGCAGAGCTGCTTAAACAACAGACATTTAATGCCCCCGGCCCTGCAGGCTGCAAGTCAAATATCAAGGCACCTGCAGGTTTGGGGTGTATGAGTACCCACTTCCTGGTGCATAGATGGTGTCTTCTTGCTGTGTCCTCACGTGTGGGAAGGAGCAACGGAACTCTTTGAGGTTCCTTTTATAAGGCATTGGTCCTCATTCGTGAGATCCCATATAAGGGCCCTGCTTAGGGCACATACAAGATCCCATATAAGGCTGGGAGTGGTGGCTCACACCTGTAATCCCAGCACTTTGGGAGGCCGAGGCAGGTGGATCACCAGAGGTCAGGAGTTCGAGACCAGCCTGGCCAACATGGCGAAACCCCGTCTCTACTAAAAATACAAAAATTAGTGGGACGTGGTGGTGCACACCTGTTATCCCAGCTACTCGGAAGGCTGAGGCAGGAGAATCGCTTGAGTCCGGGAGGCAGAGGTTGCAGTGAATGGAGATCACATCATTGCATTCCAGCCTGGGCAACAAGAGCGAAACTCCATCTCAAAAAAAAAAAAAAAAAAAGAACCCCTCTAAGGGCACTGATTCCATTCCACCCTCATTATATTGTCTAACCCTTATCACCCCCCAAGAGCTCCATTTTCTTTTTATTTTAATTTAATTTAATTTAATTTTATTATTATACTTTAGGTTTTAGGGTACATGTGCACAACGTGCAGGTTTGTTACATATGTATCCATGTGCCATGTTGGTGTGCTGCACCCATTAACTCGTCATTTACATTAGATATATCTCCTAATGCTGTCCCTCCTCCCTCCCCCCACCCCACAACAGTCCCCGGTGTGTGATGTTCCCCTTCCTGTGTCCATGAGTTCTCATTGTTCAATTCCCACCTATGAGTGAGAACATGCAGTGTTTGGTTTTTTGTCCTTGCAATAGTTTGCTGAGAATGATGGTTTCCAGTTTCATCCATGTCCCTACAAAGGACATGAACTCATCCTTTTTTATGGCTGCATAGTATTCCATTTTCAAATACAATCCCACTGGGAGCTAGGGAACCAGCGTGGGAATGTTCAGGGACACACGTGTTCAGGGGAGCCTAGTCTTATGGAGGGAGGGAGGTTGCTTGCTTTGAACAGACCGAGGCAGCCTGGGAAGTTGGCTGGGAAATCACGCAGCTCTTCCCTCCATCTTTCAGAAGGACAATCCCTCTACGCATCCACTCAAATGCACGTAGGCACCCTGAGGTTAAGCTTCAAAACAGATCCTTAAGAAGGCATCACTGACGACCACATCATGAAATTTCCCTAGTGAGACGACCTCTCTGTGATTACGCCATGCCCAGCTCCCAGCCACGTTTTTGACCCAACGTGATTGTAATCCTCATCGTGTTCACTGTGCCTTCGGCTCAGATATTGCCAACACACCAAGACGGGGGAACTGCAATAGAGAAAGAGTAATTAATACGCAGCGGGCTGTGTGGGAGACCGGAGTTTTATTAGGACTCAAACCAGGCTCCCCGAGTGTTCAGGGACCAGAGTTTTTGAAGATAATTTGTGCTTTGTATTTTGTTATCGATGCTGGCTGCTCTCCAGCTGTTAGTGGCCACACCAACTGCTGCAATCTTTGGTCAGCGATGTCCCATGTGATGGCAACATGTTGTCTGGAGTCACTTTGAAGAGCAAAAGAGATGGGAAGGGCTGGGCGCGTTGGCTCACGCCTGTCATCCCAGCACTTTGGGAGGCCGAGGCGGGCGGATCACAAGGTCAGGAGTTCGAGACCATCCTGGCCAACATGGTGAAACCCCATCTCTACTAAAATATGAAAAATTAGCCGGGCATGGTGGCGGTTGCCTGTAGTCCCAGCTACTCAGGAGGCTGAGGCAGGGGAATGGCGTCAACCTGGGAGGTGGAGGTTGCAGTGAGCCGAGATTTTGCCATTGCACTCCAGCCTGGCGACGGAGCAAGACTCTGTCTCAAAAATAAAAAAAATAATTAAAAAAGGGAGAGATGGGAAGATGCCGCCCTGTTGGCTTTAAACATGGAGGAAGGGGCCAGGTGCTGAGGGATGTGGCTTTATTTTCAAATAAAACAAGGTGCCAACTCACTGCTGAATCTGCAGGCTGCTGGGCTCAGCTGAAGACAGGTCAGGGTTTGTCTGCTGGAAAGGTGGCCGTGAGCTCATGCCTGCATTACACAAAAAGCCAATGGTGGCAGAAAAAGGGCTTCCAAGAAGATGATACAACTGTTGCTGCATGCTGATTTTGCAACCATCGGTGCATGCTGATTGTCCAAGCTGCAACCATCACTGCATGCTGATCTTGCAAGCTGCCACCATCGCTGCATGCTGATTTTGCAAGCTGCCACCATCGCTGCGTGCTGATCAGCTGGGATTACAGGCACATGCCACCATGCCTAGCTAATTTTTGCATTTTTTTTTTTTGAGACAGCGTCTTGCTCTGTCACCCAGGCTGGAGTGCAGTAGCGCGATCTGGGCTCACTGCAACCTCCGCCTCCCAGGTTCAAGTGATTCTCCTGCCTCAGCCTCCTGAGTAGCTGGGATTACAGGTGCCTGCCACCACACCCAGCTAACTTTTGTATTTTTTAAAAATACAGATGGGGTTTCATCATGTTGGCCAGGCTGGTCTCGAACTCCTGACCTCGTGATCCACCTGCCTCAGCCTTCCAAAGTGCTGGGATGATGCACTTCTGGTATTTTAAGCCTTCATGCTCCTGACACCGTGCTGGGGTGTTCCCAGGAGACCCAGACAGCTCTGCGACCAAGAAGGCAAGAATTCAGGATGAAGACTGTTATCTTCCCAGGTCTCCCTGGCTCGCAGACCCTTCTCCCTTCCAGGATATTTCCGGAGATTGAGGTCGGCACCAATGGGAGTGTCTCCCCTCTCCCCAAGCAATGGATACCTATTGGTGTGTTTTCTCTCCCCGCACGGAGAGCTGAGTGCAGGGGATGGTGGAGAGCGGGGCAACCACAATAGAGAAGAGAAAACGTGTGTGTGCAGCTTGGGTGATTGGACACCAGCCCTGGCATAACGGCTTTGGTTTTCTGGCTCTTACGGCAGGTGGACCGTGTGGATTTCCCAGCAGACAGAGCGACCTTGTGGGGCGCAAACTCATAAGGACACAGCGTGAGCCAGCAGGACCCGACGCACCCAAAGAATTCGGGCAGGACCCGGATCGTGGGGAAAGAAATCGCTATTGCTTTTGCCGGCGTTCTGTTTGCAAAGTGGCTGCGTGAACACGCAGGAGGGAATTTCCTATGTTCCATTTTATGGGTCTCATGCCAGGAAGACGTAGGGGAAGGTGGCAGTGTTGCCGACGCTCAGCGGAGGCTCAGAGAGGTTGGGTAACTGCTCCAACGTCACACAGCTTGGAGGAGGGCGTGGGGGCTGGGGTAGGTGGAAAAGCTCCGGTCTGTCTGATGAGACCCCATGTTCGTCCATACCCAGAGTTCCCTTCTTTTTTTTTTTCCTTTGATGGAGTTTTGCTCTTGTTGCCCAGGCTGGAGTGCAGGGGCACAATCTCGGCTCACTGCAAACTCCACCTCCTGGGTTCACGCCATTCTCCTGCCTCAGCCTCCCGAGTAGCTGGGACTACAGGTGCACGCCACCACGCCCGGCTAATTTTTGTATTTTTAGTAGAGACGGGGTTTTACCATGTTGGCCACGCTGGTCTTGAACCTGTGACCTCAGGTGATCCACCCGCCTCAGCCTCCCAAAGTGCTGGGATTACAGGTGTGAGCCACTGTGTCTGGCCCAAAGTGATTTTTTTTTTTTTTTTAACATCTCTACCAGCAGACAACCGTTTTTGAGAATTTTTTTTTTCTTTTGATGGAGTTTTGCTCTTGTCGCCCAGGCTGGAGTGCAGGGGCACAATCTCGGCTCACTGCAAACTCCATCTCCTGGGTTCACGCCATTCTCCTGCCTCAGCCTCCCGAGTGGCTGGGACTACAGGTGCCCGCCACCACGCCTGGCTCATTTTTGTATTTTTAGTAGAGATGGGGTTTTACCATGTTGGCCACGCTGGTCTTGAACCCATGACCTCAGGTGATCCACCTGCCTCAGCCTCCCAAAGTGCTGGGATTACAGTTGTGAGCCACTGTGTCTGGCCCAAGGTGATTTTTTTTTTTTTAACATCTCTGCCGGCAGGAAACCGTTTTTGAGAAATTTTTTTTTTTTTTTTTTTTTTGTGGAGTTTTGCTCTTGTTGCCCAGGCTGGAGTGCAGTGGCATAATCTCGGCTCACTGCAAGCTCCGCCTCCCGGGTTCAAGCGATTCTCCTGCCTCAGCCTCCCGAGTAGCTGGGATTACAGGTGCCCGCCACCACGCCTGGCTAATTTTTGTACTTTTAGTAGAGACGGGGTTTCACCATGTTGGTCAGGCTGGTCTCGAACCCCTGACCTCAGGTGATCCACCCACCTCAGCCTCCCAAAGTGCTGGGATTACAGGTGTGAGCCACCGCGCCCGGCCCCATTTGCTTTTTTTTAACCCGTCTCTGTGACAGACAACTGTTTTAGAGAAATTCAGTTGTTGTTGTTGTTGTTTTTTTTTTTTTTTGAGTGTGTTACAGTCCTGAGCTGGTGTCTGGGGCTATCAAAGCCACGTTGCTCACCTGACCAGGTAAGTCTTGGTTTGGACTGTTTTCCAGGAGAAATAACAGGTGTTTTGTCCTATTCCCTGCCCTGAGACATTATAGCAACTCTGAGCCCCTTCCTGGCCCTCCTGCAGCCTTGGAGTCTTAAGGGAAGGTTTGTGACGTTATCACAAAGCATGCATTTGCCCCTGGGCCCCAGAGGTGCTGGATTATGGGGATACAGGGAAAAGTCTGTCCACACGCCAGTCCCCTGGGATCCACAGGCCAGGGAGAAATTCTCCTTCTGTCTCCAAGAGTCTGACAGAGAGACCATCTCATTATCTTAACAGTTGTAAATCCCAATTATTTCTGAGGCGGAAAATCCACTCTAAAATATGCATGCTTATTTAAAAAAAGAGAGAGAGAGAAAAAAAAACCCTCAAAGCTGGCAATGCTGTTGGTATCATTTAGACCCCCAAACCTCGGAACCTCCGGATGGTTCTTACGCCTGATATTGTGAAATCGGCTCTTTCAAGCTTGGAGGGTCATTTCAGCAAATGCACATCTTCCCGTTCTCTGCAAGTGGGGGGGACCACCCCTGACCCATGGGGTGACACGCGGCTGAATCGTTCCAAAGGGAACGGGGGGCCGGATTGATCTGCGTTGGTCGCTAATGAAGGCTCGGCGGACACGGGGTGGGTTCCAGGCCCCGGGGCCGGGCCTGCGGGTGGAGACTGGGGCGTCTTTTTGATTTTGTCGACAGAAAGCCGTACCGTAGTGTTTCTGAGGCCTTGGGTGAAATTCACGGATTTCATCTTCCATGAAGTGTGGCTCAGTTTTTTTGATATATTCTTTTTCCCGATTGCTTGATGTCACCCTGTGCTTTTTCCATAAGACACATGTAAATGAGCCAGGCATTCTAACGAGGCGAGCCCTGGGAGGTGACCCCTTTCTGGGGAAGCTGTGGTCTGCAAAGCCACCAGGAGGGAGGAAAACGTTTTTTTTTTTTTTTTTGCAGAGAAACTCTCTCTGCAAGGCCTGCTGTTTTGTCAGGGCCTTTGCTGCGGCCGCTGCTTCTGCAGACACAGGGGTGTTAATGACGCAAGATCAGTCCCCACGTCCCCACGTTGGAGGCCTGGGGTGAGGACCCCTCGTCTGCCCCCCACCACCCCCAAAATAACAAGAAAACTGTGTTGACCGATGGAGGAACCACTGGTTTATCATCCCGGCCGACCTTTTGAGTTCTTTAAGTTCCTCTTCTACTTGAACTGTTCCCCAGAACAAGGTGAATCAAAGCGCCATACAGTGCAAAAACAGCCCAGACGGAGGATAGGTATGGCAGAAAAGAAAAAAAAGTAAAATAATAAAATAAAATAAAATCGCATGGGAAGTTTCCCCGCCTTCTCTGTGGCTGTTCTGTGCCCGGACATCAAAGTTCCCGCTTCAGCTCTAATTAAGAAAAACTAACACAGATCCGAGGCCTTCTGTCTCCGAAGAGGGTCTTGGTGGATCGCTGCTGAATCTTCCCAAGATTTAAATAATTAATATGACACCTTGAGCTCTGCACGGAGAAATTAAAAAAAAAAAAAGGGAAAGGGGAGGAAGGGGGCCCCCGTGTCAGAGCGGGGAACAATGGACTTGAGGATGGCAGAGCATTTGTACCCCTGGAAGCGTGCAGGCCCCTTTTGTCATGCTAAAGGGGACCCTTTGTTTGCTGTGGTCACTCGGGGTGCCCAGAGCTTCTAGAAGGTGCCCCTCGTTGGAAAAAGCAAGTCTGCCGTGGGGAGTTGGAGGACGGTCATTTAATGGTTTTTAATCCCGTTAATCCCGGCAAGAATGGCCATCCCCAGCGCAAATCCGGTCCCCAAAGCCCTCCCCGGCTCACCAGAGCCACGGTCTCTCTGAGCAAACCGGCCTGGCATTGTGCTACGTCTCTGTGCTGTGTTCCCAGAGCCATCTGACCCAGCAGAGGCAACATGAAATTAAAATCAGCTGCAAATCCTACGTCCAGAGCGTCCCGAGGGGTGCAGGACGGGACCGGGCAGGCCTCGAACCCGTGTGGACACGGATAAGTCGTCCACTGCTGCAGACACGATCAGAGCCAAGCCTCGGGGTTCAGTTCATTATAACTTCATAAAGCCAGGGCGCTCCCCCTCTGCCTGTGTACACAGGAAGAAAATCGATCGGTCTAATTTGATAGCTCAGCATAAAAGCTCGACGGAACCTTTGCAAAGGCAATGATAAAAAAAGGTCCCGGAAAAAGCCGAGAGTCTCCACGGCATGAGGGACACGGCCGCAGCTGAATAAACTCAGATGGAGCTGCATCCACCTCCAGGTGTTGAAGACAGAGCTGTGTCTGTTCCTAAGTCCTGCTGACAGAGCTGAGTCCGTCTCTGGGCGTAGGTGGTCGTGTCTGTCTTGCAGGGAAAACGTCCAGAGGACTGAGGGGTACCGGGGTGTCTCATGGGGTAGATGAGAAAACACGGACACCCAACACATACTGTATAGTAGGATATAGCACCCTCTAGCATGATACGCACACACTCTGTGTCTGTTGCGTGTAGTATGTATTTTATGTGTGGTGTGTGTATTGAGTGTGATGTCTGCACTGTGTGGAATGTATGTGTTTGGTGTGTGTGTTGTGTGTAGTGTGTATTTTGTGTGTTGTATGTGTGTTGTGTGTTATCTGTATTATGTGTAGCATATGTGCTTAGTGAGGTGGAGCATAGTGAGTATGATATAGCATATCATACTAATTACACAATACACATACGATATATACGACACACACGGCACATGCTACACACAGTGCACTCCACACAGACCACACAAAATATATACACTATGCACAACACAGATGGCACACAACACACACGCAACATGCACAATACATACTACACACAACACACACAAACTACACTGAACACGTATACTATGCACAACACAGATGCCACACAACACATACGCAACACGAAAAACACATACTACACACAACACACAAAATACACACTACACACAACACACAAAAACCACACTAAACACATATTCTATGCACAACACAGATGCCACACAACACACACACACTGCACACACAAAATACACACTACACACAACACATACAAACCACACTACACACACACACTGCACAGTACAAACACCACGCTCCATACACATATACACACAATACATATGACACACAAAATACATAGAATACAAAACAGACTGGCCTCACAAACCACACACACTATGCACAACACAGATGCCACACCAAACACACACATATAACACACAAAGTACACACTACACACAACACACACAAACCACACTAAACATATACACTCTACACGGTACAGACACCACACTAAATACACACACACAAAGTACATACAACATGCAAACCGCACTAAACATACACCATGCACAATACGGATACCAGACAACACACACAACACACAAAATATACACTACACACAACACACATAAACCACACTACAGACATACACTGTACAGGACAGATGTCACACTGAATACACACACACAACATACAATTACACACCAACACACACAGACCTCACTAAACACACACTGCACAGGACAGACATTGCACTAAATACACATAACACGTAAAATACACATACAAAGAGGCAGGTCGTGTGATCCCCGTAGATCCCGGGTACGTGTCTTCGACACGTGGTGCTTAGTTTGCGTTTTCTTTCCGGAAGCTCTGCTGGATTTTGGCATGACAACATTCACGTGAGTCAGTCTTCTGGGAAAGGGTCTTATGTGCCAACCGACCCCCAAGTGCCAGCAGAACCCAGAAAATGAAGAAGAAGGTGGACGAATCCAGTTTGTCTGCTTTGGTTCATTTATTACGGGAACTTCGAGACAGAAGAACGGTCTTGGGCAGCCACAGAAAGTATAGTACAGACACCACACTAAACACACACAGACACACACACACAAATGTGTTAGGTCACCCCCGCATCACGAACGCCAAGAACCAGTTGATTTCTGCCTCAACAACGGTTGATTTGAAGGAACTTACGATGAATTAAGGTGTGGACAACTGGCCGGGCGCGGTGGCTCACGCGTGTCATCCCAGCACTTTGGGAGGCCGAGGCGGGTGGTGGCCATGAGGGTTGGAGGCTCACGAATACGATTCGTCCCTTATAAAAGAGACCTCGGGCCGGACGAAGGGGCACCCACCAACACACCCGGCTAATTTTTTGTATTTTTAGTAGAGACGGGGTTTCACCGTGTTAGCCAGGATGGTCTCGATCTCCTGACCTCGTGATCCGCCCGCCTCGGCCTCCCAAAGTGCTGGGATGACAGGCGTGAGCCACCGCGCCCGGCTTCTCAATTTTTTAAAACTGAGATTAAGTTTGCGTGGCACGCAAGCAATCATTTCAAAAGTGAACAATTCAGGGACAGAGCCATCACCACGATCTATTCTATCTATTCCCAGAATATTTTGTTCCCCCAAAAGGCGACCTATTAAACAATCACACACCCCCAATCTCTCTCTCTCAGCCCCTGGCAGTCACAAAGCTCCTTTCTATCTCTATGAATTTGTCTGTTCTGGGTTCATTTTTTAATAGACTTGCTTATACATAGAAAAGAATTTCTAACGTTGGCCAGTGCTGTGCTTGCCGCTGGTGGCTATGGGGTCTTGATAGTTCTTAGCATATAACCCTTTAGGATAACATCAGAGTTCCTGAGGACATCTGACTTCTGTTCTTTTTTTTTTTTTGAAACGGAGTCTCTCTCTTGTCCCCCAGGCTGGAGTGCAGTGGCGCGATCTCGGCTCATTGCAACCTCCGCCTCCCGGGTTCAAGCGATTCTCCTGCCTCAGCCTCCCGAGTAGCTGGGATTACAGGTGCCTGCCACCACCACGCCCGGCTAATTTTTGTATTTTTAGTCGAGATGGCATTTCACCGTGTTGGCCAGGCTGGTCTCGAACTCCTGACCTCAGGTGATCCACCTGCCTCGGCCTCCCAAAGTGCTGTAACTACAGGCGTGAGCCACCGTGCCCGGCTGACTTCTGTTGTTTTTGTTGAGATGGAGTCTCGCTCTTATCACCCAGGCTGGAGTGCAGTGGTGCGATCTCGGCTCACTGCAACCTCCGCCTCCCGGGTTCAAGCGATTCTCCTGCCTCAGCCTCCCGAGTAGCTGGGATTACAGGTGTCCGCCACCACACCCAGCTAATGTTTTTTGTATTTTTAGTTGAGATAGGGTTTCACAATATTGGCCAGGCTGGTCTCGAACTCCTGACCTCAGGTGATCCACCTGCCTCGGCCTCCCCAAAGTGCTGGGATGACAGGCATGAGCCACCTCGCCCGGACTGATTTATTTTCTTTAAACAAAGCCCAGGGGCCACCGTGAGATTCCGTCACCTCCCTATGGTGTTTTCCCCCTTTTTATTCAATATACTGCATTTTGAGACACATTTCTAATGTACAGAAAGACATGTTCATGCTTCTTGCACTTTTTTTTCAGAAGTTACCCTAAATCTATGTGTCTTGGCCCTTAAAAACAAAACAAAACAAAAAAACAAACCTACACTTCAATAGCTGAAAAACTGGAACTGGTTTTTGGTGCTACCACACACGTCTCACAACAAACACAGTTGAGAATCAAGCGGCTGTTTCAATAGCTAATAAATGGTGGTGAGAAAAGCCTGTTTTTAACCACTTCAGCATTTGAAATTAAACTCATCATTTAAGGATTTTTAAAGTTAATCATTTGGTCAAGAACAGCAAAAACTATTCCCTTTCTTCCCTGCCTCTCTCTTTTCCTCTCTCCTTCCTGTCCTTCCCTCCTTCCCTCCTTCCTTCTCTCTTTCTTTCTTTCTTTCTTTCTTTCTTTCTTTCTTTCTTTCTTTCTTTCTTTCTTTCTTTCTTT